>CM076572.1:787617511-787806248 GCA_034641835.2 Pinus albicaulis
TATTCCGAATAGGAAAATAGACAGCAATACACAGCAATGCAAGCATACAACTATATAGGAAAATGCCGGAAATAGAATATACAACAAGTACACATAAAAATGCCAGGAATGCTAAGCCATTTTATTAATCTGAGAATATATATGGGTACAATGGATAATCAGAATAAGTGCACCTATCCTTGCACAAGGCAAGTGAAGAACCCTCTCAGAAACAGGAAATGGCTGCTATAGAGACTGCGTCCCAGCTGCTGGAAGAAACTGCCGTAAACTGCTGCTGCTGCAATGAACTGGAACTAGGGGCTGATCCCCTCGCCCGAATGAGCTGAAAATCTGTAGATCGCCTGTACTCTCTGCTCCGGACAAAACCCAGAAACCAGGAACAAAATGGACCACCTCCGAAAATCACCCCAGAAGCCCTCCTCAAAGAAAAACGTTGTCCCTCCAGGCCCAGCGCAGATGCCAAATCACAATGCCGAGAAAGAGCCACAAATCCCTCCGGAAACTCTCCAACTGATAGAGACTAAGCCTCCACGCCGAAATACACTGAATCTCCCACAGAAATCCCCACAACTGAACTGCTCTAACTCAAACTGCGTCCTCCCTCCAAAGACTGCGCAGTCACCCAATGAAGCTCAACTCCTCAGCAAAACCTCCAACCAAATCACCTGCAAATCACCTGCTAAAGACTGAAGAAATACCTTGCCCGAGCAGGCACTCGAAATCCCCCGGGGCCAAGGGTGAGATCTCCGACCGGAGACACTCAGTCGCACTAAACAGTGCTGCAGACCAACTAAACAGCCAGCGTGCTCAAGTAGACAGAAGTCTAGCTCAAAATATCATCAACAATATCAATAATGCCAAATGGAATGGCTCTCCCACCTTTTATAGTGCTAGCTCCCCTCAAAACCCTAACGTGGTCCCCTCTCTCCACGTGCTCCTCCTAAGCCTGCGCAGTTGCTTCTAGAGCCTACGTGAGGCCTTCCTCATACATGGTGTGGACCCCCAAGGCTTCTCTTTAAGTCACAACGTTGCTCCTACTAGGAAGTACTTTATTTTATTAAAGTGAGTTGACCCCTCTTTCTCACTTTTATTTATTAATTAGCTATAGGCGGCAAAACTATACAAAAATCAAATATTCCAATTAGCGGTGCTAATTAGGAATATTACAGTCTCCCCCGGCAGAACGTTGCTTGTCCTCAAGCAACTGAAGTGATGGATGCTGCAAAATCTTCTCATCCTCCCAAGTGGCATCCTCATCCAGCAAATTCTTCCACCTCACCAAGAATTCCCGGATCGTCCTGCTCCGCAGCTGCCTCTCCCTAGTATCAATAATAGCCTCCGGCTGCAACACCAGATGCCCCTCATCATCCGTGGGTGGTAGCTCATCTGTGACTGTCACCTGCTGGCCCAATGCCTTTTTCAGGCATGATACATGAAAAATGTTATGAATCTTGCTGGGGCAGCTCCAACTCATATGCAACCTACCCAATCCTGCGTATCACCCTGTATGGCCCATAAAAGCGGGGCTTAAGCTTCTCAGCCCCCTTCTGCTTAAGTGAAGACTGTCGGTATGGCTGTAGTCGCAGGTAGACCAAGTCTCCTACCTCAAAGTGTCTCTCCACCCGACCCTTATCAGCATACAACTTCTGCTGATTCTGCGTTGTGGCTATGTTATCCTTGAGAGCTCGGAGGATATCTTGGCTCTCTTGGATCCAGATCTTGGCTCTCGGAGCCCTACTAGCACCAAACATCATGTCCACAAAAGATAAAGGATGATATCCATACAAAGCATAGAAAGGTGACATACCAATGGACATGTGATGCATCGTGTTGTAGCAGTACTCTCCCAGATGCAGCCACTTCAGCCATGCCCTCTGCTGCCCACTGACATAGTTACGCAAGTAGCCCTCCAGCCACTTGTTAACTATCTCTGTCTGTCCGTCTGTCTGGGGGTGATAACTAGTGCTCGGTGTCAACTCCGTCCCCACTAGCCGGAAGAGCTCCTGCCAGAATCCGCCCATGAAGCGGCTGTCCCTGTCGCTGACAATGGTCTTAGGTAGACCATGTAACCTGAAAATCTCCCTGAAGAACAGCTCAGCCACCTGTGCTGCTGTGTGGTGTGCGGATATGGCGAAAAAATGAGCATACTTCGTCAGTCGGTCGACGACGACATAGATGCAGTCCTTGCCCTGCACCATGGGCAACCCTGTGATGAAGTCCATCGATATGCTCTCCCATTTCCCCTCTGGAATGGGAAGAGGCTGCAACAACCCTGTAGGATGGCTCATCTCTCCCTTGTTTCTCTGGCAAACATCGCACTCCCTGACATGTTGGAGTACGTCCTCCTTGAGGCCCTTCCATGAGAACCTCTCCCTGATGGCCCTGTAAGTCTTGGTGAACCCCTGATGGCCCGCCAATGGAGAATCGTGTGAAGCATGGAGTATCTTCTTCTTGAGCTGAGATCCCTCAGTCAAGAAGATCCTGTCCCTGTAATAGATAATCTTTTCAACCACCCTGTACCTGTCATCTGCTACCTGCCCATCCAACACCTCACAAGCAAACCTGTCCTTGGAGTACTCTACCAACAGTCGAGCCCTCCAATCAGCGTCCAAGCTCATAAGAGATAACGTGGCCGGTCTACGGGAAAGGGCATCGGCTACCACGTTATTCTTGCCTTTGACGTACTCAATGTCAAAGTCATAGGCTTGGATCTTATTGATCCACTTCTGCTGCCTCTCTTGCAACTGCTTCTGCTCTAGAAAGTACCTGAGGCTGTTGTGATCTGATCTCACCCTGAATCGGCTGCCCACTAAATACTGCCGGTACTTGGCCAATGCATGCATGATGGCCAACATCTCCTTGTCGTATATGGAATACAACCTCTCATGCGGAAGGAGCTTCCGGCTCTCAAAAGCTATAGGGTGACCGCCCTGCATCAATACCGCACCAATCCTCTCTCCTGACGCATCACACTCCAGGACAAATGGCTGCGTGAAATCCGGCAATGCAAGCACGGGGCAGCTGCTCATCACCTCCTTGAGCTTATCAAAAGCTCGCTGTGCTGTATCCGACCAACTGAATGCCCCCTTCCTCGTCAAGTCCGTGAGAGGTGCAGCAAGCTGTGAGAAGCCCTTGACCAACTTCCTGTAGTAAGTGAAAATGCCAATAAATCCCCGAAGCTCAGTCACATTCCTCGGCTCTGGCCAATCTCTAATGGCCCTGATTTTCTCCTCGTGGACTCTCACCCCATCCACTCCTATAATATGCCCCAAGTACAGCATCTCCGTCAAGCCGAACTCACATTTGGAGAGCTTGGCATAGAACTGCTGCTCCTCCAAGATGCGCAAAACTATCTCAATGTGTTGGAGATGCTCCTCCCAAGTCCTGCTATATATAAGTATGTCATCGAAGAAGACCAGCACAAACTTCCTCAGATGACCCCTGAAGATGTGGTTCATGCATGACTGAAAGGTAGCGGGTGCATTGGTCAGCCCAAAAGGCATAACCAGAAACTCGAAAGTGCCCATAATGACACCTGAAGGCGGTCTTAGGAATATCCTGTTCCCTCACGCGTATCTGATGGTACCCAGATCTCAAGTCAATCTTTGAGAAGAACCGTGCTCCTCTCAACTCGTCCATCAGCTCATCGATCCTGGGAATGGGGTACCTGTTCTTCAGGGTCTTCTTATTCAGAGCCCTGTAGTCAATGCACATCCGCAATGTGCCGTCCTTCTTCTTCACCAACACCACGGAAGAAGCAAAAGGACTCGTGCTTAGCAGAATGTGACCAAGGGCCAGCAACTCCTGAATAGCACGCTCTATCTCATCCCGATAGGCCTTGGGATGCCTATACGGTGTGGTGATCACTGCCTGTATACCCTGCTCAAGCTCAATAGTATGCTCAAACCCCCGATCCGGTGGCTGCCCTGGTGGAATATCCCCGAATACTACGGCAAACCTGTCAAGGATAGACTGTAGCTCAGGATGCACTGTCTGACCTGTATCTACTGCCTCCGAAGCTCGCAACTCTACGGCCCACTCTATGTCCCCCTTGCGGAAGGTTGCCTCCATCCTATGTGCCGACACTGTCTGAGGCGGGTATGTGTGTTGTCCCCGTATCTTCTCATGCCTCCCTGTCTTGGGATCGTCCCACTCCATCTCTAGGGCCTTCCAATCTGTCGTGACCTTCCCCAGAGTAATGAGCCACTGAACACCCAATATCATGTTGGTGTCCGGGATATCCACCACGAAAAAATGATCTGTCAATGTATAAGTGCCCATCGTCATTGATAACTGGGCGACATACCGAGCACATACCATGGTCTGATCTCCTGGGACCAAAACGGAAAATCCATCAAAACTCTCAGTCTGTATGCCTCTCCGCTCAACCATCTGTGCATCAATAAAGTTGTGGGTGGCCCCACTATCAACCAAGACTGAGACCCGCTGTCCACGTACTGTCCCCCGTACGCGCAGCGTCAAATACTTGGGAACTCCCCGCAATGCGGCTAGAGCTCCTCCAGTGGGTGCAAATGATGCACCACCTGCTGCGGGTGGTGGAGGTGGTAAGGTATCCTGCGCTGCATAACAATCTCCTGCCTCCACGTCATCCCCCTCATCCTCTTCCCCGCTGCTCTCGGAGAAGACCTCAATGAAATGTGCTTTCCCTACAGCACATCTATGTCCCGGTGCCCATGGCTCCTGGCAAGTGAAGCACAACCGCTTCCTCCTCAACTCTCTCCTGGCCTCATCATCAAACTGCCCTCGCCCAGGATTCACCTTGGGAGGCGGAATCCTCGTGTCCTTCCCCTTAGGCTGGAAGGCCTGTCTCTGGGGGTAGGGTGTCCGAGTCCTAGGTAAGACATCCTGTAGATCCCGGGTCCTGCTGATGGCATCCTGAAGCGTAGTTGGTCTAGTCGACCTGACTAGGCCACGAAGTGGCTCTGCTAACCCCTCCACAAACATGTAGATTATCCGAGCTGCGGATAGATCTGGCACCATCACTGAAACCCTCAAGAAATCTGAAATGTAAGTCTCTGGGCTCCCAGTCTGCTTGAGCTTCGTCAGCTCAACAAAGTGCTGCTCCGGATCCCTTCTGTCAAAACGCTCTATCACCCTCCGGGTAAACTCGGCATATGTCCCCACTGTAGAATGCCCGAGTGTAGTCATCCCATGAAACCACCAGTCCTGGGCCTCACCCTCCAAATGTAATGTTGCCACCTTAATGGCCTCTGACTGCGACATCTGATTAAGCTGGAAATAGATATCCAACTTCTCTACCCAAGACTTTGCCGAACTGTTTGATGAACCATCAAACATGGGCAAATGAAATCTGCTAGCTGCGCGGTGGTCATCATGATGGTGTCTGTGTCCCCTGTGATGATCACGGGGTCTACCATCGCGCTGGAGCTGAACATAATCTCTAAATGAGATAAGATCTCTGATCGCCGGCCCGCGTGCCAGGTACTCTGCAATGTAGGCGTCCATCTGGCTAGGGTCAACCTCCGGCTCCTGCTGTGCTTCTGCCCCTGCGTCCTCTGCTAGGAAAGTGGGCATAGTGGATCGCGTGGGTGCATGCGATGCCACGATGGTGATAGCATCACACACCGGCATATGGTGTGACGTGCCTGATCCCTCACCGATCTGAAAACCCCTTGGGGTTTCCCGCTGCCTAACCTCCAGCGCAGTGAGTCTCTGTGACACATCCTGCATGTGTTGGAGGAGCGCCTCTCTAAATCTCCTCGAATCCTCCTCGTCTGCCATAGGACCCTGCTGCTCTGCGTCCCCCACAGGCTGCTCCTGCTCTGAATCTGTCTCAGGCTGCTCCTGATCTGTGTCCACCACTCGAACACAGTCCCTCTCTCCGTAGGTGTTCTCCAACCTACGCTCAACGTCTCTGTATTTCTTACCCCGGTAACCAATATGGGATCTATCCCTCGGCCTCATAGACTGCTAGCTCCACAGGCTGAGCCGGAACTATGCTCTGATACCACTGTAATATTCCGAATAGGAAAATAGACAGCAATACACAGCAATGCAAGCATACAACTATATAGAACAATGCCGAAAATAGAATATAAGCAAGTACACATAAAAATGCCAGGAATGCTAAGCCATTTTATTAATCTGAGAATATATATGGGTACAATGGATAATCAAAATAAGTGCACCTATCCTTGCACAGGGCAAGTGAAGAACCCTCTCAGAAACAGGAAATGGTTGCTATAGAGACTACGTCCCAGCTGCGGGAAGAAACTGCCGTAAACTGCTGCTGCTGCAATGAACTGGAACTAGGGGCTGATCCCCTCGCCGGAATGAGCTGAAAATCTGTAGATCGCTTGTACTCTCTGCTCCGGACAAAACCCAGAAACCAGGAACAAAATGGACCACCTCCGAAAATCACCCCAGAAGCCCTCCTCAAAGAAAAACGCTGTCCCTCCAGGCCCAGCGCAGATGCCAAATGAAAATGCCGAGAAAGAGCCGCAAATCCCTCCTGAAACTCTCCAACTGATAGGGGCTAAACCTCCACGCTGAAATACACTGAATCTCCCACAAAAATCCCCACAACTGAACTGCTCTAACTCAAACTGCGTCCTCCCTCCAAGGACTGCGCAGTCACCCAAATGAAGCTCAACTCCTCAGCAAAACCTCCAACCAAATCACCTGCAAATCACCTGCTAAAGACTGAAGAAATACCTTGCCCGTGCAGGCACTCGAAGTCCCCCGGGGCCAAGGGTGAGATCTCCGACCGGAGACACTCAGTCGCACTAAACAGTGCTGCAGACCGACTAAACAGCCAGCGTGCTCAAGTAGACAAAAGTCTAGCTCAAAATATCATCAACATATCAATAATGCCAAATGGAGTGACTCTTCCACCTTTTATAGTGCTAGCTCCCTTCAAAACCCTAACTGCGTCCCCTCTCTCCACGTGCTCCTCCTATGCTGCGCAGTTGCTCCTAGAGCCTACGTGAGGCCTCCCTCATACATGGTGTGGACCCCCAAGGCTTCCCTTTAAGTCATAACGTTGCTCCTACTAGGGAAGTGCTTTATTTTATTAAAGTGAGCGGCAAAACTATACAAAAATCAAATATTCCAATTAGCGGTGCTAATTAGGAATATTACACCTCCTCTTCATCATGGCACATTGAGGACTCATCTTGGCCTTCCAACAACCATTTTTACTCCATTTTACACTATTCTGGCCCTCTTGGGATGGCTTATCATTCATTTTAGTAGCTATTTGGTGGGCTTGTCACCAAAAGATATGTTATTTGCACATGAAAATATTAATAGGGGTTAGATTAGGTAAATTTGAACTTGTGAGATGCTCATATAAATTAAAGATACCTCATTTGTATTTGGACATCACACTTGGGATTTTCGACCTCTATATTAGAGAATTTCGGCCATCACTTTGTAGAGTGATTTGGATGATTAAATGCATTTTGATGTATGGAAAATTTTCGCTATCTCTCTTGGAGCTTCTTGTTGGAAAGATTGTGGATGGATATATTTTTCTTTGTCTTGTAAGTGCAATATAATGTTATACTTCTGTTTTAATGGATGTCTAATGCGTGGAATTATTTTCTTATGGTGAAATATTGTGCCCTAATTAATGTGAATTAGTGGAATCATTGAACTATCGGAGATTTTTTCATGTGTTACTCATTGGACAAAGAATGAATGAATGTTCCTAGGGGATAATTTGCATTTACATCCTTGAAACTCCATAATAATTGCCATCAAAGTGTAAAAGTCTAAAGTTTTCATGTAGTTGCATCCATAGATAGTGAAGTTGCTTCTTTAGGCCTCCTTGAAGAGCAAAGGTTGCCAAGTGGAGATCATTTTGACTCCAATCCTCCCAATTGCTAAGCATTGGTCCTAGATCCTTTGTGATCACATTAACTCAACGAATCATTATTTCACCTCTTTTCTTCGTCCCTCTAAGGATAAGGAGATTTTCTAGGACTTGGTGCAAAATTTTAGGGAGGAGGAATTTTGGGATTCCATCCAAACAAATTTCTTCATTTGTGTCTCCTCTAGGCATCCTCCAATTTTGAACGAATTCCGACGATGGAATTTCAAATAAATTTATGCCCTAGCTATCACACCAAGTGGGAACCCTTGAAGTTGTTTTTGACTTGGGAATTTCTTGAAGGTTTTCGCTTTATAGTTCATCCTTTGAAACCTTTTCTCTTAACTATAGTTGACCATTGAATGAGCCTTTACCTCGGTATATCTCTCAACCCTAGGTCTCTTATAGTATTTTTCTTTTCTAAAGGGGTTTTTCAAGGAAAATCATCCTAGATTCTCCCAAATCTCACACTTCGATTGAATCTTTCCATTGAATGATCCATCCTTGCCTCAATTTGAACCCTGGTATAGACATATTAATCACAAGTGAGGAAAATTGGAAGTCTTGATCTTAGGCCCTCATCATTATTGAACATTCCTGAGCCTGAGGTCTAGTCATCCTTCATAGGTATTTCTTGGAGAGCCTTTTAGCTTCTTGTGAATAATTTTAACCATTAATTGAGCCTCCCCTTGAATGGGCCTTGGAAATCATTTTACATCTCATCATTGGTCCTATCATCCTAAGTGATTTCCTCCATATTGGGACTCCTCCTGCTAGTGAAAATTTGAGAAAAGAAGGGGACATAAGTGTTGAGATTTTGTGTATTGGGGTAGCATCGAATGTGCTCTAGCCCTAAAACTTTGTGGAGGGGCTAAGAAACACATCACCTCCAAAACCCAAAAAGTGTTTGGAGAAATTTCATCTGGTGTTGAAGTTATTCAAATAATTAATTTTTTAATGAGGACCCTAAGTCTAAACTTAGGGAATTAGAAAAAATAAAGTGAATTAATTAAACACATGTGATGAAATGTTCAAAGTGACACGGATCAAGCAGTCTTTTAATCTAAGCTGTCGATAAGAGATTAAATCACGACCGTTGATGTGTCAACGAGAAAAGTATAAGAGAAAGGCTTGAGGGTCAGTTGGAGACACACACATGGAGGCAGAGCTGAGAGACTGAGCTGGAATTCTAGGGCAGGTTTGCTAAGAATTTCCAGAAGAGTTTTCTGCAGCGAGGGGTAGTATTGGTTGAGGGGATGATCGTCCGGGAACGAGAGTCGGCCAAGGCGAGGAGGAGCAGCAATCGGGAGTAGCATAAGGAGGAAGGGCGACGTATGACTATGCGCCTTGCACATCGCGGAAGCCGGCGCTACGCGAGGTGCGGGGGCCAGAGGAGGGAGTAGCACTACGGCTTCAAAGGCCCGCTAGGGTTACGCGGAGGCCTTCCCGGGGCGGCTTATAACAAGCTGCGTCACCGTGCAGGGTTACGCGGTCCCCCGCTCCTGGCCGGCACGGGGGCACGCGAGCCTCGCCGGGGCTAACGTTGGGGCTTCGAGAGCCGGCGGGGTTTCCGAGGCCGGAAATTAGTTGAGTCTTGTAAATCCCATTTGAGGTTCTAGGGTGCAGTCCCCTTCTCGGTAGCGCAAGGGCACGCGGAGGCGCGGGGGCTGGCGGTGGGAGCTTCGGAGACGTATTAGGGTTTCAGGGCCGAGAAATTAGCCGAGTCTTGTAAATCTCATTTGGGAGTGTGGATCAATTAAGCTTTTGGTCTCAGAACAACAGGTATTGCTGAAAATCTATTATTTTCTCTATCGAGTTAACCAGTTGGGTGCCCAGATTTGTTGTACTAAGATTCTAATTAATAATAATAAACCCTCATATCTGTTGCACCGATTTTCCTGCATTGGGTTTTTCCGGGGACATTTTGTCCGAAAAATTTGTGTCACTTTGTTGAATGAGCGCAATATTCAGTAAATGATATGTATGTGTCACGTGTGTAGGTTGTTAGTTGTGTTTACTTCGGTATTTTCTGAATATTTTATGGAAATAGCTTGTATAATTTAATCACAAGTAGGAGAAGTAAACCAAGATATTACAATAGGATTCCTACATTATTGTATTCAGAAATTTTCACATGATATCAGAGGGATTGCAGATCAAACTGAATCTCCAGCAAATCAGTTGAAGACATATTTTTTTGCAGGGTAGCAGTTTAAGCAGCAGATCCAAAAAGGGCAGCGCAACAGCAAGAGGACATAGTTCCAGAAAAGGCTATGCAAGGGCTATACAGTCCCATCTGGGTGACGCAGAGACAACGCAGCGGCTTCCAAAGGGACGCAGGAATAGCCTGTGCTACGCAATGGCTATGCTAGGCCAGTTTGATCATGCAGAGGCTAGTCAGAGGTACATTTTCCAGATATTTTTCCTGTTCCGGAGCAGTATTGCCAAGATTTGGAAGTAGTGCTTCAAATCTTCAACAGTGGTGGTGTAGTGGAGATTCTGCCGCTGCAGAATTGTAACTAGCTAAGTCAACAAAGAGTGGGAGGAAGACAGTCACTCAACAGATCTGAGCCTAACAGATTTGAGATTCGATCAAGAGGATCATAGAGAACTGTCCGATTGTTTTGGCTGAAGATTTCCAAGAAGGAAATCAGTTTTCAGAAGGAGCAGTTACTAGAGGGTTTCTAGTCACCAAGAAACCCAGATCCAACGTTTCTGACATCTGTGTTGCCACAGAAAGAGGGAGAAGAGTATTGTTTCCATCAAATTTGAGCTAGATGGATTCTCATGGGCTGAGAGATCAAGACAGGTTAGACGATGTGTCCAACTTCGTCATCTGGAGGGCCAGGACCTTATCACTCCTGGATGAGTACGACATCAAGAACCATGCAGAGAATGTCCTAGCTGAGCCAGCAAATCCTGATCCTCTGAAGAAATTCGAGGAAAATCAAGCGCGGGCTAAGCGTTTGATCATGGATGGAGTAAAGGATCATGTCGTGCCACACATTGCCAGGAAGAACACAACAATTGAGATGTGGACCACTTTGGAGACGATGTATCAAGGAAGCTTCGATCAAAGAAAGATGCTTGTAGAGAATCAGATGAGGCTATTCCCAGATGCAGAAGGGTGAGGAGATAGATCCCTTCCTTTTCCGACTTTAGACTATCCGGGATCAATTGATTGCCATGGGTGCCCCTGCAGATGAAGGGCTCTTGATGAGGACTGCCTTGAATGCAGTCACCGAATGGGAAACATTTGTCCAAAGCATATTGGGCAGGGCAGCGTTACCATCCTGGGCGGACATGTGGGCAATCCTCCGTTAAGAGGAGATCAGGAGAATCACCAAGAGGCAGAACAGCAGCAGCAGAACTGTCAAGGTGAAGAAATGTTAATTTTGGACAACTAAGTCCAAACTCCATGTTGTGATGCTAAGATGAAGATACCAATATTTTTATTGGGTTCCTCTTTCGGAGAGGTGCAAGATTGATCTAAAGATCATCTTGATCCGATGAGCAGAACATTTATTTTGAATTTATTTTTAATCTATTCAAAATATGTGCAGGTCGGCTTTAAGGTTTTGTACCCCAGCAAATGTGTCACACACCCTCACTGATGGATATAAATAAGGTCAACGTTGGAGGATATTTCACTCATCTCATCCTCACACATCTCTCTCTCCTCATCTGATTGGTTTGATCACTTGGAGTCTCTTCTCTCTCCACACATGAGAAATCTGGCAGCAGCAATTTCTAGTTTCTGGTCTAGGATTTCTGCAGCCAAGTTTGACAAGAGTTGACTTTGGTCAACGCAAGGTCAAATCGACCCGAAACTTTCCCTAAACTTCGATTTCCCTAATCCGCATTTTTTGGCACTATTTTTGAGGTAAGACGTTGACTTTGACTTTTCAGCATTGACCTAGCTGTTGCTGCTATTTGCGTTGACCATTGACTGACAGCGTTGACTTTTTTGGGGTTGACTTTTGAGTTGACCGTTTGGCTGTCCTGAGGGTTGTGTGACATTGTTGGTTAGCTAACCATATCGAGACTTTGTTGGTTGAAGCATCTTGTTGACCGTCGTAACGCACCAACACATATATATATATATTTCTGGCTTGTCTTCTGTCAATCTACTGGTATGTTCTATCAGCATTTTACTTTATTGTTTATATGATTGTTGTCTGAAATAGAAGAGAAAGTAAAGTTGCATCAAACATAGAACATCTGCATAAATTTACATGGTATCAGAGCTGAGGTGAAGACAAAGCCCTAATTTGTAGCAATCATCGAAGAAGAGGATGGGTTCCTCAAACTACAATGGCTTCAAGGCTGATGACAAATTGACTGAGAAGGATGATTTCCATGCTTAGAAGATGACATTGGATCTTATGTTGGAAGACCAAGATGTCATGGACTATGTGCAGAGTAAAATCCAAGAGCCTCCATCCACTGCAACTGTTGCCGCCAAAACAAAGTATAAGAAGGGGGAGATCAAAGCAAAGCTGATGATCAGAGACTCAATTCACAAGAGTCCGGTTGCCTACATCTCTAAGTTGGGCACATCCAAAGAGATGTATGATAAGTTGGTCAACATGTTCAAGGCAAACAATGCGAATCAAGTCCTATTCTTCAAGAATCAATTGAAGAATCTGAAGAAAGGCAAGGATGAGTCTATTCAATCATATTTTCTGAAGTTGACCGAGATCAAGAACAATTTGTTGGCTATTGGGGAGACAATAGTTGATCGAGAGATGGTACTCACCGCACTTGGAGGGCTCCCATCCGAATGGCATGTATTCAACAATACCATTCTCAATAACAATGTGATACCTGAATTTGGCGAAGTACTATCGAGATGCGTTCAAGAAGAGACAAGAATGAAGGAGTATGAAAATGAAGGAAATGCTGCCTACGCTGCTCATTCTAGAAAGAAGAACTTTGGTGGTCCAAAGAACAAAGGAAGAGTAGGGGCCCAAGGAAAGAAGGGAAAGTGTTACACTTGTCATAGGCCAGGTCACTATGCTAGAGAATGCCCTTTCAAGAAGGATTCTCCCGACGATGATGACAACAACAACAACCGGAGGAATGGAAATCAAAGGAACAACAGGTTCAAGTGAAAGGGGAAGGCTCCCTCCGGCGGAAGAAATTCCAGGTATGAGGAATCAAATGTTGTTGATAAAAGAAATGAATTCATTCTTGTATCTGCCCTCTCTGTTGCATCTCCACTCGACACTATGGATGTCTGGTTGATAGATAGTGGTGCCTCAAGGCACATTTCTGGGTTCAAGGAAGCACTTTCTGATATAGTTGAGAAGGATATTAATCTAGAAATTATTCTTGGAGATAATGCCACATATCCCGTGAAAGGGACAGGGACTGTGACCCTTCACTTGTCTCAAGGTCAAGTCCTCCGCTTGTAGGATGTACTCTATGTACCTAATTTGAAGAAGAACCTTGTGTCTATATCGGCCATGGAAGACAAAGGTTTCAATATGGCATTCACTAATGGAAAGGTGCGCATGTGGAAGAAGAGCTTCAAGGAAGCTATCACAATTGGGTTTAGAGTTGATACACTCTACCAGGTTGGAGGAAGTCCACTCGGAGCGATGACATGTGATACTATCCAACATACTGAACTATGGCACCGGAGGTTTGGACACCTTCACTACAAGGCCCTTCCCGAAGCAAGGAAGGTGGTGACGGGGATGCCCGAGTTCTCAAATAATCATGAAGGTGTGTGTCAGGGTTGTGCCGAAGGAAAGCATACAAGGGGACCTTTCCCCTCAAGCGTCACAAAGACATTTGATGTCTTGCAATTAGTACATTCTGATTTGTCAGTATGCTGCCCATGACATCCTTGGGAGGATGTTATTATTATATGACGTTCATAGATGACTTCTCTCGCAAAACCTGGATATACTTCTTGAAGAAGGACAAGGCTTTCATGTGGTTCCATACCTTCAAAGCCTTGGTGGAAAATTTGACAGGGAAGAAGATCAAAATTTTGAGGACCGATAATGGCACTAAATATGAGACGAGTTCAAAAAATTTTGTAGAGAAGCTGGCATTAAGAGGGAGACCACAACTGTCTACACTCCTGAGCAAAATGGCATTGCTGAACGAAAGAACAGGACCATTGTGGAAGCTGCCCGTGCCATGCTATGTGACCAGGGTCTACCGAAGTTAGTGTGGGGAGAAGCTGCGAACACTGTTGTGTACATAAAAAACCGATGCCCACATTCGGCCCTGGACTCCAAAACTCTCGAAGAGGTTTTCACTGGTAAGAAACCTGACGTCTCACATTTTAGAGTTTTTGGATGTCCTGTTTATTTTCATGTGCCAAAAGAGAAGAGGAGCAAGCTGGATGCTTCTGGGAAGAAGGGAATGTTTGTGGGCTACAGCGAATCTTCGAAGGCCTATAGAGTCTATGTGCCTGGTCAAAGGGAAGTGGAGATATGCCACGATGTCACTTTTGATGAAGATGCTTCCCTAAGGAAAGTGTAGAAATTTTTGAATCTTAATTCTTATGTAGAAATTATTTCTGTTAATCCGGTTAAGCTTCTCCTACTTATACAAGTTATCAACTAAATAAATTCAGGTTAACATCAAAGCAAAACACATAACAGATCTCTACCAATTCAGATCTAGAACAAGCACTTGCACACATAGACAAAGTGAGACAGTTATTTCTGGACAAACTGTCCCCGGAAAAACCCAATGTGGGAAAACCGGTCTCTGGCTGCTGGAGGGCCCTATTATTAAGAATATTTTTGAATACACAACTCTGGGTTCCAAATCTGGAAAACCCTACAGAGAAAACTCTCGATCTGCAACACCTGGCTGATCTAAGACCAACAATACTGAGTGTCCACACCCTCAAATGGGATTTACAGAACTCAGCCAGATCTAGGCCTAGAAACCCCAGATCTACCCCTGAAAGACACTGCGTCAACCTCTAAAGGACTGCATTACTCTAGACTGGGTGACGCAGTCACTACACTGCCCCTAAGGGTCTCTGCATAATCCCTGAAGGGTTTCCTGAAAATCACGTTGTCCTTGCTGCTACTGCTATTGCTGCAGTCTTCTATTGCTGCTGCTACTGCCTTCCTCTGTGCTGTCTTTCCTGATCTCTTCTCTTCTTCTTGTGTATTCTAGACCCCGGGATTAGATCATCCCCTTGGTCTAAATTCCCCTCTATTCAATTGAAACACTTGAGAATTCTTAGCAACCCCACCCTAGAATCTCAGCTTAGCTTCAGTTCTCTGCCTCTGTCTGTCTTACAAATGACTTCAAGCCTTTCCTTTATACTTTTCTCGTTGACAAATCAACGGCCAAGATTAAATATTTAATAAATGGCTAAGATTAAAAGAAAGCTTGATCCATGTGACTTAAAACAATTTCATCACATGTTTAATTAAATTCACTTTAATTATTTTATTTTCCTAAGTTTAACTTAGGAAATACATTAAAATAATTAATTACTTTAATATCTCCTAAACTAGATGAAATTTCCCAAATCCATTTTTGGGTCTTGTAGATCCAGTGTACTCTAGTCCCTCCACAAAGTTTGGGAGCTAGAGCACAAATGATGCTACCCCAAATACACAAAATCTCAACACTCCCTCTTAGCATCAAGGGTGTGCTCTAGCAATACATTATACTATGCATTACATGACTCTGAGTACTGGTTCTGTGTTGCTGCAGCTTGGCCTGCTGCCACTCAACTCTGCACTGTTGATGCCATTTTGTACTGCTACCCATGACTCTGCCACTGCCACTGCAACCTCTGTACTGCAGCTCCCTCTCAATATGTTGCATTTGTGCTACTCATAGCATTGCCACTACTGATCTGTTGCACTGCAACTTCAGCTGTTGAGAGAAACAATTGAATCTCCTTCCCAATCTTTGACAAACAAGTCTGATGGGTTACATCCTCATCACTGAAGCTCCATAGGCTACAGATTTGTGTTGGCATCTAAAGAACGATGCACAGCTACGCCGCTCGCATAATCGCACTCCCTCCGCACCAAGTCATCAACTCCTTGCGCGAAATCTATCATGTTGTCGTCGCATTGCGTTGTCCTCCGTTCCTTTCATAGCTTAACAGAAATTTTCGAGACCGTTAAGCAAAGATCGTCGCGCCGCCGGGTCACATCAACCTTCGCGCCGGCTAATGGCTTCTACGTTGTTGTCGCCATGTTTTATCAAGCCCTCCCAGCTCTCCGTATCCGTCCTCTACCGCCTCATCTGTGATCTATGCACCCACTGCGCCACTCATCCAACTACTATCTTAAGGCTGTCGTAGCTCGCTTGTGATCCAAGAGATAAGTTGCTCAAGGATCCTGCCTTACTTGCATGTAGCTCCTCTACATGTCCATGTCACCCCACCTCCGTGGTTCATGAGCACTCATGGCTACATCATCTTCGGACCCATCATCTGCCACTGCTGCTTTGGAAGAAGATGCTTCCTTGTCCTTCTTCTTTTCTGGACAATGGCTAGCAAAATGTCCCATTTCGCCACACTAGAAGCACTTGATCTTAGAAAGATCCTTCTTCTTCTTCGACTGCTTCTTTGATGCCAAGGCTGCACCTTCCTCCTCTTCCTTCTTTCCTTTGCTCAACGCAAGGCTGTGCCGCTTCTTGGTGAACCTTCGTAGTTCTTCTTGCCGCAGGATCGACCACAAGCTGTCCCAATCTGGGAGGTCCGCTCTGCCCAAGATACTTTGGACAAAGTTTTCCCACTCATCCGTGACTACATTGAGGGCAGTCCTGACTATCATTGCATCATCTACGGTTGCACCCGTTGCAGTCAGCTGATCCCTGATTGACTGCAATTTGAAGAGGAAATGCTCGATGTCTTCTCCCTTGGTCATCATGAATGACCTCATTTGGGCCTCCAGCAACATCTTTCTTTGGACTCATTTTCCCTCATATAGGGAAGTCAAGGCCTTCCACATCTCATTGGCTGTCCTCTTCTCAGCTATGTGTGGCACAATATGATCCTTGATACTTTCCATTATTAGCTGCTTGGCATGCTCAGCAGCTTCTCTATGCTTACATAAGAGATCTGCATCTGTCGGCGTGGCTAGGGTCTGCTCTATATGGTCTCTTAGACCGTATGCCTCAAGGACAATCAGGATCTTAGCTTTCCATACCGAAAAGTTTGAGAGGCCCTCTAGCCTATCTTGATCATGCAGTTCATGAGGAGCCATCTGCTCAGAATGTGTCGGAGCTCCTCTTCTTTATGCTAGAGATCTTGGATCTAGGGTTCTTTTCGAACTGGGAACCCTCTGCTCCCTTTGACACTTGATTTCCCTCCTTGGAAATCTACCAAATCAACTATGATTCAACTTCTTCTTTGATCCTTTGACCAAACTGCAAGTTTCCTTTGACAAGAAACTCTCTGAGAAGTTGATCTCTTCCCAAACTTTGTCACTTGTGTTAAGGTTAAAAATCTGAAAACTTCAGAAGTTTAACCCCACCAGCTCTTCTGAATTTCTGCAACTTTTCTGCAGACTTTTTTCTGGATCTGACAGATTCAGATCTGAATCACACTGGCTGGTTTCAGACCTAACCAGCATTGTTTCTAAGCTGCTTCTGCGCAGTAATTGTGTGGGCTTGCTAGGACACAACGCTGGACAGCGTCACCCTTCCCTCTGCGTGAATCTTCTCCTGAAAACTGCACTGTCCCTTCAGATTTGCTTTTCCGCTGCATTTCCAACTGCTTTCTACAGCTAGATCCTTCAGATTCTTCAGTTGGTGACCCTTCTAGATCTGCAATTGCTCTAATACCATGTAGAAATTTCTGAATCTTAATTCTTATGCAGAAATTATTTTTGTTAATCCGGTTAAGCTTCCCCTACTTATACAAGTTATCAACTGAATAAATTCAAGTTAACTTCAAACCAAAACACATAACAGATCTCTACCAATTCAAATCTAGAATTAGCACATGCACACATAGAAAAAGTGGCAATTATTTCTGGAAAACCTGTCCCCGGAAAAACCCAATGTGGGAAAACCAGTCTCTGGCTATTAGAGGGCTCTATTATTAAGAATATTTCAAAATACACAACTCTAGGTTCTAGATCTGGAAAACCCTACAGAGAAAACTCTAGATCTGCAGCACCTGGCTGATCTAAGACCAACAATACTGACTGATCCACACCCTCAAACGAGATTTACAGAACTTAGCTAGATCTAAGCCTAGAAACCCCAGAACTGCCCCTGAAAGACACTGCGTCAGCCTCTGAAGGTCTCCAAATGCTCAGCGCTATCATTGGAAGGGACTACGTTACCCCAGACTGGGTGACACAATCACTACGCTGCCCCTAAGGGTCTCTACATAACCCCTGAAGGGTTTCCTGAAAATCACGCTGTCCTTGTTGCTGCTGCTGCTGCTACTGCCCTCTGCTACTGTTGCTACTGCCTTCCTCTGCGCTGTCTTCCCTGATCCCTTCTCTTCTTCTTGTGTATTCTAAACCCCGGGATCAGATCATCCCCTTGGTCTAAATTCCCCTCTCTACAACTAAAACACTTGAGAATTCTTAGCAACCCCGCCCTAGAATCTCAGCTTAGCTTCAGTGCTCTGCCTCTGTGTGTCTTACAAATGACCCCAAGCCTTTCCTTTATACTTTTCTCATTGACAAATCAACGTCCAAGATTAAATCTTTAATCAATGGCTAAGATTGAAAGAAAGCTTGATCCGTGTGACTTAAGACAATTTCATCACATTTTTAATTAAATTCACTTTAATTGTTTTATTTTCCTAAGTTTTAACTTAGGAAATACATTAAAATAATTAATTAATTTAATATCTCCTAAACCAGATGAAATTCCCAAATCCATTTCTGGTTCTTGTAGATCAGGTGAACTCTAGTCCTTCCTCAAAATTTGGGACCTAGAGCACAACTGATGCTACCCCAAATACACAAAATCTCAACAGAAAGTAGTCAATCTTCCGAGATCTGAGGAAGATCATGAAGTAAGGCCTAGAAATCAAGAAGAACCGAAGGATGAGACGATGCCCGATGCTGAAGGACCAATGGACCCGATTGATCCACCTCCTTCACTAGGGAAGAGACCATCATGGCTCAGAGACACTCTCGAGGATGCCGAGGGACATATGGCCCCAAGGGGGACATTCCGTGAAAGCACGAAGCCAGGTAGATATCAAGGGTATCTAGGAGCCATGAGTACTATTATACAATTTGAGCCTGGATCTTTTGAGGAAACCGTAAAGCATCAAGTTTGGAAGGATGCTATGCACGAAGAGTATGAGTCCATAATGAAGAATGATGTCTGATGTGATGATGTAGTTCCAGGCAAGAACTCTAGGATTGTCCACTCAAGCCAAGCCTGCAAGATCAGAAAACATGGATCTTATGGGAGTGTTGAAAAGTTCAAGGCAAGATTTGTTGCCCGTGGCTTCTCTCAAAAGGAAGGAATAGACTATGATGACATATTTGCACCTGTGGCACGATATACCACCATTCGATCAATCATAGCCCTTGCTGCTACACAAGGATGGAGTCTTCATCAGATGGATGTCAAGACTGCTTTTCTGCATGGTGCAATAAAGGAAGAGGTGTATGTCGAGCAACCTTTGGGGTTCGAAGTCCAGGATCGAGACACCCATGTCTGCAGGTTGAAGAAAGCCCTCTATGGGCTGAAGCAAGCACCCAGAGCTTGGTACGAGAGGATAGATAGCTACCTGATGAAGCTGGGCTTCACTCATAGTAATGTTGATTTGAACCTTTACTTCAAGGTTGATATAGAGAAGCCTCTCATTCTGGTGCTGTATGTGGATGACCTCTTCGTTATAGTTGCTGACCCTCTCCTTCATCAGTGCAAGAGGGAGCTCACTGCTGAGTTCGAGATGAAGGACCTAGGACTGATGCACTACTTCCTAGGCCTGGAGGTCTGGCAGAGACCTGGTGAGATTTCCCTTTCTCAAGGAAAATACATTGTGAAGCTTCTGGAAAGATTCAACATGGTGGACTACAAGTCCGTGTCGACACCGATGGAGCTCAATTTTAAGAATTTGAGTGGCAACGCTGCTGGGCCTGTGTTAGCAAATCCTACTAAGTATTGTCAACTCGTAGGGGCCCTGATGTTCTTAGTGAACACCCGTCCAAATATATGTTTTGCAGTGAACACTTTGAGTCAACAGATGGTTGAGCCTCATCACACTCACTGGGTTGGTGCGAAGAACCTTCTGAGATATCTTCGAGGCATGATAAACCATGGGCTGAGATACACTGGTGGGAGTGTGACACTCCTTGGATATACTGACGTCGATTGGGCTAGCAGTGTGGTGGATCGTAAAAGCACATCGAGATGCTGCTTCTCACTTGGATCTGCTTCGATATCATGGATGAGCAGGAAGCATAAGTTGGTGGCTTTGAGCACCACAAAGGCCGAATACATTGCAGCGAGTATGGCCTGTTGTGAAGCAGTTTGGTTGTGAAATATCTTCAGTGAGTTGTTCGGGCATGTGCTAGATACCACCATGATATTCTGTGATAACCAGAGTGGGATTTGCTTGTCCAAGAATCCTGTGTTCCACAATCGATCGAAGCATATTGATGTCAGGTACCACTTTATCCGGGATATGGTACAACGAGGCGTTGTAAGGCTTGAGCATATAGGAACTGATGAGAAGGTCGCGGATATTCTCACAAAGCCCCTGGGGAAGGTCAAGTTCCTAACCTTCCGTGAGAGTCTTGGTATCGTGGAACGACCCTATGATGAGGGTCCTGTTGGATGATGAGCTCTAGGAACTCTAGGGGGCTTTGGGGATAGCTTTTCAGAGCTATAAGCAACCACATGGCTAGGCTTGCCGAACCTTGTTGGTGTGCTTCTGCCCCACCGTTGTGATGATTGAGTTGGTTCAACTCTCATTATCTGTGCCCCGTATGCATCCTACCCATTGAGTTCAGGGCTCATGGGAAGTACCTCTCATTTGGCCAGTGAGGTGGGAAAAGCTAGAGACTAGTAGCAAAGATTGATGGATGCATCAGAGAATATCGTACTCTCTATCTAGGATGGCATGATCCAACACTTGATCTGGGATCAAGTCTAGTGAGGTTTCGGACCTCCTACAGACTTCGGGTCAAATAAACCAACTTCGGGTTGGTATGAGACTCTTTGTGAGTCCTATAGAGGTTTCGGACCTCTGGGCTGAATCTGTCAGCCGGTAATGATGTCTTTGTGACTGACCCACTTTGTTCTAAAATAAAGAAGCCAACAAAGCAAGTTACAGCGAGATGACACACGATGTTTGGATTGCATAGGTGGATGGAGTTCTCCCTAGTTCAGAGGGAGTGTTAATTTTGGACAACTAGGTCCAAACTCCATGTTGTGATGCTTAGATGAAGATACCAATATTTTTATTAGGTTCCTCTTTCGGAGAGGTGCAAGATCGATATAAAGATCATCTTGATCCGATGAGCAGAACATTTATTTTGAATTTATTTTTAATCTATTCAAAATATGTGGAGGTCGGCTTTAAGGTTTTGTACCCCAGCAGATGTGTCAGACACCCTCAGTGATGGATATAAATAAGGTCAAAGTTGGAGGACATTTCACTCATCTCATCCTCACATCTCTCTCTCCTCATCTCATTGGTTCGATCACTTGGAGTCTCTTCTCTCTCCACACGTGAGAAATCTGGCAGTAGCAATTTCTGGTTTTCGGTCTAGGGTTTCTGCAGCAACTGCAGCCAAGTTTGACCAGCGTTGACTTTGGTCAATGCAAGGTCAAATCGACCCAAAACTCTCCCTAAACTTCGATTTCCCTAATCCGCATTTTTTGGCACTATTTTCGAGGCAAAATGTTGACTTTGAATTTTCAGCGTTGACCTAGCTGTTGCTGCTATTTGCATTGACTGTTGACTGACAGCATTGACTTTTCTGGGGTTGACTTTTGAGTTGACCGTTTGGCTGTCCTAAGGGTTGTGTGACATTGCTGGTTAGTTGACCATCTCGAGCCTTTGCTAGTTGAAGCATCCAGTTGACCGTTGTAACGCACCAACACATATATATATTTCTGGCTTGTCTTCTGTCGATCTACTAGTATGTTCTATAAGAATTTTACTTTATTTTTTATGTGATTTCTGTCTGAAATAGAAGAGAAAGTAAAGTTGCATCAAGCATAGAACATCTGCATAAATTTACACGAAAGAAGAGGAATATGATGCAACCCTTGCATCGAAGGAAAGAAGGCAACAAGGGAAGAAAAAGAGGGACCTATCCAAGGTCTGGTGCTTTAACTGTGGCAAACTTGGACACTTCGCCAACACTTGTCCTAAGAAGAAGGACAAAGGAGCTTCTGATTCCAAGGCTACAGCAGCAAAGGACGATGGGAGTGATGATGACGTAGCCATGAGTGCTCATGAGCCACGTAAGTGGGGTGACATGGATCTGTAGAGCAGCTACAGATGGTGATGGCAGGATCCTTGTGTCAGCCCTACTCTTGGATCACATACAAGCTACAAGAGCCTGAAGACGGTAGCGGGACAATTAGATGGATGCAGGAGATCACAGTGAAGCGGAGGGCAGTGCTGAGATGTTGTAGAGGGAGCAACACAGTGCAGAGGCAGCAGCAACATAGAGGCAGCAACGCAGAGGTTGATGGAACTTCAGCATCGCAGAGAGGCAATGTTCACACAACGCAGATCTATAGCAGCACAGTGGCTTCACGAGGACAGCGTAAAGCAGTAGCCAAGGGAGTTTTAGTGATGGGATGTAGCCTGACTTCTCTGTCAACGATTGGGTAGGAGTCTTTCAGTTGCTTACTTCTTGACAACTGAGTTGCAGTGCAACAGTTAGTAGTGGCAATGCTATGGGCAGCATGATGCAACAAGTTGAGAGGGAGTTGTAGTACAGATGTAGCGGTGTCAGTGGCAGTGACATGGGCAGCAGTACAGAGAGCAGCAGCGCAATGGATGGAGGGCAGCAGGCCAAGCATCAACAACACAGAAACCAATGCCAAGATCTTGCGATACATGGTGTGTATGTATTGCTACAGCACACTCCGTGCTAAGAGGGAGTGTTGAGATTTTGTGTATTGGGGTAGCATCGGATGTGCTCTAGCCCTGAAACTTTGTGGAGGGGCTAAGAAACACATCACCTCCAAAACCCAGAAAGCGTTTGGAGAAATTTCATCTGGTGTTGAAGTTATTCAAATAATTAATTTTTTTTAATGAGGACCCTAAGTCTAAACTTAGGGAATTAGAAAAATTAAAGTGAATTAATTAAACACATGTGATGAAATGTTCTAAGTGACGCGGATCAAGCAGTCTTTTAATCGAAGTCGTCGATAAGAGATTAAATCACGATCGTTGATGTGTCAACGAGAAAAGTATAAGAAAAAGGCTTGAGGGTCAGTTGGAGACACACACACGGAGGCAGAGCTGAGAGATTGAGCTGGAATTCTAGGGCGGGTTTATTAAGAATTTCCAAAATAATTTTCTGCAGCAAGGAGTAGTATTGGCTGAGGGGATGACATGATCTCGGAACCAAGATTCAGCAAGAGGCGGAGGAGTAGCAATCAGGAGCAATGCAGAGGAGCAAGGGCAACAGCAGTAGCTGTGCAGCGCAGAGGGCTTCAGCTGCTACACAGGCCCAAGAGGGGCAGTGCTGCAGCTTCAAAAGGCCACCAAGGTTACGTAGAGGCCTTCTAGGGTAGCATAAGCACTGAGTCACCTAATCTGGGGTTACGCAGTCCCCTTCTGAGCAGCACAGGGGCACGCAGAGCCTAGCAGGGCTGACGCGGAGGCTTTAGGGGTAGGGCTGGGGTTTCTAGGGCGAGAAATTAGTTGAGTCTTGTAAATCCTATTTGAGGGTGTGGATCAATTACGATTTTGGTCTCAGAACAACAGGTATTGTTGCAAATCTATTATTTTCTCTCTCGGGTTAACTAGTTGGGTGCCCAGATTTGTTGTACTCAGATTCTACTTAATAATAATAAACCCTCATATCTGTTGCACCGGTTTTCCTGCATTGGGTTTTTCTAGGGACATTTTGTCTGAAAAATCTATGTCACTTTGTTGAATGAGCGCAATATTTAGTAAATGATCTCTATGTGTGTAGGTTGTTAGTTGTGTTTACTTCGGTATTTTCTGAATATTTTATGGAAATAACTTGTATAATTTAATCACAAGTAGGAGAAGTAAACCAAGATACTACAGTAGGATTTCTGCGTTATTGTATTCAAAATTTTTCACAATAAGTTGTGGTGACAATGGGCCTTCGTCCATTGTGTTGTTGTGCACTCTAGTTATAGCTTACAAACTAGGCTTGCTAGTTTGTGTGGCAACATTTTTGGCATCGTTGTCGAGGACATGAGACGTGTCTGGTTCCTATATGACATCATTGATACATCATTCTTGGTGACTCAATTGGAAAATCAAAGCCTTGGTTCCTCATTGAACTTAAAAATCAATGCTTGTAGGGTGAAGAATGCATCTCTCAAGGAAATTCAAGTTCACATTGTGATTCCATATCTAAGATCTTACAAAAAATTGCATGGCAATAAATGGCTCATTGGAGTGGCCTATTTTATATGTTTCAAGATGATCCTTTGCAATCCAATGATCATGACGTCATTAGAATCCAAGAAGAGTTTGATGCCCCTCTTAATGAATCTCTTGGGGGCCATGAAATTGAGGAGCTTTCTAAATGCCCTAAAAGCACCTGAAAGGGGATTGTGGTACTTCCCAAGATATGATGATCATGGTCCACCTTGTTCCTCCCTCGATAATCAGGATAATTTAAATATCGATGTGGATGTGCAATCTATCTCATTATGTAGTACGGAGGGTATGCCCGAGGTTGCTATTCATCGAAAGTTTATGATCTGTAAAAATTCCAAGATCTAGATATGGAATCCCTATTGCAACAAGTTGAACTGCTTCTCTTACTTGTACATCTGATTTAACAAGTTATTATAAGATTACTTCTTAAAATATCAAAGCAGTTACTGGAGAAACCTTCACCCATTAAAATACATTTGTGAAAATAGAAATTGAGCAAGAAAGAATAATGCAAACACAAGACACTGTTATTTTTGGACAAACATCCCCCAATGCGGGAAACCCAGTGTAGAAAATCTAAGGGTTTATATATTATGCAGTAATTTTATGAATACAAATCTAGGATGCCTTCCTGGAAATCCTTGCAGAGAATATCACTAACAAAGAGTTAGTGAGAGAAATCTCACACTGATTCTAGAGGCCCGACTAACCAACAAGCCCTGAAGGGCAAGCCCTCCACTGCGCTACGCAGTCTCGGCGTCACTCTGCATGGGGACAATGTGGCTTCTGCATTGCTAGTCTTCTGCTGGATTGATCTGCCCTTTTGGCCTCTTCCGGTCTCACACCTCAACTTTTTGGCACTGGATCTGACCAATCCTCAGCTGAACTTCGGATCTCCTCAAGGCTGCAATGATGCCTCTACGTGGGACTACGTTGCCTCTGCGTACCTGCTACTCCGCCTCTACCGATATACTCTCTGCCTTCTCTGCTGTGTATTCCCAGCTCAGGAAAATCTCCAACCAGAATTACTGTGCCCCTCAACTGTAATCAAGAATCACTTAGATCTGATTTTCTTTCGAGCAATGAGGCTCCATCATATTTCGACTGATGAGTAGATAGCAGACATACTCACCAAGGATTTCCCGAAAGGGAAGTTCTTGGTCTCCATAGAGCAACTTGGTCTAATGGATGTGACCCTCCCGGGAAAGGGTCCTAAGTGATCAAGAACACTAAGCATATCACTTCCCCCCTGTTGAGCTCGCAGGGTGAGGAATGGAGCAGTAATGGCTCCTAGGGTTGAGGGAACTCGTGGATAATAGGTGTGTCTGATCCTTACCTCATGGTAAGTGTGTATATCCCCCTACCAAGTATACCCTAGTATGCAACCTGCCCACAAGCTGGGCTTGTTGGGATTGCCACCCATCTGGCCAATGGGTGAGGAGACTTGGGCATATTTGATCCTTACCGTTCATGGTAAGTGTATATCTCCCCCAAGTGCCTTGGGTTCTGTCTGATCCTTACCTTTCATGGTAAGTCTGTATCTCCTCCCAAGGTAGTGGATGCAAGTGTTCTACCACTAACTCTTGAGGGTCAAGTTGGGACTATCAGCAAACAATAGGATAGTTATGATCCTTACCTCGCAGTAAGTCTATCCTGCCTATTGTCCTTTGATAGAGGGTGGTAGCTTGAGCTCCCCTATGATGTCAAACTCTTCTTCGTTTAGATTCGAGAGTGTTCAACAGAGATGAGCAAAAACGACATTTGACTTGATGATGATGAAATATTTGAGATGAGACATATGATGCAGTCGGAAATTTCTCCCTAGTTGAGAGTTAATTTGGCAACTCAGGGATAAATTCACTCATTTGGACAACCTTTCTCATCCAGAGAGGACCCTCTTTTCCCTTGGAAGAATTTAATCTGGTCAAGGAAACATTTCTTTTTAATATGAATACCCAATATTGCACAAAAGTTCAGGTCACCTTTAAAGACAAATTGGGTCTCCTCCAGGCTCCAATGCCTATAAATACAACTCATTAATACCTCATTTGGACACACATCTCACATATTCATTTCTTCTTCTCTTGGAGGTTCGTACATCTGAAAAATTGCAAGTCTCTTTCACACATGCGAGGAGAGATTTGATTGGGCCAGAAATCTCTCTTTGACCAGCGTTGACTTTTTGAGATTGGGCATAGTTTGGCTTGGCATTTTGGACTAGTTCTAGAGGCCAAATTATTTGGCACAGAGATCGAGGTTTTCTGGGCACTTTGACTGCAATTGACCGCAGACTTTGACTTCAGACCTGACTGCAGACTCTCTCTCTCTGTTGACCAAGTTTGACCGTGGATTTTGGGACTGTTTTGACTGATCTTTGACCAGCTTGGAAGACTGCATTTACTGGCACTTTAAACGAGATTTTTGGAGGTTGTTTGACCTTTGACTCTTAGATGGTGAATTGAATCATTGTACTCTTTGTTGAACATTTTACGACAATCTAATAAGAAGAAGAATTTGAAAGGGTTTTCCCCGTTGTGGGTTTTTCCCTAGCCTTTGACCAAATTTGGTGTCTCTTATTGCTCTTGATTGTCTTCTACTATCATTGCATTTACCATTCTATCTACAATTGTTATTTATTACTAGAAAGATTAAATTGATTTAAAAGTGATTGCTAATTGAAGATAAGATTGGGCTAAAGTGATTGTAACAGCATAGAACAGTGGAAAATTAACAGGGTTTAATACATACCTATGATTGGAAGATTCAACACCAGTTGACAAAAGAAATTGAACCCTTGCTCCATTAAAAAATCCTTGATGGTAATGATGATGGTTGTTTAGCTATCTCTAGTATGAGTGCTGATGACCTTCTCCAACAGCCAAGAAACACAAACGAAGAAAAGAAAACCCAAAAGTCACTTTAAACCTCATGGGTTATGCCAGTCGCCAATTTTTTGGGTTGTGGAAAAAAAATTCTCGAAAAAACATGATTGTTTGTAAAAAACGTGATGTTAAGTTGGAGAAGAAATTCATGATTTCTTGCTGCTGGAAAACCCACTGGCCAAAAAAATCACCCTTTTCCAACACATCTCTGGATAGAAAACTATAGGATACTCTACAGATAATGAGTCGTGACCAGTTGTTTCTGAATATATAAGATTAGGACAACAGAGATCTTGATTAAACTAAAAAATGGATAAATATGGGTTTTCCTAATGAAAGTATATACATTATTTGTCGAATCAATGAAATTAAGTCTGGGTGGCACAGAGCTTTTGTTCACAGCAATAGCCCCAATATTTGACTGCTTTCACTAACCCCAATATTTGACTACTTTCATGAACCCTTGATAACTAAAATCATCGTCATCTAGAGAGACATGTTGAGAATCACCTGTATTTTTGTTTCTCTTGTAGTTCTCATTTTGCTATTAATTCTTTGTTTCAGGCAGGTATATTTGCATTCAACAAAGCAAATATTTTTTAATTTATACATTAAGGTCTCAACAACTGCATTTCATCACCTAAATTTTTTGTCTCTCGTCTTAATTTGCTATTATTTTTAAATTTAAGGGGCTCTACAATTTTAACTCTTTATTTTTGGTGAGGTAGACTCTCGCTTATAGGAGGTAAGGATTAAATTTGTCCTCAGCATTTTGTTAAAAGAACAAAAGATTCTTTTTAAACTACAAAGTTCATAATCCTTCCTCCACTATTAATATGTCTGTGTTCAAGTGCATGCCACAGACCAATCTTGTTTTTTTGTTTTTTTGTTTTCATTGTTGATGAAATGCTTACCAGATACAGTACCTCTATGGACTATCACTGTTATGGTGTTACTCATACCTCTGTGACAAAGAAAGCATGGAACCCATACGGCACTCTTGCTGGAAGGGGAACAACAGCTACTGGTTCAGAGGACATTGTTTTTGCATCAATCACGTTAACTTCTGATTTCCTGTCATCACGAAAATATCTGGCTGGTAAACCAATTTATAGGATATAATTGCAAGCCATATAACTTTTTATGCCTTTATGATAAACACCTTTCTATCTTTAAATGCTATTATGTCAATCCAATAAGTACAATGCCAGTATATTCTCCTACTTACAAGAACTCTTGGAGTATGAAATATACATACCCGGTATTCTCATCATGGACAAAGCATATCAAATAACCATCATCTTCTTCCAACTCTACATCAGATTCTCTTGGTACAAAAATTGCTTCAGAACCATATCGTCCCTGACCGAATTGAAATATGCCTTTAACATTGCCTCCAACCTCAATTTGTTCCTTTCCTACTTCAGGTTCAAGTTGGAGGTCAAACTTAACAATCCCTTCCACTTTAGCCAATGAATCTAGTCTAGTTCCATAAACAAAATGTTGCTTCCTGCATTTGTAGCCAAGATTGAAGGAAAAAATAATCATGACCTAGCTTTTATAGATGAATTTGGGCAGAAATATGCAAAATGTGTTCTACAATATTTTTACTGGAAGGGATACACAGACACAATTTGAGCAGATCTAAAGGATAAATATTCATGCAAACTTAAGGATCCTAAATATGAAATTTGATATTATGACTTTCTATGGTTTCATTTTAAGAGGCTGATTTCTCACCTTCCAATGTACTTTTCATTTATACGTGGAAAATCCACAGCAGACTCGGACAGTTTCTTCTGTAAAGCTTCTCCAGTGTTCAGGTTGAAACGCATTTCGTATCTGATGTGCAGAATAAAAAAACAGCATTCTTGGAATCATTTATAGCCATTGAACAGTATGCATCAAATCTTCCTTTTGAATCTCTTAATTCAGAGAGATAGAGTATTGGGGTAAGCCACCCACAATTCATTTCGATAGTTGCCCAGCCTTTTTCTGACAGGCCCTGAAGCCATCTCAAGATCAATGTCTGGAAATCGACAAGTGTAAAGAACAACTTCATCGCCGTCCTCCCAAGCATTAGCTGCAAATAAACAATTAAAATTAGAGCATGCCATGAAACTATGAACTCAACCTGAAATCTACTCATTTAAAGTGGAAGCTAAAGCAATCATTCAAATATGATTGAAATTAAAAGGGCGGACAAAAAGAAGAGGCAGGCAGATTATAAAAGAGGAAGCAAAAGTAAGAGAATAGTCATGTACGACCAAAATAATTGATCAATAATAATTGGACACATA
The DNA here is from genome assembly GCA_034641835.2 of Pinus albicaulis. Lineage (NCBI taxonomy): Eukaryota > Viridiplantae > Streptophyta > Pinopsida > Pinales > Pinaceae > Pinus > Pinus albicaulis. Next base: position 787,647,083 of record CM076572.1, read on the forward strand.
ACTACACCCAAAAACCGTCCAACTAACATTAAAATTGCCAACAACAAAGTGTTACCATTATGAAAGATGTAACAGTTTGGAAGCTCAAACCAACGAATTTGAACATCATCTTTTGCATATCGGGGTAGTATTCCAAAACGAGCTCTTTTAGTTTGATCATAAGAGAGAACCATCTTTCCCTTAGCCATATTCTGAGGTAGATATACAAGTCAGTACATCAGATATGGGTAAACAACACTTTAAGCAGAGAATATATATATATATATATATATATATTTGATTAAGCTAGATATGAAAAGAGACAAGATTTTTGCAGCTCCAATTTTGAAACTGTATTTCATTTCAATGTTCAGATTTGTAGATGAAATTGCTGTCAGCTGTTAGGTCTATTTGAAATACCAATAGATAAACTTATGGCTCTTTCTTACATTCCAACCTTTTGATTAAGAATGCTGGTTGCGTTATTTTTCAATTACTAGGAGGACCTAGTTTAGTAGAATGCTTACGCTTATATGAACTGGAAGATACCATATACACTTGATCCAAGACTGATCGATCAATGTGAACGTAGGGCCATTTCTTACATGACGACATTTTGATTAAAAATGTTGTTGTCATTCTTTGTCAATTACTAGGAGAATATAGTTTTAGTAGATAATTTAGGCTCGGATGAAATAGAACACACCATATGGACATGATTCAAGACTGATTGATCAACATAAGTTACCTTGGGTCGAAAATACAAAGGAAGATCCATGAAAATCGCATAGTTTTCAGTTATTGCAAAATCATGCATCATGACAGGTTCAGGAATTGTTATGGGAACTGGATCAAGCATATACCCCTCCTTTGTGACAACATGGTAAGTAACATAGGGAGGAGTAAATTGATAGCCAAAAGTGAACATCTCTCCTGCACTCCAATTGAAACAACGGGATCAAATAAAATCCAATGCTCAAATTTGAAGTGTGCTGTTGTGTACAAACGTCATGAATGAACATAAATAATTGTGCCTCAGATTTTTCTTTACTTACCAGTAACAGGATCAACCTTTGGATGCGCTGTAAAGGAGTGAGTTAATCTTTTATCATAATCCATCAGCCCAAGAGTTTGTAAATCCCCATCTTCAAGGACCTTCAGAGCATCTGTTAAAAAGATAGATTAAACAATTCAGTCCATATCTTCAACCAAAACATAATATCATTCAGGGCATGGATTTCCAAACATGTTTAGATTCCTTCCAAAGATACTTGGGAAAATGTTAGAAATCATATAAAACATTTGAACTAAATTTTCATTGATTTTGCAAAAGCTTGTTTGTCTGCATGCAGCACATAACAGATGGCAGAAATAGGAATTGTATATTTTCCTCACAACAAACATAACAGCATTGAAAAATGAATCTCCGATCACTTGCGATTAATCGCGAGTCAAACTCTGTTCTTCCCTCAAACGATCTGATTCAACTCTGGCCGAGTCAAACTCGTGTTGACCGAGTTTGACTCGTGGTCAACGTGAGTTTGACTTGCAACTCACCGATTAATTGCGTTTCAGGCGACCGAGGCGATTTTCAGCCCTAAACTCGGCGAGAACGGGTTTTAACTTTTAGGGTTCCCGCATTTTTTGCTGCATGGTTTAGTTAGGTTAAAAATTAAATGTCGGTCCATAACTGACTTCTCACTCCTTGGGCCCACAACTCATACGCCAAGAAGGTAATAGAGGCATGGTTTCAGTTTCAGTTTACTCAGTGTAATAAAGTCGTAGTGTAATAGAGGCATAGTGTGCCCTAGTGTAGCTTCAACGTGTGCTCTGTCAGAGATTTCAGCAGCAAACCATTATCGTATCATTTCAGCAGCAATCAAGAGATTTCAGTTACCGCTTTTTTACTGATTAGTATGCAGTATTTTATAAACTTTTAGAAGCAAGATGCTTTTGGTTCTATGTAGTCACCAATTAGGAGTCGAGACTCAGTGCTTTGGATCATGTTTGGACTCATAGCATATATGAGATACTTGTTCATTCATGATATTTTGGACACCTATTGATATTATGCATTGTTTGGAGTCTGGACATGGCTTTACTGAATATCAATGAAAACTGTTTTTTTTAATTCAATATATGTGTATACCTTTATTTATTGAATTCACCAATTTTTTCCCAATTTTTCCCCGATCCAATTAAAACTCTTCGCTCTTTTGCCTCACCAATTTATTGCTGATTCTGAGTCTGGTAACATTGCCTAATAGCTCTCATGTTGGTTCCAACTTATGCTATAATTCCTATGACTGTTGAGCTGGCAGATGTCATAAACAAAAATACGTAGGCAACTGTGTCTGTATCAATTTTATCGATTGGAAATCTAATGATTATTGTTAGTAGCTGATTGCTTCTCAAGGGCAAACTGAGCTAGCACCTAACTCATGGGGTAGTTTGAGATTGGATAAATTTGTTTCTGAATACCAGCCCTGACATTGGTTCCAACTTCTGCCCCAACGCCTAGGAATAATGATGTGAAAACATCATCAAGGCCTATACCCTCTGGGGTTTGACTAACAAGGACTATCAAAACTGGCAGGAATCATCAACTCAGGAAATTGGCAAAATCGGGAAAAACAGAGCAAAACTTGACAAGCATAAACTCAGAAAACTCAACAACATGAAAAACCCTGAGAAAATAGACAGAAATTGGAGATTTTTGCAACACAATTTTTTACAGATTCAAGAGATCAAAATTAGTTTATAACACTAGTATGATTCTCATAGCAGATGGATTGAATAGGACACTGAATTGGGGGTTTAGCACACATATGACGATATCAATTTTCTCATCCCCCTGGTTGTGTTCACTACATGTTTTCTTAATTTGTGTCTCTGTGCAAAAAATTGAGATTTCTTTGGTTTATTTTTCATAAAGGAGTTCAATTCTGCATTGTCTGATAAGAATTAGCATTGAGAACAAGTCTGAACAGAAGTAGTTGTTTATTTCCCTGCACTTTTGAAGTTCATAAAAGTGAATTGAACTGGTTGATTGTTAGTTAACACTTTTTTGCCAAAATTGCACAATTGCTAGTTAATTTAGTCAAATAATCAATCAATGTCATACTGAAGTCCAACAAGAATTTTCTTTTGTATGATCTTGACATTCACAGTGGCTGGAGGGAGGCCTCTGAGGTGAAAATGGTGGCTACTATGTTGCCATAAGACCTAGGTTTCCAAGTGAGGCTTTGCACTAAGTATACTAGATTTTGTGGTAAAAGGTACCCCCTGCTGAAATGAATGGTAACAACTAGCTTCAACATTGAAACATGTGCTCCACCTGAGAGGAAGTGAGTGTTAGTTTTTGGTAGCATCAGACATGTGTTCTAGTCTCTATGGTGTCTATGAGGCTAAGGAACACATTTTCTTCAATACCCAGGAAATGTTTTGCAGGAAACCTCTCAATTAGGTTAATTAGCAGATTACTAATTATTCTTCTAAGTCTAACTTAGGAAAACTAGTTAATTAAATCAAATTAATTGAGGAAAATCAATTTTTCTCTAGAGACTTCTGGAAAAGTCATTTAATGGGGTTTGTTGTTTCCGCCTAACACACACACCTAAGTTAGTGAGAAAAAACCCAGTTGTCGCTCAAATTGTACAAGCACTGCGACAACGACTCTGGTCGGGGACTGTCGCTCTAATCCCCGACCTCTTCGTTGTAGTTGTCTCCCAATAGCGGGCTATGGGGGGTAGTCCATATGGAAATGTGATGATGAAGGGCAAGTTGGCAACCAACAAATCCGGAGACACAATTGAATGGCCTGGCTACTTGGTTAATTTTAGCAAGATTAATAGATTACATTAAATTTGAGATCAATGCCTAGGTCTGTACTCTTGTCTCCTCTACCCGATTTGGTGGTTAGCGTTGTATCCTAGTCATGTGGGATCTCCTTTACTATTAGCTTTAGGGCTGGCACTACATGAGAAATCCCGATTTTGGTTGTGTGGTCTTGCTTCCCTAAACCATATATATCACTCCCCTCCACTCACTTTAACCTTGTTTCATCACTTTTCTCATTCGGGTCCACATTTGTCCACTAGGTCCACAAGGGGTTAGCCTCCCCCTACCCTTGTCGACACTTTGGGTCAAGCCTGGAACAATGCCCCGGAGTTGATGTAGCTAAAAAGGAAAGAAAAAGCATAATTTGGCCACTCTCAATAGCAAATGTACCATAAAATGCAAAAGATGGTTGGGACATACAAATTTAGCACGTGGGAAAAAGCCAATCAGGAGCTCTACCCCTTATCTATGGCCATCACCCTGGTTCCTATGGGTCGTAGATGAGCCCCCTCCACATTAAGGAACCCATGATTGTCCCAACCCTTGGTGGGGCAACGAATTGCCCCACCTCAAAGGGGGTATCTACTACTATATCCTACACATCATGCTCTCATTCCCTAGAGTCCTGAGCAATTGTGAAGAAAAATCAATAAAAGGCAAACGAAATACGAAGAAGGGTGGAAAAAAAAGGTCGGCGTAACTCATGTACCATGATTTTCTCCCTCCTACACTCATATACCCAAGTATGGGCTTCCCCTATTATAGCTACCCTTGTACCATGGCATGTGGCTGGGAGCCTTCCCCTGATCCCCGCTCCATTCCATCATTATATCACCTGCCACCTACCACTTAATGGATGTATCATGGACATGTCACCCTCTTCAATGGTTGAAACCACCTAATAGGGTCCTTGGTTAACCCCCTTATTGAGCTTAGAGACACCTGTACATGCCAAACCCCACTATGAAAGGGCATGCCACCATGAAGTATCCATTTGATTCCATGATTTGAAAGCTCTTTACTTGATTACGCTAATGATTTTTTGTATTGGAGGGAAATGAAATGCATTGTATCTTATGCGGGATCGCAGCTGGGTCTCCATTTGGGATTTGGTCTCCCTATACAGGGTCCAAGCCCTCCAAAGGGTCTCAATGGAACTTGTAGGGTGAGCATAGAAAGCCATGGACCTAGGGTTGCGGGGGAGCGACAACCCCACTTCCCCTGACCCCGCTCCCAAAACAGGCTTCGAGCGGGATCGTTTTGGAGTGCTTTAGGGAGCGCTCAGGAGCAAACACTCCCAAGCACTCCCTCCTTAAAGAACATGCTCCGAGAGAGAATTTTTTAAGGAGGGAGCGCTCGCTCCCAAGCGCTCCTCTGGAAAAATGCTCCTGCTTGGAGCAATTAGCCACACGGAGAAGGAGGGAAGGCCACATTTTTTTTGGAGGGTAAGAGGGGGGGAAATAAAAATCCCTCCCTTTCCCTCATTATCATCATTATCAAGAGAGCAAGAGAGGAGAGGAGAGGAGAGAGCAAGGGAAAGGCGAGGTTAGAGAGAGCAAGGAGCTTGGAGAGGATATTACAGCTTGGGATTGAAGGCCAAAGAGGTAGGATCTACACTCTAGAGTCTAATCTAGATTTTTTTTTCTATGTTGCATTTTAATTTTTTGAAAAATGAAAATTTGAAAATTTATTTTTCTATGTTGCATTTTTTCCCATTCCCATTTGGCATTCCTCCATTTTTTTGCAGGCTAAAAACTTGAAACATCATGGCTATATGGCTTGGCATTTTCTTCTTGTTGGTTCATTTTTTTGTTATTATGGTGTTGGAGAGTAGAAAAAAGGGGGTTATTCAAGAAGAGGAGGATGAAAAAGTAGGTTGTAGTGGATTTGATGAAAATCCTGAAGTGGAGTACCATGGTGAGGAGGAAGGGGGAGTGGAGATAATGAGACCATAGTGACACCAGCTAAAATTGACCAAACACCATTTTGAAAATATGTTACTAGGCCTGAAGCAGGGAAAGGGGGTGGAACCACTAAATCTTTTTGCCCCCATTGCAATAAACAATACACAGGTTCATACACTCGTTCCAGAAGACACCTTTGTGGGATAAGGCCATGGGATGGAGATAAAAATGTAGGAATCATAGCTTTTGTAAGTATGTCAGCGACAGATAGAGCCAAATACATAAGGGAAGAGGAGGAAGCCCAATACAAATCTAAAAGATATAAGGGTTTCTTAGAATCTTATCCACCATTACATCATGCACAAAGAAGTCCATCAACTTCCACCCATGGTAGTGGATATGGAGGCACACTTGGCACATAAGAAAACATCTCTTTAAGGCGTAGAACAATATCAGATTTCCTTGACGAGGGGTCTATGAATGATGTGGATTCAAAAAAATTCTGGTTTCTCTATGCATGTGGGGTACCATTCAATGTTCTTCACTCACCTTATTGGCATGAAATGGTTTCTTCCATTAATGATGCCCCAAAGGATACAAGAGCCCTGGGTATGGCAAGGCTAGAACCATGGGACTTGATCATGAAAAAGCAAAAATAACTCATTCTTCGAGTAGAATGACAAGTTCTTGGAATGAGCATGGGGTGTTAATTGTATCTGATGGATGGACAAATGTAAAAGGCAAGCCATTGATAAGTGTTCTTGTTGTGTCTGTTAGTGGTGCAATCTTCCTTTCATCATATGATACTCAGATAAGTTCAAGACCAACATCAACATTGCAGAACCATCACTTGACACAATTGAGTGTATTGAGCCATACAATGTCGTCCAAGTCATCATTGATAATGCTGCTAATTGTAAGGCAGAGGGAGTAATTATTGAGGATAAATACCCCAACATATTTTGGTCTGGGTGTTTGGTTCACACAATGAACCTTTTGATGCATGATATAATTAAAAACAAACAACCTCAATACAGATGGATTGGTGATTTGTACAAGAGGCAAAAAAATGATAAGATTTATTACGAATCATAGCAATACCCATGGGATTTTCCGCAGTCACTCAAGATTAGAGTTGTTTAAGATTGCAAAGACTAGAGTTGCTAGCAATTACCTCACCTTCAGGCGCCTTTTGAAGGTAAGAGAGTCATTGGCTAGCATGGTATCAAGTCCACACTGGCAGGGATTAAAGGACAAGGCAACAACATCAGTTGACAGGCAAGGTTTTGAACAGGTGGAGGAGACTGCTCTTGATGGTCTGTTTTGGGCACGTGTGAGGAAAATTTTGAATTTCGCCAAGCCCATTTATAGCATGATTCTCTTTGCAGATATAGATAAACTAGTGATTGGGGAGGTGTATGAGTAGATGGATAGCATGTTGGGGCAAATAAAAGATGTTGTTAAAGAAAATGATCCCAATTTGTATTCAATGATTCACAATTGTGTGTGTACACAATGGAATAAACGTAATGTCCCACTACATGCCTTGGCATATATCCTTATGCCAAAATACTACTATCCATTTTGGTTGGGCCAACCTGCACTTGGGGGTGGGGTTAGGATCAAACCTCATATAGATCCAAATGTACAAGAGGGATATATGAAAGCATTAGACAAGTTGGTCCCTAACAAGGAGGAGTATGCTAATATGCGCCTTGAAATAGGCAAATACTTCAGTTGCACTGGTTTGTTTGGTTCTTTGCATGCGATGGAAGATAGAGATAGACTTGATGCTCTCACATGGTGGGAATCATATGGTGGCATGGGACTTTTGCCAAACTTGGCAAAAAAAGTTCTCTCACAGGTTGTAAATACTTCTTCAGCAAAGAGGTGTTGGAGCACCTACAGCGTCAGACATAATGTGAGAAGAAACAGACTCAATGAAAACCGAGAAGAAAACTTGGTTTATGTGCACTGCAACTTGAGTTTGTTGAGTCATTATTGTGATCGGGCTTATGAGGATCTATCATATAAATTTTGGGACAACAACTCAGAGGACGATAATTTGGAGGACGGCACTATATATCTAGAAGAATTGGAAGCAGAACTTTTGAGAGATGAGGATGAAGCAACAATAGGCATGCCACCGCCACACCTACCATCTAGTAGCAGTGCCAGTGCCAATGTTTGAGTTCCAACTATTGTGCCTTTGCTGACACAACCACCACCTACATCCTCACGTGGAAGGCATGTGCCTTCTAGTTATGGTCATGTGTAATATTCCTAATTAGCGACAGCTAATTGGAATATTCGATTTTGTTTAGTTTTGCCGTCTATAGTTTATAAATAAATAAAAAGTGAGTGGAGAGGGTCTAGCTCACTTAAGTGAAATAAAACACCCTCCTAGTAGCACCACGTTGTGACTTAAGGGGGAGCCAAGGGGGCCAAGCACCACGTAGAGAGGAGGCCCATGTTAGCTCTAGAAGCTTCTGCACAGGAGAGGACTGGACACATGGCAAGAGATGGAGGTTACATTGAGGAGATGGCCTTGGGATTGGAGGAAGGCTAGCGTTATAAAAGAGGGAGGAGCCTTCTCATTTGATTCATTCTATTGTTGATGATATTGAGCTAGACGTTTTGTCTTCATGAGCATGCTGGTTGTTTAGCCTGTCTGCAGCACTGTTTAGTGCATTGAGTGTCTCCGGTCGGAGATCTCGCCCTTAGCCCCAGGGGACTTCAAGTGCCTGCTCGGGCAAGGTTATTTCTTCAGTATTTTGTGAGAGGTTTTGTTGTTTGGGTTTGCTGAGGAGCTGGGCTTTCATAGAGACCAAAGTAACAAAAATCGCGATCGGGATAAAATCGCCGAGGGGAAAAAATCGGAAAAAATCGTAAAAATCGGGAAAAAATCGTAAAAATCGGGAAAAAATCGGCACATACAAAAATATTCATTTTTTTTTCAATTTTTTTAATATCTAAAGCATCTACAGCATAAAATAAATGCATTGACACATAAATATGAAAAAAAACTAATATATAAGATGTGTAATATCATATCTAGTGCTACATCACACATAAAACTGAATCCTGTCCTGAATACTAAGTCCTAAGTCTCAACTCAACCTCAAAATATCAACAAAAAATATAATAATGTATCTCATATCATGAGTCATAATGTTATATACAAAGGAATGCACCAAATAACCTATACTACCGATTTCCTCTGCCCCTCTTGCGAGAAAATGTAACAGCTTTCCCTCTAGACGAAGAAGTTGGCGGGGCTGGCAATGGACTCTGTTGTGCTCCAGATCCTGAAGCACTAGGAGTTAAAGGAGGTAGACCACGTCCTCTACCAGTAGCAGGGGTAGGTGGTGTCACCTCCTCCTCCTATTGTTGCTCCTCCTCCTCCTCCTCCTATTGTTGCTCCTCCTCCTCCTCCTCATGAAACTCATCATTGATTCATCGCTACTAGAAATGGGATCATCAACAAGAGATACATAAACATCATCTAGCTCAAAGTCTTCAGACTTGGATTGCTCAACCTTAAAATGCGGTAGAAAAAGATTAACATGCCTAACCAATTGTTTTCCCTTGAGTGAAGGGTACATTCTTGTTAAGGCCACAGTAGGGGAGTTCAACAATCAATACCACCAACATCAACAAAGTTCAACAATCAATGCCACCAACATCAAGGTTCTTAAAGGACTTCATACTCTTGATCAAATGCCAATCTCATACCTTTACACATAATAGAATCAAATGGAAACAATGCAAATCCCCAAACCATGAAACCCTGAAAACCATTAAGTCTGCTGAATTTTGAGTGAAATCTAAAATTCTAGTTTCTCCATATGAAATCCAATGAGGTTGAAACCACTCTTAAACATCCTGAGTCATTTCATGGTAATGTTAAAAATTTAAGTAAAAGGATATAAAGGAAATATCACTTTTACTTTAAGAATTTAACATTACCATGAACTGCCAACAGGTTGTGTCAGGAAAATGAGAGGGCTGCAAAAATGACCCCAAAAAAAATCGATTTTTGAACTTATAGGGTCGCTGTTTGATGGGCCCACGATTTTTACCAAAAAAATCGCGATTTTATCGCGATGACGATTTTTTCAAAAAATCGTTCAAAAAATCGCCGATTAAATCGGCCACTTGAAAAAATCGCGATTTTTTCAAAAAATCGCGATAACATCGCGATTTTTGTTACTTTGATAGAGACTGCACAGTCACTTGGAGAGAGGACGCAGTCCATTCTGGAGGTGCTCCGGATCGGGATTTCTGCAGGATATTGAGCCGATATTTTGAGCAGAGGATCAGCCTTTGCCTGTGGGAGGATTTTGGTGGAGTTTGAGGCGGTGTTTCAGTCATTTTCATTTAGCCTCTGCGCATAGCCTTGGAGGCCAACGTAATTACCCAAGGGGGTGTTTTCTAGAGGTTTTCGGGGGTCGACCATTTTTTATATGGTTTCTGCATTTTGTCGGGATTGGTTAGTAGAGGTGGATTGCAGATTTTCAACTCATTCCGGCAAGGGAATCAACCCCTAGTCTTCAGTTCATTCCAGCAGTAGCAGCTACACGGCAATTTTCCACCAGCTGGGATGCAGTTCAGAGAGCAGCCATTTCTTGTATATTCTGAGAGTACTCCTTCAATTGCCTTGAGCAAGATTAGGTGCCATCACTCTGATCACCTATTGTACTTCATTATATTTCTCAGATTAATAAAATGGCTTAGCATTGTTTCTGGATGAGTTGCCGTATTTTATTTCTCTGCTGTTATATGTTTGCTGCACTGTTATTTTTATATATTCTTGAGCATTCTAGTTCTATACCACTTGGTGTGTTTATCTTTCACTCTTAGATAGAGTCTGGAAAGGGCCAGGTAGCCTCCGGATCTTGTCCTCTTTTCAAAGGCGGAATATCTGGTAAATGCCCTCCCAATCCATCTCTGGTTGGAGTTTGCTGTGTTTTAGAGATATCCCCGAAACAGGATATTACAGTGGTATCAGAGCATAGTTCTGGCTCAGCCTGTGGTCTATGACAACAGGGAAAAGACCATATATTTGTTACAGAGGCAGGAAGTACAGAGACCGTGAGCGTAGGTTGGAGAACACCTACGGAGAGGGAGACTGTGTTCGGGTGGTGGACACAGAACAGGAGGAGCCTGTGACAGACGCAGAGCAGGAGGAGCCTGTGACAGACGCAAAACAGAGGGAGCCTGTGTTAGATTCAGAATTGGGGATTCTGATGGCAGATGAGGACAGGAAGAGATTTGCGAACCAGCTCCTCAAATCAGTGCAGGAATTAGCCAGACAGGTTGAGGTGATGGGTCAGAGATTCATTGCTGTAGAGGCTAGACAGCGTGAGACTCCGTGGGTTTTCCAGGTAGGAGAGGGATCAGGTACATCCCACCATTTGCCGGAGCAGGGTGCTGCTCAGCGTGATACTCCTCAGCCGATGGCTTCACGTGCACCTACCCGCTCTACCATGCCCACTTTCTTGGGAGCAGACACAGGGGCAGGAGCCCAGCAGGAGGTAGAGCCTGGACACATAGGTGAGTATTTTGCAGAGTATCAAGCCTATGGGAAAGAGTTCAAGGATGCTCTCACGTTCAGAGATTTTGTGCAGCTCCAGCGGGACAGTAGACCCCGCGACCATCATAGAGGGCACCGGCATTATCATGATGGAGATTCCCACCGTGCCTCTAGCAGATTTCATTTGCCTACGTTTGATGGATCATCAAACAATTCGGCAAAGTCTTGGGGGGAGAAGCTGGACATCTATTTCCAGCTTAACCAGATGTCAGAGATGGAGGCCATCAAGGTGGCGATGTTACATTTGGATGGTGAGGCCCAGGACTGGTGGTTCCATGGGATGGTCACACTCGGGCATTCTACAGTGACGACATATGCCGAGTTTACCAGGAGGTTGATGGAGCGATTTGACCGGAGGGATCCGGAACAACATTTTGTTGAGCTGATGAGGCTCAAGCAGACCGGAAGCCCCGAGACCTACATTGCAGATTTCTTGAGGGTTTCGGTGATGGTGCCAGATCTATCCGCAACTCGGATGATCTATATGTTTGTAGAGGGGTTAACAGAGCCACTTCAGGGTCTAGTCAGGTCTACTAGACCAGCGACACTTCAGGATGCTATCAGCAGGACCCGAGACTTACAGGATGCATTGCCCAGAACTCGGACACCTTACCCCCAGAGACAGGGTTTCCAACCCAAGGGGAAGGATGTGAGAATTCCGCCTCCAAAGGGGAATCCGGGACGGGCACAGATAGATGATGATGCCAGGAGGGAGTTGAGGAAGAAGCGGCTGTGCTTCACTTGTCAGGAGCCGTGGGCACCAGGGCATAGGTGTGCTGCTGGCAAAGCACACTTCATGGAGGTCTTCTCCGATGATAGCAGGGAAGAGGATGAGGAGGATGATGAGGACGTAGGAGATAGTCAGACGGCCCAGGATGAGTTGCCGCCTCCACCTCCAGGGACAGGAGGTGTACCTTTTGCACCCACAGGAGGGACCCTTGCCGCCTTGCGAGGAGTTCCTAAGTATTTGACGCTGTGCGTACGAGGGACAGTACGTGGCCAGCGAGTATCAGTCTTGGTTGACAGTGGGGCGACCCACAACTTCATTGATGCACAGATGGTCGAGCGGAGGGGTATACCGACCAAGAGCTTTGACGGATTTTCAGTCTTGGTCCCAAGAGCCCAGACGATGCAGTGTGCCCGGTATGTTCCAAAGTTGGCAGTGATGATGGGTACCTACACCGTGACTGATCACTTTTTCGTGGCCAACATACCAAATACCAATGTGGTATTGGGTGTTCAGTGATTGATTACTCTGGGGAAGGTCACCACGAATTGGGAGGCCTTAGAGATGGAGTGGGATGACAAGAAGACCAGGAAGCATGAGAAGATCCGCGGGATGCACACTTACCCACCTCAGACAATTTCGGCACACCGGATGGAGGCAGACTTCTGGAAGGGAGTCATAGAGTGGGCGGTTGAGTTGCAGGCATCAGAGGCAGAGACCACCGGTCGAGCAGTTCATCCGGATATACAGGCCATCCTTGACAGGCATGATGTAGTGTTTGGGGATATACCACCAGGTCGGCCACCGGACTGAGGGTTTGAGCACACCATTGAGCTTGAGCAGGGTATTCAAGCGGTGATCACTACCCCCTATAGGCATCCCAAAGCCTATCGGGACGAGATTGAGTGGGCCATCCAGGAGTTGCTGGCTCTTTGGCACATCAGACCGAGCACGAGTCCGATTGCTTCTTCCGTAGTGTTGGTGAAGAAGAAGGACGGCACCCTGAGGATGTGTATTGATTACAGGGCCCTGAACAAGAAGACCCTGAAGAACAGGTATCCTATACCCAGGATCGATGAGTTGATGGATGAGCTGAGAGGAGCCAAGTTCTTCTCGAAGATTGATTTGAGATCAGGGTACCATCAGATTTGCGTGAGGGAACAGCACATTCCCAAGACTACCTTCAGGTGTCATTATGGGCACTTTGAGTTTTTGGTTATGCCTTTTGGGCTGACCAATGCACCAACCACCTTTCAGTCTTGCATGAACCATATCTTCCGCAGTCATCTGAGGAAGTTTGTATTGGTCTTCTTTAATGACATACTCATATATAGCAGGACTTGGGAGGAGCATCTCCAGCATATAGAGGCAGTACTGCGCATCTTGGAAGAGCAACAGTTCTATGCTAAGCTCTCCAAGTGTGAGTTTGAGATGACAGAAATGTTGTATTTGGGTCACATTATTGGAGTGGACGGAGTGAGGGTCCATGAGGAGAAGATTAAAGCCATCAGAGATTGGCCAGAGCTGAGGAACGTGATGGAACTTCGAGGGTTCATTGGGATATGTACCTATTACAAGAAGTTCGTTAGAGGTTTCTCACAGCTTGTTGCACCCCTTACAGATTTGACGAAGAAGGGGGCATTCAGTTGGTCAGATACAGCACAGCGAGCCTTTGATAGGCTCAAGGAGGTGATAAGTAGCTGCCCATTGCTTGCATTGTCGGATTTTACGCAGCCATTTGTCTTGGAGTGTGATGCGTCGGGAGAGGGGATCAGCGCAGTATTGATGCAAGGGGGACACCCTATAGCCTTTGAGAGCCGGAAGCTCCTTCCGCATGAGAGGTTTTATTCTATATACGACAAGGAGATGTTGGCCATCATGCATGCCTTGGCCAAATTCCGGCAGTATTTGGTAGGGAACAGGTTCAGGGTGAGGACTGATCACAACAGCCTCCGGTTTTTTTTGGAGCAGAAGCAGCTACAGGAGGCAGCAGAAGTGGATCAATAAGATCCAAGCATATGACTTTGACATTGAGTATGTCAAAGGTAAGAATAATGTGGTAGCAGATGCCCTTTCACGTAGACCAGCCACGTTATCTCTTATGAGCTTGGATACAGATTGGAGGGCTCGATTTTTAGTGGAGTACTCCAAGGACAGATTTGCATGTGAGGTGCTGTATGGACAGGTGGAGGATGACAGGTACAGGGTGGTTGATGAGATCATCTACTACAGGGACAGGATCTTCTTGACTAAGGGATCTCAGCTTAAGAAGAAGATACTCTAGGCATCACATGATTCTCCATTGGCAGGCCATCAGGGGTTCACCAAAACCTACAAGGCCATTAGAGAGAGGTTCTCATGGAAGGGCCTCAAGGAGGACGTACTCCAACACATCAGGGAGTGCGATGTTTGTTAGAGGAACAAGGGGGAGATGAAACATCCCGCAGGATTATTGCAGCCTCTTCCCATTCCGGAGGGGAAATGGGAGAGCATATCAATGGACTTCATCACAGGGTTGCCCATGGTGCAAGGCAAGGATTGTATCTTTGTCGTCGTTGATCGGCTGACAAAGTATGCGCACTTTTTCGCCATATCTGCGCATTACACAGCAGCACAAGTGGCCGAGCTTTTCTTCAGAGAGGCTTTCAGGCTGCATGGTCTTCCTCAGACCATCATCAGTGACAGAGACAGCCGCTTCATGGGCGGATTTTGGCAGGAGCTTTTCCGGCTAGTGGGGACGGAGTTGACACGAGTACCAGTTATCACCCACAGACGGATGGACAGACGGAGATAGTTAACAAGTGGCTGGAGGGCTACTTGCGTAACTATGTCAGTGGGCAGCAGCAAGCATGGTTGAGATGGTTGCATTTGGGGGAGTATTGCTACAACACGACACATCACATGTCCATTGGTATGTCACCGTTTTATGATTTGTATGGGTATCATTCCTTATCTTTTGCTGATGTGATGTTCGGTGCTAGCAAGGCTCCTAGAGCCAAGATTTGGATCCAAGAGCGTCAGGACATCCTCCGAGCTCTTAAGGAAAATATGACTACAGCACAAAACCAGCAAAAGCTATATGCCGACAGACGTCGGGTGGAGAGACAGTTTGAGGTAGGAGACTTGGTCTACCTACGATTACAGCCATACCGACAGTCGTCGCTGAAGCAGAAGGGAGCTGAGAAGCTCAAGCCTCGCTTTTACGGGCCATACAGGGTGATACGCAGGATTGGGCAGGTTGCATATGAGTTGGAGCTGCCCCAAGGCAGCAAGATCCACAATGTTTTTCATGTATCATGCCTGAAGAAGGCGCTGGGGCAGCAGGTGACAGTGACAGAGGAGCTACCACCCACAGATGATGAGGGGCACTTGGTGTTGCAGCCAGAGGCTATTATTGATACTAGGGAGAGGCAGCTACGAAGCAGGACAATCCGGGAATTCTTGGTGAGGTGGAAGAATTTGTCGGATGAGGATGCCACTTGGGAGAGTGAGAAGATTTTGCAGCATCCATCACTTCAGTTGCTTGAGGACAAGCAACATTTTTCCGGGGGAGACTGTAATATTCCTGTTGTCGCACAGATTGTTCAGGGCACCGCGACAACGGTTCAGACTGGGGGCTGTCACCTTTATCCCCAATCTCTCTCTTTAAGCTGTCTCCTTGCAGGCTAAGGGAGGTAGACCCTATTTGAAATGAAGGATAAGGAAACACAGCTAGAACATCAAATACTTAATAAAATTAACAGGATTTCACAGATCTAGATTAGATTTCACGTTTGATGATCAGTGCCTTAAGGAGTCATACAAAATCCCATTATGCAATTATAAACTAGTAAATGATGACTAACTGCTGCTTATTAAACCACGATTGATCACAATGATATTTTCTTGAGAATGCCACAACCATGAATAACAATATTATGAGAATGCCAGATACTTGAAAGATTTCCGAAAATAAAAATATTCCAATTATAACGCAGCTCGAAAATCAAAATGATCCACAGTCAAACTTAGATAAAAATTTTAAGGCTCAGTTGACCATAGAAAATTCGAAAAAATTTTAAGTTTTGTATTTTCTAAATTTTTTTTAGGATTTTAAAATTTTTATATTTTTTATTATTTTTTGAATTTAGAAAAGAGCTAAATCTAAACAAGACCAAAATCAAAATTAAACTAAGTTAAAGACTAAACTAAGGTTAAACTTGAATTTAATATCCAAAATTTTAAATCTAAATTTAGAACTAAAGTTAAACTAAATTAAACTAAGTTAGATCTAAATTAAACTAAAACTAGAATTATATCAAATTAAAATCTAACAAATTTAAAACTAAGACGAAATTAAATTAAAACCAAACATTAAAAAATCAAAGCCTACGACTAACCTAGAACATAACTACATATGAATCGAAATGAAAGCCGACAAAATAAAACTAGAAATCAACACTACTAAAACTAAAATCTAATGTCTATGATAAAAACGCATACAAATAAAAATGAAACCACGTTGATTTACAAATCGCAAGGGTTATGAAATTTTATACGTGCGTTTATTTGTTTGCAACTGCAGGTCCACGGGCGAGGAGATTGACGCAAATGGAGTAAAGGTTGGACGGCAGATCTAGACGGCTCGGTGGCTGAGACGGAAAACGCAGCGTTTAGACGGGGCAGGAATGGAAGACGGCAGCCAATGGGATCGATCATTTAAAATATATGTGTGCGTTCTTTTGTTTATCGTTTTAATTGTTTGCATATCAGGTCGGACGGCAATGGCGTGAAGGAGCTCCAGTGCAAACCGACAGGCAGAAAGGACGCCCAACTGCGTGAGGGATTAATAGGATGCAGTTATTTATATATTTTTTTATGCAGGTCGATGAGGAATCAGAAAAATATGTGAAATCGATGGCTAAGGAAAAACGCTGACAGCGAATGAGAAAAGAGTTCGATGGGCAAAGCTTGATGGCAGAGGCAGAGAAAAATGTTGAAGGATGACTGCTGGAGATGGATATGAGGGCGGGCAGATAGAAAAATGAAGACGTAAGGGAAGAATCCGATGGTAAAGAGCAGAAGCTGAGGGCTGAAAGATGAAGGGCAGCATGCAACGTGCAAACCCAGAACACTAAAAATTTTCCTTGAGATTCTGATCTGATATACTTCTTCAATCAAATGATGCTCAGATCTTATGTTCTTTTAATAAAAAAAATGTCCAGATTCGCCCACAATGGCGATTTGAGGCCAGATCTGCCTTAGATCTTAAAAAATTTCCGATTTAAACCTGTAACCTGCAACAATCAGTCAGATCTGAAGATACACACGCCAATTTAATGATTAAACCCTGACGATCCTGAGAAATTTACAAATTTACAACTAATTTACAAATTTAAAACCCTGAAGGTCAGATTAAAATCCATTTAGCACAATTTTCAGAAATTTAAAGTTTTAGTGAGAGGCACAAGCCTTCGAAACCCTGCAAAATCACAAATATCGTAAGATAGACCCGGAATTTAACAAATAAAGAGCTTATTAGATTTATGCTTATTGGGAGTCGGCTGGTCCAACCGAAGACTTCCCCAGACGCCCAATCTTAAGAAAAAAATTCCCTGCACACTTAGATCCAGATCTTAGATCGATAGAGATTTAAGAAAACAACATGAGACCTTTGCAGAAAAATCAGAATGTTATTTTATAAACCCAGAAAACTGCATAAGATACCTATATGCAGATTAATCCATGAAGGCCATCAACCATAAAATGCAAGAAACCAAGTAGCAGAGTTTAGAGACAATTCACCACATAGATCTGAGAAGGAACATCCAGATTTGTAACCCCAAAGTCTTTAGCTTTATTCCTCAAAAAGTTTACAAGAGCTTCTAAGAGCAAGTGCACGATTCTGAGATCGGATGATTCAATACTGACAAAGACTTCTAAATTTATAGGACCAGATCTCTAACGGCTAGTTTGGATGATCCTCGTCAAAATAATCTCAACCGTCCAAAATCTTTTAATCTGGAGCGTTGAAATTAAAATTTTGGGGAGAAAACGAATTTATCATTAAATCAAATTTTAATTAACTCAAAAATATTATTTTTGAGTTAATTACCCCAAAATTTTGACCTTGACTTAACCACCAAGGCCCAAGGGTCCAATATTTCTTAAAATTCGCAATATTCCCTTGGCCTCACAAATTTTGCCTTTAAAGATTTAATCCTAACTTAGGACCCTAAATTAATTAAATTTCTGGTTTAGGATTTTATTAATTAATTGACCAGAAAATTTAATTAATTAACTAAGAGGGGATTATAATTATTTTTCCAACCCTCTTTTACATGAGATAATACATTTACATACATAAAGGGGGAAAACCCATTCGAAAAGACCCTCAAATAAATACCCAATTCTGCGACTCAAAATATGATCTAGTAGACCAAGTAGTTGAAACTACTTTTACAAGGACTCGATAGAACACTAGGACTCACTTAGCATGCTGATGACAAATTCCACCCTAGCTTTGGGGTGAGGCTGGAGGGAAAAACTCTGCCGATCACTTTCGTGAATCAGTGAGACAAAAAACCTCCTAGAATGGAAGTCATCAACAACATACTAGGCTTACCTAGGCTATTACATACACTGACGGTCTTACTTAGATCATTTACATCATAACAATGCAGAATGGGTTTACATCATTTATAACAATGTCAACTGTCGATGAAATCTGGATGATGGAATCTGAATGGCGCAACCACGTCGAACATGACGAATCCCATTTGAAAAAATGGGGGTGTACTGCTATGGAGTCGTTGACAAAGTGTGGTCAACATCTGGCTCTACTTGGGGACACGTTGCTTCATCGAAGGAATGTGAGAATCCAGAATCTGCATCCAAGCAACACACGAGATTACATAAGTAGCGTCCATCCAAATATCATCATATAACATTAAGCTCATGAAAAATAGAAGCTCTTCTTTTATTTATTATTCTATTTAACATGAAAAGTAAATCTACTCTAACTGCAAAATGAAATGCTGAAATAACGAGGAGTAGGGTTAGAAATACGATACAGAGGATGCCCTGTGGCATCAGATGTGCTCAATATAGTGTATGTCGAGCATTTGCCTACTTTCAGGCAAGTCTGTAGGCTGCTTTTCAGATGTGCCATGGCCGATCTTGCATAATGTAGGACTCTGTCTTATCTGAATGTCAAGCTGCTCTCGACCATCAAACGAATCAAACCACTTCTTTTTTTTTGCTTCTTTCTCTTCTTCTGAGTGGGTTGTGATGTCAGCAATGAGACCACTGTAGATTTCTTGTCCTCATCTTGAAGATGTTTGTACAAAATATCTGAAGAACCTGGAGCACGACCAATATTATTCTGGATATACTCTGTCAATGGTGACACACAAGCTTGGTCTTTCTCAACATCCTTTGAAACCAGAGTTAAAATCGTACATGAGATGTGGGAATGGCTTTATACAGCATAAGAAGTCTAGTGATCTCTACATGAAACTTCATAATCAAATTTTCAACAAACTTTTGTGTATGTAATTTTTCCATTTTTTCCAACCTTTCCCGTATGGAACTCATTTCAAACCAAATGATTTTCATGGTATTCATCTCTCGTATGCCCGATTATTAATTTCCTGGCTCGATTTTAGCCCCCCATATTGTATTTCCAAAGTTATTTTCTCTATGTATAAATGCATATATCGTGTTCATTTCATTGTAATCATATGATTCTGTATAATGGAAATCTGATTAGAATGATTAACTTCCATTACCTTTAACCTGTTTTCCATGACATGTATTTCCTGTGCATGACTTGCTTCCATGGAAGTTATCTTATTTTGAAGATTGATTTGGTTAGCTTCCATGTTTTTAATCATTTTCGTATGATTGGGTTGCACATCCTTAATCATCTGAGCTGGCTCCTTAACCTGACTTTCATGATCTTCTATATGCATGTGATCGTCCTTACCAACAACATTAATTTGATGGCTCGACCCTGCCATTCTACTATCTATGATTCTTTTGACAACATGGAAAGTAACCTCTTCATGAAGAGCATTACAGGCTCTACAATAACGCAGAGCTTCATCCACAATATTTTCAAACTCAAGTTGATTTTTCGGTCTCTGCTCATAAGATAGGCCTTTTCCTGCAAAGCATTATTATTTCTAGGTTGGGAATTTTGCGTTTGAGCCCTTTCCATTTGAACCAACCTAGACTGTAAAGTGCTTATTTCCTTAGCATGTTCAGAGATCGATTTCGCTTTATTAAGCTCCATGCTTTCAAGTTTTCAGTGCTGATTGTTCCATCTTTCAAGTTTCCGCATTAACCTTTTACAGGTGATAATCATTTTCAGTAGGCTCTTCAACTTAGTATCTGTCAGTAAAAATCAAAACTGGAGGTTTTGGACATTCCGCATGCTTTCTTATCCTTTTCAATCTCTCACTAAAGATTGATGGCTTTATATTTCAGGTTTTAGCCTGCCTGAACTATAGTGTGATTTAATCAAAAGCATCAATGTAAAATTTCAGAAGAGATCCATCAGGAGGTTTATGAGTTTGAGATATTTCTCTAAGGATAACATTAAATCTTCTGTTAAATTCTTCAATCATTTCATTTTCTTTCTTTTTTATGGTACTGATCTCTCTTACCAAATGCCGATCTTCCCCTTTATCACCATACTTTTCCTTAAAAGCAGTTACAATTGATTCAAAAGTATCAAATGAATTATCAGGTTTTTCCATGAACCATTCAGCAACATCCTCACCAAAAGTAAGAACAAAAGTTTTCATCTTTACATCATCGAAATTATTTTTTGCAACTGCAAATCTATTCCACCAGTTAGTGAAAGCAAACAAATGAGACTTGACATTAACTGCATCATTTCCTTGAAGATAGGTAATTTATCCATTTGAGGGAGATCATGGGGATAACCCTGAATATTAGCAAAATTACACGGGGCAAAAACATCCATGATATCGTTTTTAGGATTTTAGAAATAGATCCGTGTTCAAGAATAGTCAAAAGGTCCTCAAGAAGCGAACTTCTTGGCAGGAACTCTTGTAAGAAATGAAAGAGTTGAAGTCGCCACTTGAACATGAAACTAATTCTAAAACAGAAGAAATAATCGAGAGCTAGCAGATGGATATCACGGGGGGATACCAAGGCCCAAGGGTCCAATATTTCTTAAAATTCGCAATATTCCCTTGGCCTGGGGCTTTCAAAATCATTTTCCAAGGACTCACAAATTTTGCCTTTAAAGATTTAATCCTAACTTAGGACCCTAAATTAATTAAATTTCTGGTTTAAGATTTTATTAATTAATTGACCAGAAAATTTAATTAATTGACTAAGAGGGGATTATAATTATTTTTCCAACCCTCTTTTACATGAGATAATACATTTACATACATAAAGGGGGAAAACCCATTCGAAAAGACCCTCAAATAAATACCCAATTCTGCGACTCAAAATATGATCTAGTAGACCAAGTAGTTGAAACTACTTTTACAACGACTCGATAGAACACTAGGACTCACTTAGCATGCTGATGACAATTCCTAATTAGCGACAACTAATTGGAATATTCGATTTTGTTTAGTTTTGTCGTCTATAGTTTATAAATAAATAAAAAGTGAGTGGAGAGGATCTAACTCACTTAAGTGAAATAAAACACCCTCCTAGTAGCACCACGTTGTGACTTAAGGAGGAGCCAAGGGGGCCAAGCACCACGTAGAGAGGAGGCCCACGTTAGCTCATGAAGCTTCTGCGCAGGAGAGGATTGGACACGTGGCAAGAGATGGAGGTTACGTTGAGGAGATGACCTTGGGATTGGAGGAAGGCCAACGTTATAAAATAGGGAGGAGCCTTCTCATTTGATTCATTCTGTTGTTGATGATATTGAGCTAGACATTTTGTCTTCTTGAGCACGCTGGTTGTTTAGCCTGTCTGCAGTACTGTTTACTGCATTGAGTGTCTCCGGTCGGAGATCTCGCCCTTAGCCCCGGGGGACTTCGAGTGCTTGCTCGGGCAAGGTTATTTCTTCAGTATTTTGTGAGAGGTTTTGTTGTTTGGGTTTGCTGCAGAGCTGGGCTTTCATAGAGACTGCACAGTCACTGGGAGAGAGGACGCAGTCCATTCTGGAGGTGCTCCGGATCGGGATTTTTGCAGAAGATTGAGCCGAGATTTTGAGCAGAGGATCAGCCTTTGCCTGTGGGAGGATTTTGGTGGAGTTTGAGGCGGTGTTTCAGTCATTTTCATTTAGCCTCTGCGCAGAGCCTTGGAGGCCAGCGTAATTCCCCAAGGGGGTGTTTTCTAGAGATTTTCGGGGGTCGACCATTTTTTATATGGTTTCTGCGTTTTGTCGGGATTGGTGAGTAGAGGAGGATTGCAGATTTTCAGCTCATTCCGGCAAGGGGATCAGCCCCTAGTCTTCAGTTCATTCCAGCAGTAGCAGCTACACGACAATTTTCCAGCAGCTGGGACGCAGTTCAAAGAGCAGTCATTTCTTGTATATTCTGAGAGTACTCCTTCACTTGCCTTGAGCAAGATTAGGTGCCATCACTTTGATCACCTATTGTACTTCATTATATTTCTCAGATTAATAAAATGGCTTAGCATTGTTTCTGGATGAGTTGCCTTATTTTCTTTCTCTGTCGTTATATGTTTGTTGCACTGTTATTTTTATATATTCTTGAGCATTCTAGTTGTATACCACTTGGTGTGTTTATCTTTCACTCTTAGACAGAGTTTGGAAAGGGCCAGGTAGCCTCCGGATCTCATCCTCTTTTCAGAGGCGGAATATCCGATAAATGCCCTCCCAGTCCATCTCTGGTTGGAGTTTGCCGTGTTTTAGAGATATCCCCGAAACGGGATATTACATCATGGTACTATGCGAGATGAGACTGCTAGAAGACCACCATTAGCACGAGCTGCTAAAAAATTAGACATTTCTTGAGGGCATGGCAAGGAACCAGCCGCCCAGCAATAGATAAAATAGATTTATAGTTTACTAGTCTTTTCTATTTTCTAGTAGTTTTTAACTTTTTATAACTGTTGAAACTTGACTCTTTCATATTTATTATGATATTTTTTGTAAACAATATATTACAATTTAAGTTTGAAGTTTGAAACTTTGAAGTTGGCAGTTATAAGTTTATAAGTCATTATGAATTATGAATATGATGCTTCATGAAAGTTGAAAGTTGTTTCATTTTGTTTCATTTTATAACATTTCATTTCATGTTAAATATTATTTGTTGTAATGCTTAGACTTAGGTTACAAGTACAACTATGGTGATCAATGAATCAATGATGATAAATTTTATATATTGAATTTTGAAAGCTTGAAACTTTAAGATTGATGAATCATGAGACTCAAGAGTCAATATGTTGTCTATTTCTAACTTGTGGACGTGGTTGATAAAGATTATAACTTCTAGATGATTGATGTTATATGGTTCAATCTATGTTTTTTATGTCTAATTCATCATTGTACATGCTTTTGTTGTGACATATATGCATCAAATATATAAAAAAAACACTCCTGGACCGGGAGCTTCTGAAAATGGTGCTCCCGCTCCCAAGTAACCTTGCATTGACCTCCACCATAGCATAGAGCACTTCATGGATCCCCAACATCATTTAGTGATTGCTCATGTTCCACCTTTGAGATGAGGATGATGCACTTGGATCACCATGCCTATCCGGTTTCACACTCATACCACACACTTGGCAAACTTTCCAGGGTCCAAATGAGGATGTGTCTCACCACTGAAGACAAAGGGAAGGCTTATGTCATCATCCTAGCCCTTACAGATCGTTTACAGGAATCATCTATCCACTTGGAGAGCTATGAGGATGTCATTGTGTCCCACACCCACTTGGGGACACCACATGTAACTTGCTTGGATATCAAGGTGCCAACCCCTTATCCACTATGTTTGGAGTCTATTCTCTCACCATGGCATACTTTGGACTCCACTAGGCCTTCTTAATGGCCCAATGACTCATCATGTTTACTATTTTTCCCTCTTGAGAGGTTTTATTTTCAGATGCAAAACTCAGAATATCCACAATCTTCATTTTTAGTCTACGTTTCGAGTCTAAATCAAGACTCATCTTCAGGACAAACCTGCTAAGAAGAGAATAGATTAGGGTAAATAAATAGAGGAAAGAAAGAGATGAAAGAGTCGACCAGTTCTTAATTTTTTTAATTTTTTTAATTAATTAGTTATTAATTTAAATTTTTTCAAATTTTAAAAAATGACACATCTAAAAAAATTAAATATCATTGTTTATTGAATTTTTTATTTGTTATTATGCCCTATTTGTTATTATTATTTTTTTATTAAAATTAATTTTATTAAAAAAAATTATAACTTTTTTATTAATACTAAATATTAGTGTTATTTATAAATATTAGAAAAGGCTTGATATTACTAAATGAATCAATATTGAGCTATCTTCGTGGGATTGTCACCAAGGGTTCTTACTATTGCACATTATTTTATTATTTGGGGCTTAATTAGGCCTAATTAGGCAAATCGAACTCTTTAGAGAGGATATAAATTGATGAGAGGCTCATTCATTCCTCTCATCTTCACTTGGATTGGATTAGTATCTCTTGAGAGATTTTCGAACTTGTTGTTAGGATGAACTTTTTGGAGTTTTATTGATGCATTATGATGTTTGGATTTTCGCTATTGTCTTTGGAGCTTCTTTCTAATGCGAATTTGATGAATGGATATAATCTCTCTCTCATGTAAGAGGATTTTAATGCTATTCTTGTTATCTTACTTGTCTAATGCATGTTTTTGTTATCATTATTCTTGTATGGGTTAAAGTAATGTGAAATTCTTTTGGATACCTTGAATAAGTGATCTAATGCATGTGTTGTTCCCTGAGGGATTGGGTGAATGTTCCTAGAGGCACCTCTTAGGTTGAAAGACCTTGAAACTTCATCTCCTTTGCAAATTTGAAGTATAAATCCCTAATAACCTACTTGTTGCACTTGGAAAGGCTAGCGAAGATCAATTAGGGCTCCTTAGCTCACGAAAATTCTCAAACTATGTGTATATTGACTCCATTGAGCCCAAGAAGCAAGGCACTAATCCTCACATCCTCTTGGTGGTCAAAGTTATCGTTTTTATTCACTTTTCCTAATTCTAGGCTAACCCTAGAGGGTTTCCTAGGGCATCAAACAAAATTCCTTGTGTCCATCCAATCCCCTTGAATCTTGGTCTACTAATGCGTTGGAGTTTGCTGAAGAGGTCCTCCAATTTTGAAGTAAATCTGACGGTGGAATCTCGAGATATAGAAAGCCCTAGCCATGAGACCATCTCTTTCCCTAGGTCGATTTGGGTCAGTATCCTCATTTGGGTCATTGCATTTGATTTCAAAAGAAAATTTGTCCTTTGATCCTAATCTCTCTCCTAACTAGGTCAAGCCCCTCCTTCGTTGATGAACTCCATACCCTTGACCTCACATGGGTCCACTTGGGTTCTGTGTGGTCCCACAAATTTGAAACTCAAATTTTACAAGGATTACATAGAATCGATTCTCCTTTAGGGATCCTTAGGTCTAGAATAGCCCTTCTCAAAGAATATTCTCCAAACCTAGACCTAGGCATCCCCATAGCCCTTCCTACAGAGCCAATCACCTTGCTTCTAAAGCGAGCAAGTCATTTATTTGAGCCTTTCTTGAGAATAGGCTTTAGGAATCACTCATTTTCCCATTATTGATCTATTAATCTTTGTGATTCCTCTTATACCGGGTCTCCTCCCATCGGTGAAAGTCTGTAAAGAGAAAGGAGCTTTCGCTGAGATGATAGTGGGCTATTGCTCCATAGCTGCCACTTGACCTAGTAGCTACTCTATAGGATCCCCTCCTAAGACCCCTGTTAGTTTGAGCAGTGACATTTTGGCGCCGTTGCCAGGGACACGAGACGTGTGCCTTGTTCCCCTTACAACATTATTGACATATCCTTTTGGCGACTCCATTGGAAGAACAAAGCCTTAGTTCTTCATTGAACTCCAAAGTCAATGCTTATAGGGTGAAGCAAGCATCTATCAAGGCATCAAATTCACCCTGGCGACTCCTCATATTGTTGACATGCCATACACGAAACCATGTCAAATTGGGCAGAATCTTATCCTGCATTAGATATTACTACCATCATTGGGTACCCAAATGCCCATGAATATGCAAAAATATTCAAGGCACCTTAGTATGATGGTAATCCGGCCTCTGCCCATGATCATGTCAAAAGGTTCACCCAAGATATCCAACAAGTTGGATTCCTTAACCAAGATTCCCTTTTCAATATGTTCATATGCTCCCTTGAGGTTAATGTTGCTTGGTCGCATTATGGTTGCGAACCTAAAAGTATCCCATCAATTGAAGTCCTCATTGATATATTTTTACACTATAAGGATCATAAGTTCCAGGAAGTTCCCCCTCAAAGAGAAAAGGGCTCTATGAAAAATGCCATGAACAGGGAATTCAAAATTCCACGGATTATCGTAAGTCCACTTCATTCAAACTATTGAACTTTGGTGCATATCCTAATCCCATCTATCAATTTCCTGATAAGCTTCAAGAGTGGTTGCCTAAATTTGATGGAAGTAATGTCTCTAGTGCCCAAAAGCATGTAGATGACTTTCAGATTTATAATGAAATCGTTGTGGACCCACTCGTTATAGATGACGTTGTTATGATTCTCTTTGCATTAACGCTTAAGGGAAGCTCTTGGGATTGGTATAGTAAATTACATCCAGGAAGCATCTTTGTCTTTGATCAATTTGAGGACATTTTTATGGAAAGTTGGGATGGTTGTCAAAGCATGGAAAGTGGTCCTGGCGCTACCCAAGAAAATGAAGAAAAGGAAGGCACCTTTCTAGGCCATATAGAAGAAATTAGCAATGAAAGTAGCAAAGAGGAAGAAGACCAAGAACGGTATCTCTTATCTAATCAACATAAGGAAAGTGATAAAAAGGATCATGAAGATAGCCCCATCTTCT
This sequence comes from Pinus albicaulis, assembly GCA_034641835.2. Taxonomy (NCBI): domain Eukaryota; kingdom Viridiplantae; phylum Streptophyta; class Pinopsida; order Pinales; family Pinaceae; genus Pinus; species Pinus albicaulis. Next base: position 787,674,146 of record CM076572.1, read on the forward strand.
CTGTGAATTGTCTCCCTAACGTTGTGCATATCAAGAACCTCGAGAAAGATGACCCTACTGCCCCTTTGGACATTGACATTGGTGGTTACTTACATATTGAAGAAGGGAAATGGGGAATCAATTGTTATCATTTTGACAAGGACCCTATCTACGACACTGATGATGATATCAATAGAACCCTTGCCTTTTCTCATGATCCTGGGAATGCAGTTGAGTCACATGTGGACCCTTTCCTCAAACTTTCTTACACTACTAATAATAGTGGTGAACCTTTTACCCCTTCTAAGAATGGTCTTGAGGAAAAGAAGTTCACTTGGTATGTCAGTTCTTCCCAACCATCCTTTCAAGATGATGATCACACAGTGGTTGCCCCTTTTCATTACAATCATCACATGAAGCAACCATCGTGTTGTAGTCATCCCTCCCCTTTTCCTCCCCATCGGGACCTAGCCATACCTATGTTGATTTGGGGCAGCATCGCATGTGCTCTAAGTCTCATATTTTGTGAAGAGGCTTAAACACATGTATTCCGGATAACCCAGAAATCGTTTGGGGAAATTCCACCCGGAGACAGTTTTATTTGATAAATTTATTATTTTTAACGAGATCCTAAGTCTAAACTTAGAAAATTAAAATAATTAATGGGTATTAATCTAAACTGTGGGTGTAACTTCTAAAAGAAGACGAGGATCAAGAAAAATGATCTTAGCCATTGATTAGCTTCTAATCTGGGCCATTGAATGTCAATGAAAAGATTAATTAAGGAAGCTTGAGGGTCATTTGGAAAACACACCAGGCAAATACTCAGTTGCCCAAGTAAGATCGATTTTTCGGGAAGAAGAAATCGATTCAGAGGGAGAGTTGCAGGTGGAGAGGAGAGAGAGGGTATCCAGATCAACCGAGAGTGCAAGAGTTGGTGACACAGTGCAGAGAAGGGACAACACAGAAGCAGCAGAGGAGCAGCGTAGTGCAGTGACACAGAGCTGTGCAGTCCTCACGCAGTGGTGACGCAGAGGAGGCAGCAGGGCCTCTCCAGAGATTAGGTTCTCATCAGAATTTGTGAGAAAGTTTTCTCTAGTGCTATCACAGATATTTCTCTTCATTACTATTGATTGTTCTTTGTACAAGAGATTTTTGCTGAAGAATAATAAAGAAACACTCATCTGTTGCACCGGTTTTCCCACATTGGGTTTTTCTGGGGATAATTGTGAAAAAAATGATCGTGTCATTATTGTGCTTGTATTTCTTTATATTTTGTCTCAGTATTTTAATTGTGAAAGCGACAGTAGAATTTATTTCGATATTTACTAAAGTAATTTTTGTAAATAACTTGTTACTAGAATGATAAGTGGAAGAAATAACAGCAGTCACTACAGTTGGATTTTGATTCAAAAAATTTCACATGGTATCAGAGCTTGATTGGGAAAGTGTATAGAAGAATCTGCGTTGAAGGGAAGTCATGGTGCTGCACTAGCAGCAAATCGAACCCCAGAGGCATTACGCGGTTTTTCTGCAGAGGCTGTCAGAGAAAAGAAATAGCACGATGGAAGATCATGACATTTTCAAGTTATCTTCCAGATTGGAAGAAGAATTTTCTTGTTTATCGACTTCTGCATCAGCCGATGACTGGTACATTGATAGTGAGGCTTCAACTCATATGACTGGAGTACGAGAATATTTCTCGAGCTATCAAGAAGAACGAATGGACTTCTAGATTACTATGGGAAACAAAACGAAGTGTACCCCAATAGGGAGAGGGACCATAGCATTTCAGACAGAAGCAAGAGATAGCCTCTGAGCCACGAATGTGATACATGTGCCAGGATTGGGAATGAATTTACTTTTAGTGTCCTAGTTGCCAGACAAGGGATATGATGTGTACTTCATTGGAAGGAAAGTATGCGTCAAGCATCCAAGCTGGAAGAAAAAGGCTCAGATTGGATCTCGAAGCAACAGACTATATAGGTTGCAGCTTGAGTCTCCAATGGCACTGGTAGGCAGCAATGTCAATAGTGAAAAGAAATTGAATGAGTTATGGCACAAACGAATGGGAATCTACACCATGGAGCTCTGAGGATACTCAAAGAAACTGTTACAGGAGTTCCAGTCTTAAGTACCAAGCACGACGATGTATGCAGAGGGATCTGTACTAGGGAAGTACGCTAAAGCAACAATAGGGAAAAAGGTGTATTGGAGCTAATACACTCAGATATTTGCGGTCCAATGTCTACTAAAGCTCTTAGTGGTGGCGAATATTTTGTCAACTTTATTTATGACCACTCCAGGAAAACTTGGATCTACTTCTTAAAGGCCAAGGATGAGATCTTTGGTCGGTTCAGAGAATTCAAAGCTCTGGTTGAAAACTTGACAGGGAAGAAGATAAAAGTATTGCGCTCAGATAATGGTGGAGACTGACAAGGACTTCACGAAATTCTGTGCAAGAGAGGGCATCAAAAGAGAATGGATGGCTCCATATAATCCGAAGCAGAATGGAGTTGCAGAGTGGAAGAATAGAACAATTGTTGGGGCAGCAAAAGCAATGTTGTATGACCAGGATCTACCTAATTTCTTATGGGCAGAAGCATGCAACAAAGCAGTGTATATCCAGAATAGGACTCCCCATAGAGCATTGGGCAAGAGAACGCCCAAGAGTGTCTTCACAGGAAATAAGCCGAAAGTGAGTCATTTCAGGATATTTGTAAGTGTGGCGTATTGTCACATTCCTGATGAGAAGTGGAGTAAACTAGATCAAACTGCAGAAAAGGGGTATCTCGTAGGATACAATAAGACTTCGAAGGCATACATAATCTACATTCCAAGTAGCAGGAAGATTGTAGTCAGACGTGATGTAAAGTTCATGGAAGACAGAGCTTTCAGGAAATCCCGAGAGATGCCTACTGGAGGACAATCTAAGGATGTACCTCTTGTACAACAACAACAGGGGGAAAAACCAATAGGTGGACAGACATCTGGATCAAGCACTATAACCAGCACCAGTGTTTCCTCAGGTGAGGGAAATACAGAAAGTTCATACCAGACGGGACAGTAGGAAGAGGTACTGATTGAGCCACTGTAATATCCCTATTTCAGGAATATTGCCAAGCTGCTCAATAGGAATGATGTATGGGGAAAAATATGGCTCAAAGCTCTGATACCACTGTAATATCCCGTTTCCAGGATATCTCAAAACACCCCAAACCCCAACCAGAGATTGACTGGGAGGGCATTTACCGGATATGTCGCCTCTAAAAGAGGACGAGATCCGGAGGCTATCTGGCCCTTTCCAGACTCTGTCTAAGAGTGGAATATGATCACACCCAGTGGTATAGAACTAGAACACCCAAACAATAATAGTGCAGCAAACTGTAGTATCCCAAAAATGGAATTCTCAACAGATCATGACTCAAAAATGCATTCCTCAGGAAAGTATGTTTCAGCCAACATAAAAAGTGTTTAGAAACACTCAGCAACCCACTCCAAATACTGCAGCAACCTTTACTCAGCTTTTAGGGGCAAAAAGGTGGGGAAAAGTGAGGATTTTGGCCCTAAAATGAGTGTATAAGAAAATCTGCGTAAAATGACAGGTCAAGGTTCTAGGATATGTTATATTAGGTCAAGAGGGACGTCCATGTCGAATTTTAGCTCAAACAAAGGCGTTTTGCTATATTAAACAGTTCCTCCTTCCCGACTAGTCAAGAAAAACCCTGATTTCCCAAGACTTTGAGTATGCAGAATTCTACTGAAGCAAAGCTGCGTTTTTTTTTAAGGTATAAGATGTAAAATACTGTGAAAAATCAGAGAATAGGTTTAGGATCATGGCAAAGGCATTGAGCAAGGTTAAACAACATTTTTATAGAAAACCCCTCAAGATTGAGGTGTCGCAAGACAAGAGATTGATGCAGAAACCCTTCAGCGTTTCTCCAGGAGGCTGAAGCTTATATTTATTATATTACAGATCTACAACTGATAAATACATGAAAGTAGAGATCTATAATGAGACAAAATGCCCAAAGGGCTCTTTATTACTTTCCCCTTGGGGATTTCAACAATACATGAGAATGCCGGAGCAGATCTGAGTTTTACTGCAGCAGATCTGAAGAATGATTCAGAATTTCTGAAGCAAACTTCAGTATCAGATCAGAAATATACTTGGATTGGTTGGCCAATCCAAGGATCACCCTCAATTAGAGATCTAACTCCAAAATGATGCCAAAACCCTTGGAACGCTGCTCCTTCAGCAATAACGCAGATCTGGGGAAAGAACTGCGCAGTATACCATGAAGAACATATAGGCCTGATGCCAAGATCTGATAATAAGCCCCAATATCTCCCAATCTGATCCTCCAAAGGAAAGAGAGACTCTCCCTCTGAAAAACAAGAGAAGGAGGTGGTGTCGTAAAGTCACCACGGCAACACCCTACAACACAGTATTACGTTGCTGCAGCAATAACGCTGTCTTGGAGGATGATGCTAAGAAAATAACCTTGCCCGAGTAGGCACTCGAAGTCCCCCAGGGCTAAGGGTGAGATCTCCGCACGGAGACACTCGGTTGCACTAAACAGTGCAGCAGACGGGCTAAACAGCCAGCGTGCCAAAGAAGACAATATGTCTCACTCAAAAATCCATAATCCAAGCATGTCTCAAATGAGGAGGATCCTCCATCTTTTATAGCGTTGGTTTCCCTCCAAAACCCAATGTAGTCTCTCTCTCTCTCCTCCACATCCTCATCCTTATCCACATTCTCATCCTTATCTTCACAGAAGCTTGGAGAAACTTCTAGAGTGTACATAGGCCCCCTCCTCCACGTGGTGTTGGGTCCCCCTCTTGACTCCCACTTAAGTCACAACGTTGTGCTACTAGGTGGATTTCTTATTTCATTTAAGTGAGTTTAGACCCTCTTTACTCACTTTTTATTTATTTACAAACTATAGGTGGCAAAATAAACAAAATAGAATATTCCAATTTGCTGTCGCAAATTAGGAATATTACAGCCACCCACCACCAGTGGCAGAACTAGCAGAGAAGTATGCCCAACGCAGAGGGACGTAGAGGAGTTTTTTGGAGCTCCTAGAACCGACAAAAGGCAGCGCAAACAACCTGACAAATACCAAGCCTTGGTAGCACAGGTTGAAGAAACCTCTAGCTTTCAAGACGTCGTACAGCATCAAGTTTGGGTGGATGCCATGGTAGAAGAGTACAGTTATATCATGACAAATGATGTCTGGGAAGTTGTACCTAGACCAGAGAACAAATCAGTTGTAGGTTTGAGGTGGATCTACAAGATCAAGTATGTTGCAGATGGAAACATAGAGAAGTACAAGGCTAGGTTTGTGGCCAAGGGAGATCCTTGCCTTCAAGGTTTGCTCATCTAGAAGGAAGGAGATCCTTGCCTTCCAAACTACATAGTTGGAGGCACCCTCCAACCGATCTTCATCACGCGACCCACTGGTCGCCAACTCACCCAAATGTTGTCAATTTTTTGCCTCTCACCCTCTGCACAGCTGGCTTTAAGTACTCCTGATGGAGAAAGCCACAAAATCTACTGCTACTACACGGGGAATCTGAGTTTCTTGGGAAAGAAAACTCACTGAGGTCAGAAATCCCCAAAATTGTGTTTCAACTACGCTTCTTGATGCTTTTTACCAACCATCACTACTGCACAGTCAACCACGTCCCTCCAGTTGTTGATCTACGTAGATCAACTGCGTTTCTCCCTCTGCCTCGGACAAACAGCAATCTGGAACAATCCTACCTCTCTGTCGGCTCACTCAGAAAGAGAATTTCCTGTTGGTCTAGCCCTCCTGCTTTGGACGACGCAATCAACTGGGAGATCGATATGTTGCTTACGCAACTCTTTGATCCCAGCTTCACCAACGTTGAATCTGTTGGATCTATTCTTTGTCTCGCCTGCACTCAGCTTAAACAAGCTCTGATACCATGTGAAAATTCCGTAAAATCAGGAATATTACTACAGCAATTGATGGAAAGTCTTCTATGTTGTGTAACCAGCTCCAAAAATAGAAGAAAAGAGATATCAAGACCTTAGAAATAAGCCACTTCGAGGGGGCAACCTCCAATACATTACATAAATGAACAATTCTTGGCTGATACAATTTACAAAACCTCCTTTCTATATATAGGAGTCCATGTGGCCATAATGTAATCCTAGTGGGCCACAATGTAATCCTAGCCGACCTAACAATAATGATTTAAGGGCACAATAATAACAAAATGGGGGTTACAAGGGTACAATAATAACAATAAGGGGGTTACACTAATAACAATAAGGGACTATACTAGTAATATATGGACCTAACATGCCCCTCTCCTCCAAAAAAGTGTTGTCCTCAACGCTTGAGTAGCTCTGGGTGCTTCTGTATAAACTTCTCATCCTCCCAAGTAGAATCTTCAGTGGGTAAGTTCTTCCACTTGATGAGATACTCTGAAATTGATCGATTCCATAGCTGTCGAGTTCTTGTTTCTGTGACCGCTTCAGGTTCCATATGATTTTTCCTTCCTCATCAAGTTCTGGCAATATTGTTTGAACTGGAAGATTTTCACCTATAACCTTCTTTAAGCATGAAACATGGAAAACTGGATGCATTCGCGAAGAAGCAGGAAGCTCCAATTTGTATGCCATAGTACCAATCTTTTGCAACACCTTGTAAGGACCATAGTACTTTGGCGATAATTTGTTATCCTTCTTAGCTTGCTTGAGGGACATTTGTTTGTATGGTTGTAGCCGTAAAAATACCCAATCTCCTACATCAAAACTTCTCTCGCTGCGATGTTGATCTGCCTGTTGTTTCATTCGATTTTGTGCCAAATTCAGGTTATCCTTTAAGAGTTGGAGAACTTCCTGCTGATGCTCGATGTGATCTTCCACTGCTTGAACCTTCGAATTTTCCCTTAAATATGATGTGATGGATGGTGGATGATATCCATAAAGTGCCATAAGTGGGGTCATTTTTGCTGCAGTATGGAAGGAAGTGTTATACCACCATTCAGCAAGAGGTAACCACTTGACCCATTGTGTTTGTTTATCAGATACAAAACAACGAAGATATCCTTCCAAACATTTATTTACTATCTCGGTTTGACCATCAGATTGAGGATGATAAGATGAGCTATGAGCTAATTGAGTACCCAAACAAGAAAATAACTCCGTCCAAAAATTTCCGGTAAAAATGGGATCTCTGTCGCTCACAATAACCCTTGGGCTTCCATGTAGCTTTTGAATTCTGTCCATAAATGTAGTAGCAACTGTACTTGCTTTAAATGGATGACATAATGCACAAAAGTGTGCATACTTGGTAAGTCTATCAACTACCACCATGATGACACTCTTTCCTTCAGACTTAGGTAAACCTGTGATAAAATCCATTGAAATCTCCTCCCAACGTTGACTTGGAATGGATAAAGGTTGTAGAAGTCCAGGGGTCTTAATTGTCTCCACTTTATTCTGCTGGCAAACCAAACATTCCGCCACAAACTTTTGAATATCAGATTTAAGGCCATCCCAAAAAAAATCTTTCTTCACCCTGTGGTAAGTTTTTAAAAATCCTGAGTGTCCTCCTAAAGGAGAAGTGTGCAATTCCAGAAGAATATTTTGTTTTAGTTTGGAATTCTTACAAAGATATAGGCGATCTTTGTACCATAAGGAATCATTTTTCCAACTAAATGTATCGGATGTACTAGGATCTTGCTGCAACTTTTGAATGAGTGTCCATACATCTTTGTCCTTCTTCCATTCATCTCTTGCTTCGATTATCCAATCTGGTTGGATAATAGAAATGACACAAAGAAATGGTTCCACCTCTTCATTCTTTCTTGACAGTGCATCTGCAATAACATTAAGCTTTCCTTTTTTGTAGATTATTTCAAAGTCATAACCCAACATCTTTGTGACCCATTTTTGCTGCTCTTCTGAAGATAGTCTTTGTTCCAAAAAGTGTTTCAGACTATCATGATCAGTTTTTACCTTGAAGTGTCTTCCCATTAGGTAAATTCTCCATTTCTTTAGTGCATGCAGTATTGCTAACATTTCCTTCTCATAAATAGGTTTCTGTAAATACTTTCCTTTGATTGGACGACTTTCAAAAGCAATGGGTCTTCCTTCTTGCATTAAAACAACACCAATTCCATTTCCCAAGGCATCACATTCCACAATAAAGGTTTTTGTGAAGTCTGGTGTAGCTAAGATTGGTGCTAGGCACATTGTCTCTTTAAGATATTCAAAGGCCTTAGTTGCTTTAGGAGTCCATGAAAATACATCTTTCTTCAATAATGTTGTTAAAGGTGTTGTTATTCTCCCATAATTCTTAACAAACTTTCGATAATACCCTGTTAACCCGAGTAATCCTCGCAACTGCTTTATGGTTGTGGGGACTTTCCACTCCTTAATGGCTTTAATTTTGTTAGGGTCTACCTTAACACCCTCGTGAGATACAATATGACCCAGATATTCCACCTCTTGTACTCCAAAGAAACATTTGGATGTTTTTGCATATAATTGTTTCTCCTGCAGTAGTTTGAGCACCCTGTCAACATGTTCAACATGATCCTTCCAAGACCTGCTGTAGATTAGTATATCATCAAAAAATACTAGCACAAATTTTCTAAGGAAGGGTTTGAAAATGGAATTCATCGACCCTTGAAATGTAGAAGGTGCATTGGTAAGGCCAAAAGGCATGACCAAAAATTCATAATGACCCTCATGAGTTCGAAATGTTGTTTTCATAATATCTTCGATCTTCATTCTAATTTGATGATATCCTGAATGAAGATCCAACTTGGTAAAATAAAATGCTCCATGTAATTCATCCAATAATTCATTAATCACATGAATGAGAAATTTATCTTTAATGGTGAGCTTATTGAGCTCCCTATAAGCCAGACACATGCGCCATGATCCATCCTTCTTGTGTACCAATACTACAAGAGCAGAGAAAGAACTTTGACTAGGTTGAATTATACCCGCCTCTAACATTTCTGCAATCATACGTTCAATTTCGCTCTTTTGGAAGTAAGGATATCTATAAGGCTTGATGTTTGGAGGAACACTTCCTGGAATCAAATGAATAGCATGATCATGATCACGAATAGGTGGGAGTCCTTTGGAAGTTTCAAACACCTTGGAATGATTGTCCAAGACTTGTTGGAGATCTGCAAAAATAGATGATTTTGATGTCGGAACTTCTAGTGAGCATAATTGTGCAATTACGCTTCGTTGTTCTTTCTTTAGAAGCTTTGTCATGACATTAGAGCTTATTATCCTTCCCGGCTTCCCTTCAATACCCCGTAATTCGACTTCCTTTCCTTCTGAAAAATATTTCAAGAAAAGTTCTTGAAAATTAAAAGCTACCGTCCCCAAAGATTGTAACCATTGTACTCCTAGTACAACATCAGCACCTCCCATAGGAATGGAAAGCATTGGACTAGTCAATGCATATTCCCCCATGGTTAGCTTTATATTATGGCATTTTCCAGAGAAATTTATAGTTCCTCCATTTGCAACCATCACTTGACATTTTGGTGCTGGGTATAGGAAACAATTTAATTCCTTGGCTACCTTACAATGAATAAAATTATGGGTGCTACCTGAATCAATCAACACTATTACTTTTTTCTTCTTGATATGTCCTTCTATCTTGAGAGTTTGAGAAGTGGTAATTCCTGCCAGTGCATTACACGATATACTCGAATTCATTTCTTCCTCTTCTAGGGCTGGTTCCTGGTGTATATCATCTTCTTGTTCATTTTCTTCTTCCTCTTTACAATCTATGTAAAATAATTTCTTCTCAACACACTTATGACCTTTAGTGTATTTGCTATCACAACTGTAGCAAAGCCCTTTTGCTCTTTTTTTTCCAATTGTTGTGGTGTCAACCTTGTAGGTTGTGGAAATCTAGGCGTAGCAACACTTCCTTCTTTATAGAATTGAGTGGTAGGCTTCCTTGTCGCCATTATTTTACATTCAACTTTTCTTGCCAACCTGAATGCCTTCTCCAACGAATCCGGTTCCAAAACACGAACTTCATGTTGGATGTTATCCTTTAGAGTGCCTATGAAGAGATCAATCCTGTGTTCCTCTGGAATATCAGTTACCCTTATATTCAATTTTTGGAAGTCCTCAATGTGCTGCCCCACTAAACCCTTTTGTTTGAGATTTATCAATTGGCTAAGGAAGGTGTTGCTCTTTGTATCCTCATAATGTGCTATCATTTCCTCCGTAAAAATTGACCAAGTGACAATTTTTTTACGGGAGAAAAGCCATCGATACCATACAAATGTATTTTGTTCTAAATGTAAAGTTGCAATGTGTACCTTTTGTGTGTTTTACACATTATGGAGATCAAAATATTGCTCCATCTGTAGTATCCATGTTACAGGATCCTTTCCATCAAACTTCCTCATATCCATTTTTGGAATATGGTGGTTCTTCCCGCCAACATTAGAGTTTATGAAATCACGATTGACATTTATTTTGTTCTCATCATAAGGTTCTTCTACTATCTTTTCACCATTAAGAAACATTTCTTGTATCAACTTTGTCAAACCTTCGATGTCTGCTTTTAGATCATTCTTCATGTTTTCCATGTTGTCTTTCATGTCATCCATCTTAGCTTCCATGCCAGCTTCCATGCCATCTTAGCTTCCATGCCTTTTTTCAAACCGTCCATCTTCGCTTCCACGCCTTTCTTCAAAACTTCCATTTCATTTTTTGTTGCTCTTTGCGAGAGTGAAATTTGTTGCACTTGCTCTTGTAATTTTGATAGATCATGTTGCAATTCTTCATCTTCATGAGTCATAGTAGAGCCTTCTGAAGGCCTAATGGGTGTTGAATTATTTTTACGGGGCATATTTTAGAACCCAATACTGATATCTATTCTACAATATGCCCTTGGAATCAATTCAAATTGATTCTTCAAACAAGACTTATGCAATTCGCAAAAAAAATACACACCTTTTTCTTGCTTTTGAGGAGCTCGATATTGAAATTGGATTATCTCTGTAATTGAAGCACTTAAATATTTGAATTTCAGTACCAACATATCCCTCTGAATTCTCTTTCAAATGCCATAGGTCTGACCTGATTTTGATTCTCCAAGACAAAGTTGTGTCCAATCTCCCACAATGACCTAATTCTGGACTGGTTCAGTAGAGCGAACTTGTACGAATTGCCACGTGTCACTGTTTTGTCCTTTGTCTCTGAAATTGATAGCGAAGAAAATTCAGTCTGTGTACTTGCGACCACTTTTTACGGCACTTCAATCCAATGCCCAGAGAGAGAGTTATTGAAGTTTTCCCACGATCACCTCTTTGAGATGAAATTCAGGAGCCTGAAAAAGCACTACCTTCCACAGATCATATCTCAAAAAATATTGCGAACCAAGCTCTGAAATTTTTTGATGAATTTCCTCAGGATTTCAGCTTCGCACCATATGAATTTCAGATTCTGAACCTTCGTAGAAAAAATTTATAGCGCAAATGCCACGATGACCTGTTTAGGAGCCTGAAAAAATACCTGACTTCCACAGATGATATCTCCGAAATTATTGCGACCCAAACTCTGAAATTTTTACACAGGCTTCCTCAAGATTTTTTCTTCGCACCCTAAAAATTTCAGCTTCTGAAACTTCGTAGAAAAAAAGTTATAGCGAAAATTCCACGATGACCTGTTTGGAGCAGCGAAACCCTAGAATCCAAAGCTCCGATACCAAATGTTGTGTAACCAGCTCCAAAAAGAGAAGAAAAGAGATATCAACGCCTTAGAAATGAGCCACTTCGAGGGGGCAACCTCCAATACATTACATAAATGAACAATTCTCGGATGATACAATTTACAAAACCTCCTTTCTATATATAGGAGTCCATGGGGCCATAATGTAATCCTAGTGGGCCACAATGTAATCCTAGCCGACCTAACAATAATGATTTAAGGGCACAATAATAACAAAATGGGGGTTACAAGGGTACAATAATAACAATAAGGGGGTTACACTAATAACAATAAGGGACTATACTATTAATATAGGGACCTAACATTCTATTTGTTATTTACTTAACAAATTATTCACTGTGTTCTACAAGAAAATATCGAAATCCATTCACTACAACATACACAAATTAACTGTGGAAGAATTACAAGTGCGGAAACAAATCTGAACAAACATAGATCACACAACCATTCGACACAGTTATTTTTGGACTAATGTCCCCGAAAAAACCCAATGCGAGAAAACCGTTGCAACAGATCTAAGGGTTTATATATTATACGGTAAATATTTTGAGTACAAATCTATGATTGACACACCATCAAATCATACAAAGAAACTGACAGAAGAGATCTTGTGAGACAAACCTCACTCCTTCACGGGAAATCGACACTGATCTACACCAACACTAGACTGCCTTGCGCTGCCTCTATGCAGTCTCTGTGTCACAACTACAACTGCCCTTCTGCCTCTGCGTTGGTCTCACTACTGGCTAGAAACTGAAGGCTTCTGGCATCCAGAAAATCTCTCTGGGATCTGGCACTAGCTCGAAGTTATCTCCTCAGCAGGAAAACAACTTTCCCTCTGGCTCTGTGCAGTGACTACGTAGGCACTGCGTCACTGGCTCTACACTGACATTGTGGCTCTCTCTGTCTCTAATGTTATGTACTCTCCAGCTCAAGAATCCTTCCAACCAGACTACTGCACGTCTCTGCAAAAGATCTCTCGATCAAGTTTTCTTTCTGAGCATTACTCACTAAATAAATCGATCTCTGATCTCTCACTTGTGTCTCCAAAATGTATTTTCCAACTGACCCTTCAAGCCAATCTTATAGTCTTCTTGTTGAGACTTCAACAGCCCAGATTAGATCTTTAATCAAAGGCTAAGATTAACTTTTGAACTGATCCATTTATTCTAGATCATTCTCACTCATATTCTATTAATTCACTTTAATTATTTTATTTTCTTAGGTTTAGACTTAGGGTCCCTTTAAACATAAATAATTATTTCTATAGAATACAATCCAAGTGGAATTTCACCAAACGATTTTTGGGTTATCTGGAATACATGTGTCTAAGCCTCTCCACAAAATTTGAGACTTAGCGCACATCCGATGCTACCCTAAATCAACAAATGCATTATTTTCTAGGGTTGGAAGTATGGTAGAAGAATGGAGAAATATTCCTAAGACAAGGAAGATATGCCACAAAAATTCTGAAGAGGTTCACGATGCAGGATTGTCGGCCCATGGCAACGCTCATTATAACCAACTGGAAGAATATAGATGCATCGGGAGACAAGGAAGTGGACCCCACCTTGTACATACAACTCATTGGGTCACTTATGTATCTGGTCAACACTAGGCCAGATATCTGTTTTGTTATCAACACCCTCAATCAGTTCATGGTAGAACCGAAAAGGGTACACTAGGCAGCAACTAGGCACATTCTCAGATATGTGCGGGGAATAGTCGGATATGAGTTGAAATACACCCGAGGAGATTATGTTAGACTGAGCAGATTCACAAATGCAAATTAGGCAGGAAGTTCAGTAGAACGGAAAAGTACCATCGAGTATTGCTTCAATATCAGATCAGGAATGACCTCCTAGTGCAGCATGAAGCAGAAGTCCATAGCACTGAGCTTAGCAGAAGCGGAATATATGGAAACAAGCACAGTTATGTGCGAAGCTATATGGCTTAGAAAACTACTAGTGAATTTATTCAGAAGAAGGATGGAAGCGACCAGTATTTTCGTGATAATCAGAGTTGTATTAAACTCTCTGAGAATCCAGTATTTCATGATCGGTCAAAGTGCATCGACATCAGGTGTCATTTTATTAGACACTGAGTTCAACGTGGGGCAGTACAGTTGCAGTACGTCCCCACAGGAAATCAGGTGGTAGACATACTCACCAAAGCTCTAGGAAGGGCCAAGTTTGTTCACTTCAAGGAGCAGATGGGTATGGTAGAGAATCTGTTTCAGTAGAAGAAACAGGTGATTTCTCAGCCACAGATGCAACATTTGAGAGGGAGCTGTAGTATAAATGCAGTGTTGGCATTGGCAGTGTCAGCAGCAGTACGGTTGCAGCAGCAGCGCAGTAGTTGGTGGTCAGCATGTCAGACATCAGTAGCACAGAGGGAGATGCCTCAGAGTTAGAGAAGTATGCAGCAGAGTGTATTGCTAGAGCACATTCCTCGCTAAGAGGGAATGTTGATTTGGGGTAGCATCGTATGTGCTCCAAGTCTCAAATTTTTTGGAGAGGCTTAGACACATGTATTCCAGATAACCCATAAATCATTTAGAGAAATTCCACCCGGAGACAGTTTTATTAATAAATTAATTATTTTTAATGGGACCCTAAATCTAAACTTAGGAAATTAAAAAAATTAATGGGTATTAATCTAAATTGTGGGTGTAACTTCGAGAAGAAGACAAGGATCAAGCCAGAATGATCTTGGCCATTGATTAGCTTCTAATCTGGAACACTGAATTTCAATGAGAAGATAATTTAAGGAAGCTTGAGGGTCATTTGGAAAACACACCAGGCAATTACTCAATTGCCCGAGTAAGATTGATTTTTCAGGAAGAAGAAATCAATTCAGAGGGAGAGTTGAAGATGGAGAGGAGAGAGAGGGTATCAGCATCATTCGAGAGTGCAAGAATTGGTGACACAATGCAGAGAAGGGACAGCGCAGAAGCAGCAGAGGGACAGCGCAGTGCAATGACGCAGAACTGCGCAGTCCTCACGCAGTGCTGACGCAGTGGTGACACAGAGGAGGCAACAGGGCCTCTCTAAGGATCAGGTTCTCATCAGAATTTGTGATAAAACTTTCTCTAGTGTTATCACAAAGATTGTTCTTCATTACTGTTGATTGTTATTTGTATAAGAAAATTTTACTGAAGAATAATAAAGAAACCCTCATCTATTGCATCGGTTTTCCCACATTAGGTTTTTCCAGGGACAATTGTCCAAAAATAATTGTGTCATTCTTGTGCTTGTATTTCTTTATATTTTGTCTCAGTTTTTTAATTGTGAAGGTTGCAGTAGAATTTATTTCGATATTTACTGAAGTAATTGTTGTAAATAACTTGAACTGGAATGATAAGAAGAAGAAATAATATCAGTCACTGCAGTTGGATTTCGATTTAGAAATTTTCACAACCTATAATGCATGACATCACTAGAAAAGGTCTTGATAGGGAACTCGTAACATTGATTGTCCAATTGTCCATTTCTTGTCTGCAAGAGATGATCCATTTATTCAAGCCTATGTTTTTCCCTTCACGCATAATGTCTTTCCATGATTTTCCCACCTCCCACCCTTATGATCCTACATATAATTATTTTTATCTTTGCTTTTGGATTTGTTTCATGGGTAAGTTGAGAGGCAAGTGTTCTCATATTGACTAGATATATGTTGGTTTCATTGGGTCTATGATTATACTTAGTACTTGCATGATATTATATGCATGTTAGGGTAGGGTGAATTGCATGTTGATTTTTCTCATTAGAACTAACATCATATGATATTATCATGCTAGATTGGTTGCATTTTGATTAAATTGCATTTAGATTCAATTTTTTTTTTTTTTGATTTTATGGTCTAATATTAGGCATGGGTGATCATAGGACACCACAAAAACAGGTTTCCATGTGTGCGCGATGTGTGATATGTGAAGGTGATGGGCCTGCGGTCCCAAGAGATTGCTAGTGTTCTCGTGACCTCCCTGTTCGAGTACGTTTGTGAACTCTTTCGAGAGATCATGTCCCAGTTTGAGTCAGATGTGACCCACCACTTTGTGGGTGATAGACATTGGAGAAAATTTTCTCCTAGATGGTCCTTAGTCGGAAGCCAACAACCCCTTGCAGCCACCAAATAGCTCGATGTGCCACTGTCTCCGCCACCTAAGCCTGTCATGTGGTCCCTCGCCCATTTGTTATGATAGTATGTTTGAAGGTGGGCCTCCTGACCTCGAAGGTATGGCTTTTCATTGGTATAATTGAGTAATTTTTCTTACATATCATGGACGCTTTTGGGCATGGATTGGTGGGGGGATTCGGCGGAAAGAACAGGCTAAGTATGTACTCTTGTCTCCTCTGCCTGATTTGGTGGTTAGTCTTGTATCCTAGTCCCGTGGAATATCCTTTACTGGCTATTAACTTTAGGGTTGGAACTACATGGGAAATCCTGATTTTGGTTACATGGTCCCGCTTCCCAACACCATATACATCACTCCCCTCCACTCACTTCAACCCCATTGTTGGGAAAAAATACTGAGAGGGGGGGGAGGGGGGGTGAATCAGTATTTACTGCATATTCAAAACTTTTACTTTTTCTTGTTTCTAAAACCCGTACGCTACTTTCCTGAAACAGACTCGCGTATATACGCGGATACCCTTTAGGAAACTCGCGTATACACAGATATCTAATTATGTTATTAGATCTTCACTTAAATCATTCCATCATTCATTCATCAGATGTTTAATAAACAGTAAACATGAACAGTAAGAGCAGAGTAAACCATCACACAAAGCATCACACATAAACACTAGGATTTTTAGGTGGAAACCCAAGTCGGGAGAAAACCACCGCTGCCGTTGCTCAGCCTTCAATCTTTTATTATAGAGAAAACATTTTACAACACATGTGCTGGTGCAGACTTCTACCAGCATGCAGGCACCCACCTGCGCTCGTTTACCAGCCTCTCCTGGAAGGGAGCTCCAACCCCCTGACTCGTTTACCAGCCTCTCCTGGAAGGGAGCTACGACCCCCCGATCTCGTTTACCAGCCTCACCTCGAAGGGAGCTACGACCCCCTGACTGAAGGCTACAACCCTCAGCACCACCTTGGACCACGTTTCATCAATTTTCACACTGGATCCAACAACTTCAATAGAACACAACTTGCAGGCCACGTTTCATCATATTTTCAGACTGGACCCATTCCATACTTTTAAGCTCAAACATACTTCACCAAACAGATACTAACCAATTCAGACAACACAGATCAGATAGCAGTAATACAGCAGAACAGATCAGATGTTTCATACCCCATGCTTCAGCAAACCCTAGTTTGCATACGCGCTTTCACTTCACTGATGTCGCGTATATACGCGCTTCCGTCCACACAAACCAGCGTATACCTCTGTGTATTTTTCATTGCGCATACGCGCTTTATCTTTAGAGAATCCGCGTATATACGCGCTTCCTCTGCGGCGAAGTAGCGTATAGATCTTCAATCATTATAGAGCAGCATACTTCTTCAGATCAGATATTCAGTTCAGATTTACCCTTTTTCTTCAGACAAATGTCCGCCTAGATGTTCGCCTCATCACAGATCTAAGCCTTCCATAGGCAGATCTAGTAGATACAAGTGCATTTCAGATCTAGATCCCCTTCTTCATCATTGGTGCATCATCCATTCAGATTTATCATTCAAGTGTAACCCTTACCATTTAGATCTACTTCAGAGTGAAGTATTCATTCAAGCTCAGACATCTTGCACCACAATCTTGTTCTTGCATAATGAATTTCATCTCTTTATATAGGTTTAACCTTTTTCAATACCATGAGCCCAAAACTTCATCACTTCCAATGGTATTCTTGGACGGGGTCAATTAGGCGGATCATTACCCAATACAATGGGTCAATACCATGGTGGATACCCCTGGTTTTGCACTTTTTGAGCGCTTTTGCCCATACGCTACTTGGAACGTTGTTTCTCGCGTGCATACGCGACTCCCCCTAAGAAAATCCGCGTATACCTAGAGACATACTCTTTTCATCAAGATTTAGCACACGCTGAAATCCTTTCTTCATTGCCTTCTGTACACACAAGTCCATTATGTCAAGAATAACTTCATTAGGTGAATTGCCATCAAGGACAACGCATGTCAACAGTCATATGTCTGCATCTTCATTCAGTGGGTTTCCATCAAGGACAACACTCTGCATCATATTGCCAACAATCCCATTTCATCACTTTTCCCATTCGGGTCCACATTTGGCCACTAGGTCCACAAGGGGTTAGCCTCCTCCTCCCCTTTTCGACACTTTGGGTCGGGCATAGAAGGATGCCCCAAAGGTTGATGCAACTAAAAAGGAAAGAAAGAGCATAATTTGGCCACTCTTAATAGGAAATATACCACAAAATGCAAAAGATGGTCGGGACATACAAATTTAACACGTGGGAAAAAGCCAAACATGAACTCTACCCCTTATCTATGGCCATTACCCTGGTTCCTATGGGCCCTAGATGAGCCCCCTCCACATTAAGGAACCCATGATTTTCCCAAACCTTTGTGGGCAATGAACTGCCCCACCTCAAAGGGGACATCTACTGCTATATCCTACACATCATGCTCTCATCCCCTGGAGCCGTGAATAGTTATGAAAAAAAATCAATCAAAAGAAAAAGGCATATGAAGAAGAGTGGAAAAACAAAGGTTGAGGTAACTCATGTACCACGATTTGCTTCCTCCTACACTCATATACCCAAGTGTGGGCTTCCCCTATTATAGCTACCCTTGTACAGTGGCATGTGGTTTGGAGCCTTCCCCTAATCCCCGCTCCATTCCATCGTTATATCTCATGCCACCTACCACTTGATGGATGTACCATGGAAATGTCACCCACTTTAAAGGTTGAAACCACTTAATATGGTACTTGGTTAACCCCCTTATCGAGCTTATAGACACCTGTACATGCCAAAGCCCACTATGGAAGGGGATGCCACCATGAAGTATCCATTTTATTCCATGATTTTCAAGCTCTTCACTTGATTACTCTAATGATTTGTTGTATTGGAGGGCAAGTGGACGCATTGGATCTTATACAAGATTGCAAGTGGGTCTCCATTTTGTTGAGAATTTGGTAGGGCATGGTTTAATTCAATTATCTACTTGATAATTACTTGTGAAATTATTTCTCTTACTTAGATCTTCTCTTTATTAGCTTATTATGTCTTTCATCAAGTCAATTATCAAAATACAAGAGACACAAAGTTTAGGCTCTTCAAGCCAAGGCCAAAACCTCTCCCTCTTGGAGAGGAAACTTGCAAGTAATTCTTCTTATAGACTTTCAGTTGACAAGAACCATGACCATAACTTAGACCCTTGACACTAGTATGCCTCCAAAACCTTGTCACTGCTCTTGCTTGGCCCCTTGAGCTGATCTCGTTTACTGCACCGTTCTGCACCAACACTAGCGAACTCGGTCCCTAGTCTAACAACCCTTCACAACATGTTCCTATCTGACTTTTTCAGATCTATACTTAGCCTCCTACAGATCTCCTTTCAGTCCTTCTTTGTACACACTTGATACATTATATCAAGGCCTCTTTCTTATACTGGTGACCCTTCTTCACTGTGCAACCTATACAATCCGAAATCTGATTGTAATAATCCCTTTTTTTGGTGTCACTTACTACAGGGTTAAGTTGGACTTCCAGAGTTAGGAGCAGACAGGTCACAGGTACAGATTGGTGCTATCAGTGGGCTCAGGAGCTTTTTGGAGGAGTTTTTAGGAGCTTTCATGGTGTTCGAAGGCATTCTCTTGATATACTCCATCATCCGAGCATTCGTTCCAATGCATTCCGATAACTTTCAGAAATTTGAGTTATTTCTGGGCTTAACTCAGCTGATTACGCTCAAGGTGGCATTCCGAGAGGAATACATGATGGAACACCTTTATGTAATAGCTCATTGGAACCAGGATGAGGATACCTACATGGTGGGATGGTTAGACACGGGTTTCAGTGACCAGAGGAGGCGTGGTAGCCGATTTACCCTTTTCTACATTAAAAAGGAATATTTTAATGAAAGGGAAAAGTGCTCCATGAATAAAATAATAATAAAATAATGCTCTAGAAGGCTCCAAGAGATCTATAAAAGAAAGGGAGGAGGCCATTGAAAGATAGCTTGGGATCATATCATTTTATTGTATGAGAGGTGTGAGATGTGGTTCTCTACTTCAGCCGTAGCCCCAGGACGGAAACCCTCGGGTGATTTGTGAGTGTTGGACGAAAACCCAACTCTCTTGAGGAGACTTCACTCAGAAGTTTCGCAGAGCTTTAAGGATCATTCAGATCTTCAACAGGTGCTTCAGTGGATTCAGTGGTAGCTGTTGCTAGAGAGAGAGTGTAGCAGCTCATTTTGGAGGTCATCGCCATGTAGCAGCGTGTATTGTTGGTCAGTTTTCCATCTCAGCTCTTTCTGGGTCAGATTTATATGTAAACCCCATTATTATTTATAATAAAAGCTGAGATTCTTCCTGTTCTATGTGGTATTGGATTGCAGTGTTTATGCATTTAATTTTAAATGGCAATCTTCTGTTAAATGCATGTTGATTTTATGGCATATTTTGGGAATTAAGTAAATTTATGCAAATTTAGTAAAATATCCCATTTGGGGATATTACAGTGGTATCGGAGCCCTGGTCTTGGCTCAGTTGCGGGATTTCAAATTTTTTGCAGATCAGTTTCAAAGATTTTAATTTGAAGAAATTGGAAGTTGCTTGCTCATTGTGATAATTTTGGAGAAAATTATCTTATCCATCCTACAAACGCTTTGTTGCATAAGAGTAACAACATTTTTTTTTGATTATGTCTGCTGGGTAATAATCATTCGACAAATTAATGTTTCAAGCCTCCAAAAGCACTGTGTAAGTTAATCTCAAGTGGGGCCGCATTCCATGTTCTGGGAGCAAACTATTTGTGGAGGTCGTAAATATTAGGATGGACAGATTTAACATTTGGGTGTATTAGGGAATCCGTCAAGAAGATTGTGAGAGACGGTTTTCAGAAGAAACACCGCCACGAATTTTGCAAAAATTTCGTCAGTAAGAGATGGAGAGTGACGACATTCTTCGTGTATGAGCCAAAGGTTTTTGCTGAGGCATGACGCTAAGATTGTATACGCCATGACCGAACAAACTGCATATTAATTTCCTTACAAAATTGATTTCGAAGGTGCCAAAATTCCATTTGGGGAAAAACCCAAAATTGTCACATCTTTATTAAAAGATAGACAGAATAGCTATTATTCTGGATAAGGTTTGAATCAATGGGAAATCAAAAATTGAAATTTTTAGAGCCGAATTTGTATTTGAAGACGACGAGGCCGAGTTACTGAAGCTGCGACGTCTGCATGGGTTCTCCGTAGCCAAGGATAATAAAAATAAGACTTCCGCCAGATCAAAGGTCAAGCCGGTTGAGTCGAATTGTTGGGGTCTACGTCGACGTATTATGAAAATTGTTGTGCGTAAGTTGTTGTGTCAAGGCTCGATTTTCCTTTATAATCCGACCGAGCGGAATTGTCACTTGCTCATTTTGCTGAAGGAGCCATGAATTATTAATTATGAAAACCGGCGTTAAATTTTCCATTGTTAAAACAGGTTGAAGTGGCAATTGAGACGTATGTGGAGTTTCTGTGGGAAGCTTTTATGTTACGTCTTCATTGGACGAAATTTTATGGAAGGGATCGAACTGGATCTCAAAGGCTAATCGGCGTGATTATTTGGGAATATGACCATTGTGCACAGGTGGTGGACAGAGCCATTATCCGAAAATTGCGGGACTGTGGCATCCTTTTGTGGGAAGAGGTAGAATCCGCAATGGCACAATTTGAAGACGAAGATTTAGTTGCCGCAATAGCATAAGAAGAGTGAGCATTTAAAATTCAGGGGCACGAACCAAACCCAAGTGACAGTGGATCCACATACCACCTTCATTTCTATAATCTCGCATGCTTCTTGGGTTGGTCAACCAAAATTTTGGGTGATTAGAGACAAGACCAGCCAACAGTAATCATAATATAGTAGTGGCAGCCTCCTGGAACAAGTAGCCGAAGGCACAATTAGACTGAGTTAACGCGCTGGAGGGTACCCGCTGACAGAGACATTAGTAATTTTGAAGTCATTCTGAACTAGAATATTACAGCAGTATGAAGCTGTAGCAGAATATGCATTTCAGAGGAGGAAAAAGCTGACTGTAATTATTATACAAGGCATAAATTCACATTATTTGTGGTGGACAACAAATATACCTATAGCAGGATCAAGCCTTTCTGGGGAGATCAAATGGGTTGCAAGGCATCACCAAGACAAGTATTGTTCGGTTGTGTCCCAAAAGTTCTACTATATCATGTCCTAGACTGATTCTCTTATAAATTATCAGCTTTTGGAGTCAAACCGTTATACCTTGCTGGACTGATAGCAGTGTTGGAATATCGCCTCAAGTAGACCATGCTAGGTATTCCTGTGGCAGCGTTACTTCTACACACATACCAGGTTCATCTTTTTCATTATCACTGCTATTTCTCCTTTAAGTAGAGTAATGTATGGTTGTAGTATTGCTCCTAAAAACATAGCAGCATGATAACTTAATCAAGAACAGTTTTACCTACCTCAGTATGCACTTAAACTGTTTGAAAATTTTCATCAAAGGCAGATTCCATGTAACTCAAAAATTTTGTGGGGGACAAATTGTATGGTGTTGAATGATGGGGTTTTTAAAACACCTATTTAACCAACACAACAACACCCCAGTAAACCATGACACACAACCAAAAATTAAACAGAACAACAAACCATTTTCAAGAGGAATCTATGCCATTCTCCAAAAATAACAACCAAAAGTTTTGCAGGGAGAATTGGGGATTGGTCACAGAATTTTTGCACTTGGGACAGATTTGAAACACATGAAGATGTCATGGAGAGTTTTGTCCAAACTCGACGATCTTAATGACATTCTGCCCAAAATAAGCCAAGAAGAAGGGAAGAAAATGATTTGGGCTCTAAAACCTGCTATGCTTGCTCTTATACAACCCAAATTCTTGGAGGAACCATGTGAGGGGGTTAGCCTTCCAGTTGCATCGTGCATTAGCAACATCATGAAGTTGACCACACTTGTAGCTCCATACAATGATGAAGTTATGAGGAGGATTATGAGATTGATAGTAGAGACTTTTCAGGATTTGGACAATAGTGCAGGCTCCCCCTTTGGGAAGAAGCTTGAGACTTTATGGAGTATGGCCACATTCGAGACGTATGTCATCAGGTTTGACCTTGACTGTGATGACTTGATTCTGCAGATGTTGCAATGCTTCTTCAGCGTTAGGAGACATCATTCTAACACCGTCATAGCACATATGCAGTCCATCCTGTCATCATGTATGAGATATTGTGAGACCATTGGCCGAGAGTTGCAGACTAGGTTGCTGAGCATTTGGAGGAGAGAGCAATTGATCTCACTTGCTGCTTATGAACTAGCCCAAGGGCTGGTTGGGCAGAACATTGAGCTTTTCAGGAGACAGTTGACCAGGGAGGAGCTGTTCCAGTTTGGTGGATCAGGCAGCAGAAATGAGCTGAGGAGGAAGGGACTTTGCTTCATTTGCAAAGAACCTTGGGGGCCCGATCACTCATGCTCGAGTGATGCAGCTGATGTGGCAGAGGCAGAACAGAAGGGCATTCCTTCTGTATGCCAAGGTGAGGACTCTTCTTCAGATGAGTCCATGGGATCAGTTGAGGATGCTTCTGGGGAGCGAGAGCAGTCATGTAGAGATGATGACAGTAGGCCGGAGCTGTATTCCAGTGTGCAAGGTGAGCAGTCAGAGGACTCTACGGGAGAGACTCTGGGTGATGAGTCACTTGTGACGATTTAGCCAAAGCAGCATATGATGGAGCTTGGGTCAGCAGAGGAGGATACTATGCACATCATGCATGATAGTCCCTTGGGAGAGAGCCAGATGGAGGCTCACATTGAGTCTATGATGGATATGTGGCTAACCTTGGGGTCAGCCACTGAGGAGGAGCAGCCAGACGCACAGACACCGAGTACGGTTGTAATATTCCCATTTTTGGTGTCACCTACGACAGGGCTAGGTTGGACTTCCAGAGTTAGGAGCAGACAGGTCATAGGTACAGATTGTGCTATCAGCGGGCTCAGGGGCTTTTTGGAGGAGTTTTGACGAGTTTCCATGATGTCCGGTGGCATTCGCTTGATATATTCCATCATCCGAGCAGTTTGGCTTTCATTCCGATGCATTCCGACAACTTTCGGAAATTTGAGTTATTTGTGGGTTTAACTCGGCTGATTACGCTCAAGGTGGCATTCCAGGTGGAATACATGATGGAACACCTTAGTGTAATAACTCATTGGAACCGGGACGAGGATACCTACATGATGGGACGGTTGGGCATGAGTTTCAGTGACCAGAGGAGACATGGTAGCCGATTTACTCTTTTCTACATTAAAAAGGAATATTTTAATAAGAGGAAAAAGTGCACCATGAATAAAATAATGCTCTAGAAGGCTCCAAGAGATCTATAAAAGAAAAGGGAGGAGGCCATTGAGGGATATCTTTCGATCATGTTATTTTATTGTATGAGAGGTGTGAGACGTGGTTCTCTACTTCAGTCGTAGCCCCAGGACGGAAACCCTCGGGTGATTTGTCAGTGTTGGACGAAAACCCAACTCTCTTGAGGAGACTTCATTCATAAGTTTCGCAGAGCTTCAAGGATTGGTGTGAGGATCATTCAGATCTTCAACTTGTGCTTCAGTGGGTTCAGTGACAACTTTTGCCGTAGCCGATTTGCAACAGTCTTCTTGCCGAGCCATCTACATCATTGCCAGCGTTATTCATCAGTTGGGCCAGAGATCTTTCTGGGTTTTGCTCCGCTTGCTTGGCAAGCTCAGGTTCCGCTGTTCCTTTATGTTGATGTAATTTTTACCATAGATTAAAAAAATGGCTCTGTGATTTTATCGGCATCCATTGTGTTATATTGGTGGTTGTGTATTTATTTCCATTTATTTTGCTACTCAAGTCTATTTCTGCATTTTTAGTTAAAATATCCCATTTGGGATATTACAGTGGTATCAGAGCTTCAATCTTGGATCAGCCTGCAAGTTTCCAGTTTTCAGTTGCAGCTATTTTGGCTATTTTGGTTAGAAGGGCCTACGCAGTCATTGGAGGAGGCTCATTTGTGGGAGCTTCATTGGTGGGATTTTAGAGCTGGGGTGTTGGGAGATTTATAAGAGAGCCATTTGAGGAGGTTGGTAGGAATTTTGGAGAGCAATGATTGACAGTAGTAGCTGCAGTGCCAGAAAACGAAATTGGAAGAGGCCCAAACTACAAAGGGTCATATTTTGAAGGTTGGAATTAGAGGAAATTCTTTCTGGGTTTTTCTGGGTTTTGGGCATGGATCACCTTTCCAAATTCCTAGAATTTTTTGAGCAGTTTTCAATGGGTAAATCAAAGGCTGAAGTCACGAAAGAGTGTCGTTTTGGAGCAGCAGTTGCAAAATTTCCAAAGTCGGCATAGAGCTTGATGAGAGATCATTTCCTTGCATCTGGGGTAACATTTTTCTCACCTGAGATTGTTTAGATTTCTTTGCTAGGATGAATTCATCTTGTTGTTCAAAAATGATTTTGCTAGAGCCCAATTTGTGCAAAAATATTAGAAAAAGATTTAATGACTTAGAAATAATTCAGTACCAGCTACAGTTTGAAAAATCACTTACACAAGGTACTTGGAGCCTATGTCACACGGTTCGGGTTCAAATTCGAGTTCGGCAATGATTAAGTTCGATTCAAATTCGAATTTTTCATTGAGGTTCGCATGAGGTTCGACATTAAGTTCGACTATATATATATATATATATATATATATATATATATATATAAAGTTATATGAATAGCAATGAGAACGCGTGAGAGTCACAAATCACAACCACTATTCACTTCACGCTCTGGGAGGCAGGGACAAATAGCGTCTAGAAATTGAATTCAGGAAATTGCAGAGAATGCAACACTGAGCACAATAGAGCGAGTACACTCAAGCTGAAGTTGGCTTGTGAAAATCTATCGACAACCATGGTAAATAAAGACAAACCAGTGGCCATTGCGGCAAATTAATTGGCGGGAAGAAAAACAAGAGAAAACCATGTGCTGCCCATGGTTTTTCTCATAAACCTTAAAACAACTGACAAAAACTGCCCAAACTCTAACCTCAAACCCCAATTTTTATTTTTTTTTAAATTATAAAATTTGGCTTCAGGTTCGTCTTTAGGTTCGCCTTTAGGTTCGAATTTGTTCAAACTCGGCGAACCCTGTGACATAGCTTGGAGCTGCAATGCTTCCTTGGATCAAAGAGAAAAACCAAACAAAAAACCCTTTTCAAAGGGGATACATGCCATCCTACAGCTAGAGCAGATAAGGGATTTGCAAAAAGAGTTTGAGGTAGGGAATTGGCTCTTTGCACTTGGATCTGATTTGAAGAACCTAAAGATGACCACAAAAACTTTCCCTAATTTGGAAAAGCTAGAATCACATCTTCCTAAAGTGAGCCAATCAGATTTGAGGGTCCTAAATTGGGCACTCAAACCAACGATGCTTGCTTTGATTCATCCAAGATTCTTGGAGCATCCTTGTGAAGGAGTCAGACTTATAGCAGCTTCTTGTCTCAGTGAGATTATTAGAATAACTTCACCTATGCTTCCTTATAATGATGACATTATGCAGAAAGTTTTCCAACTAATAGAACAAAATCTTCAGGATCTACATAACATCTGGGGTCTTGCCATTGAGAAGAGGATCAAGATCTTAGAAATCATTGCTGGAGTCATGGGTAACAATGATGACATTTGCAAGATGCTACAGACTATATTGTTGACCATTTGGAGGAGAGAACAATCGGTTTCACCTATTGCTTATAAACTGGCTAAGAGTTTGGTTGAGCAAAACATTGGGTGTTTCAGGAGAGTGTTGACCAGGGAGGAGCTACTCCAATTTGGTGGATCCGGCAGCAAGAATGAGTTGAGGAGGAAGGGACTTTGCTTCATTTGCAAAGAACCTTGGGGGCCTGATCACTCATGCTTGAGTGATGCAGATGATGTGGCAGAGGCAGAACAGCAGGACATTCCTTCTGTATGCTAGGATGAGGACTCTTCTTCAGATGAGTCCATGGGATCATATGAGGATGCTTCTGGGGAGTGAGAGCAGTCATGCGGAGTTGATGACAGTAGGTCGGAATTGTATTCCGGTGTGCAGGGTGAACAATCAGGGGACTCTACGGGAGATACTCAGGGTGATGAGTCACATGTGACGATTCGGCCGGAGCAGCATATGATGGAGCATGAGTCAGCAGAGGAGGATACTATGCACATCATGCATGATAGTCCTTTGGGGGAGAGTCAGATGAAGGCTCACATTGAGTCTATGATGGATATGCGGCTAACCTTGGGGTCAGCCATTGAGGAGCAGTCAGATGCACAGAAACCCAGTATGGTGATAGCAGTTGCAGATCCATATCCTCTAGAGATGTTGGAGGTTGATGGGATAGTTCTGTAGGGGGCTAGTAGACAACAGGAGCATTACATTTCCGATCAAGAGAGGGATGAGCTATTGGAGATGGTGGAGCATCCATCGTTGGGCCGACACACTGATGAGGTACAGATAGATGCACATGCAGTCAGTAGAGCTGCAGTACTTCCAGGGAGTAGCACTCTCCAGGAGTACATCGATGGGGCTTGCAGCGTATCTTGCCCACTTTGGCCCATTATAAAGAGAGGGGCTTTCTTCTACAAGCAGCTTTTGTTGGTAGACGAGACAGAGCAGTGTGAGTTGATTATGAACTGGTGATAGTTCACTAGGCATATTCCATATGCAGTTGACACTACATTGGATTCCTCTTCCAGGATAGATTGGCGGGAGATCATGAGATGGTACCCTCTTGATGGTACGATTTTCTTCGTAGGGAGCACAACAGAGCAGGGGCCCTTAGACATAGCAGATGTTACAGATTCCAGCTGGCAGTGGGGCACAGATCATCGTTTCTTTAACACTCCATCCCGATTTCAGGAGAGCAGGATCAGCGTGGGATTGTGTCAGCACTTGGATTGGAGAGAGATGATGAGTTGGTACGCAGTTGGTGGGGCAGCTTATACAGTTAGAGGTACAACACTGCAGGAGCCAGGGAGCATTGATGCTTGTTGGCAGACTTCACTTCATGGGGCATCATCTATAGCTAGAGGCAGTGCACAGTCCGAGCAGTGGGACTTGGGCGATGATTGGCCATGGTGGCGTTGGGGTCTGGGAGGATTGTTTGTTGACTGGTACAGTGAGAGATCAGTGTGGGATCCCGACATTGAGAGGACTACTTCGAGTGGCTTGACACAAGTGCATAGCTGCACCCAGGGATTTGTATGGGATCTAGGCATTGGGTCTTAGTTACATCGAGCCAACAAGGTGGCCCACATATTTGGATTGCTTGAGGGCAAGCAATCTTGGGGCGGAAGGTCTGTAATATTCCCATTTTCGGTGTCACCTACGACAGGGCTAGGTTGGACTTCCAGAGTTAGGAGCAGACAGGTCACAGGTACAGATTGTGCTATCAGCGGGCTCAGGGGCTTTTTAGAGGAGTTTTGAGGAGTTTCCATGATGTCCGGTGGCATTTGCTTGATATATTCCATCATCCGAGCAGTTTGGCTTTCATTTCGGTGCATTCCGACAATTTTCGGAAATTTGAGTTATTTGTGGGCTTAACTCAGCTGATTACACTCAAGGTGGCATTCCAGGTGGAATACATGATGGAACACCTTTATATAATAGCTCATTGGAACCGGGACGAGGATACCTACATGGTGGGATGGTTAGACACGGGTTTCAGTGACCGAAGGAGGCGTGGTAGCCGATTTACCCTTTTCTACATTAAAAAGGAATATTTTAATGAAAGGGAAAAGTGCTCCATGAATAAAATAATAATAAAATAATGCTCTAGAAGGCTCCAAGAAATCTATAAAAGAAAGGGAGGAGGCCATTGAGAGATAACTTGGGATCATATCATTTTATTGTATGAGAGGTGTGAGACGTGGTTCTCTACTTCAGCCGTAGCCCCAGGACGGAAATCCTCAGGTGATTTGTGAGTGTTGGACAAAAACCCAACTCTCTTGAGGAGACTTCACTCAAAAGTTTCGCAGAGCTTTAGGGATTGGTGTGAGGATCATTCAGATCTTCAATAGGTGCTTCAGTGGATTCAGTGACAACTTTTGTCGTAGCCGATTTGCAGCAGTCTTCTTGCCGAGCCATCTACATCATTGCCAACATTATTCATCAGTTGGGCCAAAGATCTTTCTGGGTTTTGCTCTACTTGCTTGGCAAGCTCAGGTTCCGCTGTTCCTTTATGTTGATGTACTTTTTACCATGGATTAATAAGATGTCTCAGTGATTTTACCGGCATCCATTGTGTTATATTGGTGACTATGTGTTTATTTCCATTTATTTTGCTGCTCAAGTCTATTTCTGCATTTTTAGTTAAAATATCCCATTTGGGATATTACAATGGTGAAGGTAGTTGCAAACCCATATCCTCTGGAGATGTTGGAGGTTAATGGGATAGTCCTGCAGGGGGCTAGCAGATAGCAGGAGAATTACATTCCCGATCAGGAGAGGGGTGAGCTGTTAAAGATGGTGGAGCATTCATCTTTGGACCAACACATTGATGAGGTGCAGATAGATGCACATGCAGTCAGCAGAGTTGCAATACTTTCAAGGAGTAGCACTCTCCAGGAGTACATTGATGGGGCTTGTTGTATATCTTGCCCATTTTAGCCCATTACAAAGAGAAGGGCTTTCTTTTGCAGGCAGATTTCGTTGGCAGACAGGACAGAGCAGCGTGAGTTGATAATGAGTTGGTGATAGTTCTCTATGCATGTCCCATATGCAGTTGAAACTACATTGGATTCTTCTTCCAGGATAGATTGGCGAGAGATCATGAGCTAGTACCCTCTTGATGGTACAATTTTCTTCGTAGGGAGCACAACAGAGCAGGGGCCCTTAGACACGATAGATGATACAGGTTCCAATTGGCAATGGGGCAGATTCTTCAGCATCCCATCCTGATTTCAGGAGAGCAGGATCAGCATTAGATTTAGTCAGGGGTTGGATTGGAGAGAGGTGATGATTTGGTACACAGTTGGTGGGGCAGCTTACACCGTCATAGATACAGCGCAGCAAGAGAGGTGGTCTTCACCTCTTAGAGAATCAACCATAGCTAGAGGCAGAGCGTAGTCCGACCCGTGGGACTTGGGTGATGATTGGCCATGGTGGCGTTGGGATCCAGGAGGATTGTTTGATGACAGGTACAGTGAGAGATCAGTTTGGGAGACAAGCATTGAGGGGTCTATTCCGGGTGGCTTGACGCAGGCACATATTAGCACCAGGAGGTTTGTATGGGATCCGGGCATTGAGTCTCAGTTGCATCGGGCCGATAGAGTGACCCACATATTTGGATTGCTTGAGGACAAGCAATCTTGGGGCGGAAGGTCTGTAATATTCCCTTTTTTGGTGTTGCCTACTACAGGGTTAGGTTGGACTTCTAGAGTTAGGAGCAGACATGTTCACAGGTACAAATTGGTGCTATTAGTGGGCTCAGGAGATTTTTGGAGGAGTTTTGAGAAGCTTTCATGGTGTCTGGAGGCATTCGCTTGATATACTCCATCATCCGAGCAATTTGGCTTTCGTTCCGGTGCATTTCGAAAACTTTCGGAAATTTGAGTTATTTCTGGGCTTAACTCAGCTGATTATGCTCAAGGTGGCATTCCGGGAGGAATACATGATGGAACACCTTTGTGTAATAGCTCATTGGAACCGGGACGAGGATACCTACATGGTGGGATGGTTAGACACAGGTTTCAGTGACCGGAGGAGGCGTGGTAGCCGATTTACCCTTTTCTACATTAAAAAGGAATATTTTAATGAAAGGGAAAAGTACTCCATGAATAAAATAATAATAAAATAATGCTCTAGAAGGCTCCAAGCGATCTATAAAAGAAAGGGAGGAGGCCATTGAGAGATAGCTTGGGATCATATCATTTTATTGTATGAGAGGTGTGAGACGTGGTTCTCTACTTCAGCCGTAGCCCCAAGACGGAAACCCTCGGGTGATTTGTGAGTGTTGGATGAAAACCCAACTCTCTTGAGGAGACTTCACTCAGAAGTTTCGCAAAGCTTTAGGGATTGGTGTGAGGATCATTCAGATCTTCAACAGGTGCTTCAGTGGATTCAGTGGTAGCCATTGCCAGAGGGAGAGTGCAGCAACTCGTTTTGGAGGCCATCGCCGTGTAGCAGCCTGTATTGTTGGCCAATTTTCCATCTCAGTTCTTTCTGGGTCATATTTATATGTAAACCCCGTTATTATTTATAATAAAAGCTGAGATTCTTCCTGTTCTATGTGGTATTGGATTGCAATGTTTATGCATTTAATTTTACATGGCAATCTTCTGTTAAATGCATGTTGATTTTATGGCATATTTTGTGAATTAAGTAAATTTATGCAAATTTAGTAAAATATCCCATTTGGGGATATTACACTGATAGACTGTTCCTCTGCACCTTGTCATCATATAATCATACAATCTGAAATCTAATAAACTGCTGGTCTGCACCTTATCACCATACAGTCCTGCAATCTGAAATCTGATAGACTGCTTTCTGTGGAGATTCGAAAATCATCTCACTGTACATACACCGAAAATCTCAGAGATCTTGACCACCGAAATTTCAGAGGTGTCGGAGCTACACTGTCTATCTTATCACCGAAAACCTCATAGGTATGCCCTCAAAAATCTTAGAGAAGCACGAATTGTTCAGTCTGTCATTTCTGCGCAGTCCACTGTGGTATTTATAGTAGTTTGCCCCTGCAATTAGCCGACATATCCTGTGAATAGTTGCATCTATTTCTTTGAGCCGACATGAGTTTGCATTTTGTTTTGAGGCCGACTTGTAAGGAGTATCTCCAACATCTTTTAGGCTGATTTATTCAAGGATATTTGCATCATACTTGAGCCAACTTTCACGAGCATGTTGACAAGGTCTTGAGACATACTTATTTACATCAATATTGATCCTTTGCAAGTGTAACAACACTTCATATTTATGACTCTAAATTATACATTTATGACAAGATGACAAATTCCTAAAAGACATCAAGAAGAAGTCTTTGAACTATAATAAAAAATCCTTGCTCATGAAACCCATGATGCAAGATTTACAAAAATACATTTTAGGATCTTTTTCTTCATTACATAAATTCATAATTACTAGTCATTATGAAGACCAAACCTAGTTACACTCTCCAAGACTCCCTCTTAACTAGGGAGGTATTCATAATGGTACATGGTTACCTTCAATCTGAAATAAATCTCATAAGAAGAATCAGATTGGTAATCGCATTTGTATAGCATCATATCAACCAGCATTGTCATAGTACAAGACCTTGACTAACAACCCCATCTCTCAATGAGACAATGGGTTACAATGTTGGCGAGAGTGCTGCGAGACAAATGGCTAATAGACACCATTGTCATTGTCTCTCCAAGGTACATACTCCAACTGAGTGTTCACAAAGTATGACCTTACTGGACTATTCTTATCTTCGGTAGCTAATCCTCAAAGAATATCGGTCCACAACTACTCTTATCTTGAATGCCCTATCACATTCTCAAAGAGTATCGAATGCCAGATGATTACCCAATCTTCCATTCCTTCTTCACATATGAACACCAGAATGATGTGTCTATCCATTCTCTCCTTCATGACCTTCACTAAGACTTAAGGCGGTTAATCCTGGTTGTTGATTTATGGTAGCATCGGATCTGCTCTAGCCTTGTAACTTTGTATATAGGCTAAGACACATGTATTCCATAATAACCATAAACGGTTTTGAAAAAATCCACTTAGAAATAGTTTAATTAAAATAATTAATCATTTTTTAATGTTTTTCTAAGTCTAAACTTAGGGAAACTGATTAATTAAAGGGTATTAATTAAACTAAGTGTGAATCTTCTAGATAAAGTCATGGATCAACTCCAAGTTACTCTTAGCCCTTGATTATGTTTTAATCTTGGCCGTTGAAGAGTCAACGGAAGAATATAAGGAGGGTGAGGGGCTTATGGAAAATACATTGAGCACATTGAGAATTTGGCATTTTCAAGTTTGTGTGAGGAGATACAACTTTTGGTCAGAATCCAATCACTAGGGCAGGGTTTGCTAAGTGATTTCGATTCAGTGATCAGACTCAGAGAGGGACAGAAGCAGTGACTGGTTAGGAGGACTAGGAGTGCATTTCAGAGAAAGGCAGCGATGACATAGAGAGAGCCAGTGCAGTCACCTGCAGGGGTGACGCAGTTCCTGAAGGAACTCATGCAAAAGTGACACAGTGTTTCTTTGATCCAGTCCGGAGATAGCTGGGAGCTGGGGTTTTTGAGCCATGAGGGCCAAAATCCAGTTTCGGATCAGCCTAGATCAGTTATTGAGCAGAGGTGACGCAGTTCCAGAGATTGCCCACGCAGGTTTACACAGTTCTAGCATAGGCATCACGCAAAGGCAGAGAGGGGCTTCACCAGCACTATTCAGATCAGCCGGGGATTTGTAGAGTGAGGTATATCTCACAATTTCATCAGATGTCTAGATTTCTTTGAAGGGTGAGCTAGATATTGGCACCCTAGTTGTACTCAAGATTATGCTGCTTAATAATACAAACCCTCAGATCTGCTGCACCGGTTTTCTCGAGTTGGGTTTTTCCGGTGACTTAGTCCAAAAATAACTGTGTCAAATGTGGTTGTTTTTCATTGTATTTTGTTCAGTTTCTTTCAGCACTTAGATTCATTATGCGGTATTATTTGTGTAGATTGCTTCAGTAATTACTTCAATATTTCAGTTTAATGAAATAATTAATAAAAATAATGGGAGAAGTAATTCAGATTTGTTGTAGTAGGAATCCAGATTTAGGATTTTTCACATGGTATCAGAGCTTATTCAAGTTGAAGTGCAAGAGAAACAAGGGTGAACCAGCAGATCAGCACAGGAGAGACTGGGATCTGCGTAAGCAGCAACATACCCTCCTAGAGATTACGTTGTCCAAGCCAGAAGGGCAATCCAGCACAGAAAAGGCTCCCTCTGAGAGATTTGATAGAGGGGTAAGCATTTTCAAGTTGCAGAAGAGGCAGCATAGCAGACCAGCATAGCTGTAGGACGCAGTTACTGCACAGTAGTAAGAGTTGGTGCATAAGCGTCAGAAAATTTCTGAAAAAAATAGATTGGGGATTTCTTGACCTCAGAGGGTTTCTTACTCAAAGAAGCTCAGTTTCTCTCGTGCAGCAGCAGAAGCAGTGACTTACTCCACAAGGAGTGCATAAGTCTAGCTGAGCAGAGGGTTAGAGGAAGAAATCGACAGTTGAGGAGATGGCCAGCAACGGACTATGTGACCAGGATAGATTGGAGGGTACCTCCAACTATGTTATTTGGAAATCAAGGATTGTGTTTCTCCTTAATGAGCATGATCTAAAGGCCCTTATTGAAAGCGCAGTTTCAGAACCCTTGGATGCATCACATTTGAGACAATTCAAGAAGAATATGGAAAGAGCCAAGCGATTGGTCCTAGATGGTGTGAAGGATCACATCGTACCTCACATAGCAGAAAAGGGCACTACTAGAGAAATGTGGGTAGGGCTAGAAAAGCTATACCAAGGATCTTCCGAGCAGCGGAAGATGTACCTGGAAGAAAAGATGCATAATACCAGAATGAAGAAGGGAGAGCGTTTTGACTCCTTCCTGTCTCGAATTCAGGAAAACCAAGATCAACTGTTAGTAGTGAGGTCAGCTTCTAGAGACTCAGGGCTGGTAAGGCTCACTCTGAACTCTGTTTCAGAAGATTATCAGGTCTTTGTCCAAAGAATTTTGGGCAAAGAAAGACTCCCAGGATGGGAGGT
Source organism: Pinus albicaulis (assembly GCA_034641835.2). Classification (NCBI taxonomy): domain Eukaryota; kingdom Viridiplantae; phylum Streptophyta; class Pinopsida; order Pinales; family Pinaceae; genus Pinus; species Pinus albicaulis. The sequence continues at coordinate 787,708,910 of CM076572.1, forward strand.
GATGTGGGCAGCCTTGCAGCAAGAAGAGTTGAGGAGAGACCTCCTCAAAATCCATATAGAGGATGGCAGCAGCAATTCGAAAGTAAAGAAGGAGGAGGAAGAAAACACAGCCCTTGCATCAAAGGGGAAACAAAGGCAGAAGAAGAAATATTTGTCTAAGATCAAGTGCATCAGGTGTGGAGAAATGGGACATTATGCCACACAATGTCCTCTTAAGAAAAAGGATGAAGAGGAGAAGCAAGATCATCAAGCCGGAACTGCCAAGACTGAGGCAGAAGGAGATTGTGCTATGTTAGCTCATATTCCGAAAGGAGAGAAATGGGTTGACTTGGAGTTGTAGATCCAGAATCTAGAATTGGCAGTATCCTTGAGTATTTCCGAACACTTGGATCACATGTGAGCTACGACAGCCTAAAGACAGTAGCAGGATGGACAGTTGCAGCGCAAGATGAGAAGACAATGCAGTAGCTAGTAGTATTAGAGCCTGATCAGCGCAGAGAGGGAGCAACAACATCAACAGTTGAGCAACAGCAGTGCAGTGCACACTGGTTCGGCGCAGTGCAAAGCAGCAACAACGCAGTATTTTTCAGAGTGCTAGTGCAGAAGTTAGCAGCAATCAATCTTATTTTTCAATTGCAGATATACTTGTCCAACTTCAGATGTTTTTATGTTGCAATTAGCAACAATGCAGCAGTATGGTTGCAGAATTCAGAGAGAGTTGCAGTACAGTGGCAGTTGGCAGCAGCATGCAGAGTCAGCAGCAGTACAAATGCAACATTTTTTGTGCAGTGTTGGTGAGCAGCATCAACAGCACAGTAGTAGATGTTCCAGAAGTCTGAACAACACATTGAGTTGTTTTGCTAGAGCACTTTCCTCGCTAAGAGGGAGTGTTGATTTATGGTAGCATCAGATGTGCTCTAGCCTTGTAACTTTGTGTATAGGCTAAGACACATGTATCCCATAATACCCAGAAATGGTTTTGGAAAATTCCACTTAGAGATAGTTTAATTAAATAATTAATCATTTTTTAATGTTTTCCTAAGTCTAAACTTAGGGAAGCTGATTAATTAAAGGGTATTAATTAAACTAAGTGTGAATCTTCTAGATAAAGTCATGGATCACCTCCAAGTTAATCTTAGCCCTTGATTATGTTTTAATCTTGGTCGTTGAAGGGTCAATGAAAGAATATAAGGAGGGTGAGGGGCCTATGGAAAATACATTGAGCATTTGGCATTTTCAAGTTTGTGTGAGGAGACACAGCTTTTGGTCAGAATCAAATCACTTTTGGTTTGCTAAGGGATTTTGATTCAGTGATCAGATTCAGAGAGGGGCGGAAGCAATGATTAGTCAGGAGGACCAGGAGTGAATTTCAGAGAAAGGCAACAGTGACGCAGAGAGAGACAGTGCAGTCACCTAGAGGGGTGACGCAGTTCCTGAAGGAACTCACGCAGAAGTGACACAATGTTTCTTTGATCCAGTCCGGAGATAGTTGGGAGCTAGGGTTTCTGAGCCAGGAGGGCCAAAATCCAGTTTTGAATTAGCCTAGATCAGTTATTGAGCAAAGGCGACGCAGTTCCAGAGATTTCCCACGCAAGCTTACGCAGTTCTAGCGTAGGCATCACGCAGAGGCAGAGAGAGGCTTCACTAGTGCTATTCAGATCAGCTAGGGATTTGCAGAGGTATATCTCACAATTTCATCAGTTGTCTAAATTTCTTTGAAGGATGAGCCGGATATTGGCACCCTAGTTGTACTCAAGATTTTGCTGCTTAATAATACAAACCCTCAGATCTACTGCACCGGTTTTCCCGAGTTGGGTTTTTCTGGGGACTTAGTCCAAAAATAACTGTGTCAAATGTGGTTTTTTTCATTATAGTTTGTTCAGTTTCTTTCAGCACTTATATTCATTACGCAGTATTATTTGTGTAGACTGCTTCAGTAATTACTTTGGTATTTCAGTGTAATGAAATAATTAAGAAAAATAATAGGATAAGTAATTCAGATTTGTTGCAGTAGGAATCCAGATTTAGATTTTTCACACTGGTCTAGTGCATGACACATGAATTAGAGAATCAAATTTGTCACTTACTTTTAGTTTAGGAAGGTCATACTCAATCTTATACAAGGAATGTACCTAAGCTCATTCTTAGGAATTACCAAGTTTCTTCCAAGTAAGAAACCTACCACCGGCTCCCTCTTAACTAGGGAACTACAACAACAATGGTGAGACACCCAACTGCTCATGAAGAATTCCTCCCTTCGATGTCATGAATTTCTTTGATATTGAGGTGTCTTCAACTTTGGGATAACTTCATATGGCACAGATCATCCATCACTTTCATTCACAAGTCATGTCATCTATCATAAAGTGATTCATCAGTCTTTCTCATCTAGTCCATCTTCATGCCATGTTGCTTTCTTTGAACCATATTTCTTCCAAGGATCTTTCATCCTTCGATATGGTTGGCAGCCCTGCATAAACTTATCCAAGTATACATATAGATATGAACTTTTAAATCAAAAGTTACTTCAGTGATGATCTTTCACCATGACATCTTCTTGTAGGCATCAGCATCCTTCATATAGATTGACACATCTCTTAAAGATATGTATTGTCAAGGGTCTTCATCTTTACCCGACTTCTATCAGAGTCTACATATCTTCCCAGGAGATCTCTCAGTCAAGTCTTCTTGGCTTCCGGATGATGACTGCCTCTTATCATGGTTGCACTTTACGATCACTTCTTTTCTTTCTCTACACAGTTTTACTTCATTCCCAGGAACTTCTAGTATGCAATTCCTTGTTTGTACATCATATTCTATATGAGGACATATTATGTTGATTTCATTTGTTATTGGCAAGTTGTGTATCAGAAGAGATTCTCCTTTCTTTGATCATACTTCTAAAGATAGAAGTTCATTACCTGCAACTATATGACACGACTTCATAGCATCTAGTGTCAGCATATAAATATATGTACCTCATCCTTTTCCTTTTGTGTCATCCTGCAGCAATTTTCCCTAGAATGAAGAATTTCATTCCCTTGACCTACTTCAGAAATATGTCATGATATCCTAATCCCATAATTTTGCAAGATAGAATTCTTGATGAAACCTTTTGCTTTCTTTCTAAGCAATGAATCCAAATAGGAATCCATTAGAAAAATGTCAGCACATGTTTCCATATGGATTATTGAATGATGACCCTTGATCTAGATAATTGTCTTTCATCAATGTTGTTATTAGTGAGGTTCCTAGGAGCCACTTCTTTCATAGCATAGTTGTATTGCAAACATCCTCCTATGACAAGTGCTCCTTTCATTCTTCTATCATGATGCCATTTCTAGAGTGATGCATTAATGTACAATGCTTCCTAACACAATATTTTACAACCGACAGAAACCTCTTAAGGAGGAAGATGATCTCAATCATAGTAGAGATCTTTCACTTCTCCTTTCTTAGATTTCTTTGCATCAAGTTCTCCCCTTTCTTCTATGACATGGGCTTCTTCCTTTTTCCTCTTGTCCTTTCTAGATTTAGGACAATCCCTTTGATAATGCCCAAGTTCATTACATCCATAGCATCCTACCTTGTCCATACTTCTCCTTTTATTCTGAGGACCAAATTTACCAAACCTTCCTTTCTTCCTTGACATGGCTGCATTGGTTTGATTTTCTTCTCTTGGTCCTGTATCAATTTTATTTTTTAATATTGTTTCCTCTAGAGACTACAGATCCTGGAATGGTGTTGCTTCTTTCTTCCATAGATACTTGTAGTGAAGTTTCCCCATCCCTCCAGTAGAGCATTAGCACAACTGTAGTCATTTCACTATCAGACATTACTACTCCCAATTCCTGCAGTATTTACTAAGAATAGCTGCACCAATTTTGTCATATATGTCCTTTTGAAGATTCTAGTTTTGATACATTGAGGATGAGAGAGTCCTTTATGGATTCTATAAGAATCCTCAGGGGCTCTTATGTCTCCCTTCATGTATTTGGCATGACTTCATTGTCCTTTTCTTCCATGCAAGAAATTTTGAAACCCAGACAAGTTTGTTGCTTTCTTTGTAAAGAAGAAATTTTCATAGATTCATATGACGTCACAAAGATACTTACTTGAGTAGATGTTTTTCTTCTTCTATCAGCTTCCTTGTTGTTGATGATGTAGATAGTAGCATGAGCTCCCTGTTAGATAGACTTCTTTAAGAGTGGTGTGATGCAGTAGATCACTTTGGATCCTTGATGATGATGATGATCAAGGATGTCTTGATGATGACTTCAATAAAAAGATGATTTGATGATGTCTCCAATATTGTTGACTTGGATTCATATGAGATAGTTTTAGGTCACCTTCTTGAACATGCATTTCTTCCTGAAAAGACCTTGGAGTATAAGTTCTTTGAGTAAGGTTTTCTACAAGTTGCCTTTTGAATGGAGGTTTCTTCCCTTTTTAGTATAAATCTCTTTCCCTTGAAAACTGACTTTTGACCTTCTTCCCGAATTCGATCCTAGTGTCTTCTTGCAAAATTGATCCTTGATCTTCTTGATTTTTGAGGGTCTTCTTGTCAAATAGCCCTTTCTCGCACCTTAGCTCTGATACCATGTTGAGAATTTGGTAGGGATTATTTCTCTACTTGAAAATTGCTTGTGAACTTATTTCTCTTACTTAGATCTTCTCTTTATTAGCTTATTATGAACTTATTTCTCTTACTTATATCTTCTCTTTATTAGCTTATTATGTCATTCATCAAGTCAATTATCAAAACAAAAGAGGCACAAAGTTTAGGCTCTTCAAGCCGGGCCCAAAACCTCTCCCTATTGGAGAGGAAAACCCACAAGTAATTCTTCTTATAGACTTTCAGTTGGCAAGTACCATGACCATGACCTAGACCCTTTACACTAGTATGCCTCCAAGTCACTTCTCTTGCTTGGCTCCTTGAGTTGATCTCCTTTATTGCACCGTTCTGCACCAACACTAGGGAACTCTATCCCTAGTCTACCAGCCTTTGACAACATGTTCCTATCTGCCTTCTCCAGATCTATGCTCAACCTCCTAAATATCTCCTTTCTGTCCTTATTTATACACACTTGATACATTATATCAAGACCTCTTTCTCATAGTGGCAACCCTTTTTCACACTATGCAACCTATACAATCCGAAATCTGATAGACTGTTTCTCTACACCTTGTCATCATATAGTCATACAGTCTGAAATCTGATAGATTGTTGTTCTGCACCTTGTCACCATACTGTTGAGATTGTGGGTAGCATCGGATGTGCTCTATCTCCGAAACATTGTGGAGGGGCTAGAACACATGAGATCTCCAAGACTCGGAAAGCGTTTGGAGAAATTCCACCCAGTGTGAAATTTATTCAAATAATTAATTATTTTAATGGAAACCCTAAGTATAACTTAGGGAAATTAAATAATTAAAGTGAATTAATTAAAACACGTGGGTGAGAATGTTCTAAGTGACGTGGATCAAGTCTTTTCTAATCTTAGACATTTATTAGAGATTAGATCACGGTTGTTGATTGTTCAACGAGAAAAGTATTAAAGGAAGGCTTTGGGTCAGTTGGAGATGACACACAGAGTGGAAACACTTGAGCTAAGTCGAAGTTTTGGGGCGCGGTTTGCTGAGAATTTTCGAGTGAGTTTGCAGTGCAGTGAGGGGCAGATCGGTAGTGGGATGTAATATTCCTAATTAGCAACAACTAATTGGAATATTCGATTTTGTTCAGTTTTTCCGTCTACAGTTTGTAAATAAATAAAAAGTGAGTGGAGAGGGTCTAACTCACTTAAGTGAAATAAGACATCCACCTAGTAGCACAACGTTGTGACTTAAGGGGGAGCCAAGGGGGCCAAACACCACGTAGAGGAGGGGGGCCTACGTACACTCTAGAAGCTTCTGCGCAGATGAGGATGAGCACGTGGAGGAGAGAGAAGCTACGTTGGGGTTTTGGAGGGAAACCAATGTTATAAAAGATGGAGGAGCCTCCTCATTTCATTCATTCTGGAGTTGATGATTTTGAGCTAGACGTTTGTCTTCTTGAGCACGCTGGCTGTTTAGCCTGTCTGCAGCACTGCTTAGGGCATTGGGTGTCTCCGGTTGGAGATCTCGCCCTTAGCCCCGGGGGACTTCGAGTGCCTGCTCGGGCAAGGTTATTTCTTCAGTATTTTGTGAGTAGTTTTTTTGTTTGGGTTTGTTGCGGAGCTGGGATTCATAGAGACTGCGTAGTCACTGGGAGAGAGGATGCAGTCGATTGTGGAGGTGCTTCGGATTGGGGTTTCTGTAGGAGATTCAACCGAGATTTTGAGCAGAGGGTCAGCGTTTGCCCACAGGAGGATTTTGGGGGAGTTTGAGGCGGTGTTTCAGCTATTCTCATTTAATCTTTGCGCAAAGCCTTGGAGGCCAGCGTAATTCCTTGAGGAGGTATTTTCTGGTGGATTTCGGGGGTTGGCCATTTTTGATATGGTTTCTGGGTTTTGTCCGTGTTGGTGAGTAGAGGAGGTTTGCAGATTTTCAGCTCATTCCGGCAAGGGGATCAGCCCCTAGTCTTCAGTCCATTCCAGCAGTAGCAGCTACACGGCAGTTTTCCAGCAGCTGGGACGCAGTTCATAGAGCAGCCATTCCCTATATTTTCTGAGAGTGTTTCTTCACTTGCCTTGAGCAAGATTAGGTGCCATCACTCTGATCACCTATTGTACATCATTATATTTCTCAGATTAATAAAATGGCTCATCATTTCCTCTCTATGTTTTCTGGATGAGTTGCCATAATTTCTTTCTCTGTTATTATATGTCTGCTGCACTGTTATTTATTTATATTTCTGAGCATTCTAGTTCTATACCACGTGGCGTGTTTATCTTTCACTCTTAGACAGAGTCTGGAAAGGGCCAGGTAGCCTCCGGATCTCGTCCTCTTTCAGAGGCGGAATATCCGGTAAATGCCCTCCCAGTCCATCTCTGGTTGGAGTTTGCCGTGTTTTAGAGATATCCCCGAAACGGGATATTACATGGGATTTCAGATCCGAGGCCAAGAATACATTGGCAGAGAGGCAAATCCATACCAAAGCAGCACAGAGACCCAGTAAGCGTGACGCAGCCCTACCAGGCTCATGCAGAGGCATCACAGAGCCTCACGTAGTCCAGAGAGGGTGACGCAGAGGCAGCGTAGGCCCAGTAGGGGTGACGCAGGCCCAGCCAGAGCAGCGCAGAGGCTCACGCAGGGCTGGAGGGCTAACGCATAGTTGGGAAAGGCAGCATTGGGGTTCCAGTGGTCCAAAAAGGACTCGTTTTCAACAGATCCAAAAGGTGTGAAGCAGCCACACTGAAGGGTGACGCAGTGACTGCGTAGGCACCTGTGGGGTTCTTCATCCTCAGCTGAATCAACCATATTTTCTGTCTCCAAGAGATAGACATACATCTGCCGAGATTTTCTCTGTTTGGGCAAACCATGTCTGGTGCCCTTGATTGTATTCAAAATTCTGCAAAATAATAAAACCCTCTATGAGTTCTTGCACCGGTTTTCCCGCATTGGGTTTTTCCGGGCGGTGGGGACATTTTTCCAAAAAATATTGTGTCCTTTGTCATGTGCGCTTATTTCTTCAATACTTGATTTGTATGTATGTGTAGATCTGCAGTGTGTTTACTTCACTGTTTTCTGAATATTTCTGAAAAACACTTGTAAATGTAAAAACATAAGTAAAACATAAGTAGAAGTAAATCAAATTTCTGCAGTAGAAATTTTTGTCAAGTAGTTTCAGGAATTTTCAAACATACAGTGCTACAATTCGAAATATGATAGACTGAATTCTATGGAGATCTGAAAATCATCTTAATGTACATACACTGAAAATCTCAGAGATCTTGACCACCAAAATTTCAAACGTGTCCAAGTTGCACTTTCTGTCTTATCACTGAAAACATTAGACCTATGCCCTCGAAAATCTCAAAGAAGCATGAGTTGTTCTGTCTATAATTTATACACAGTCCACTAGGGTATTTATAGTAGTTTTCCCCTGTAATTAGCCGACATATCCTGTGAATAGTTGTGTCTATTTCTTTAAGCCAACATGAGTTTGCATTTTGTTTTGAGGCCGACTTGTAAGGAGTATCTCCAACATCTTTTAGGCTCACTTATTCAAGGGTATTTGCATCATACTTGAGCCAACTTTCACGAGCATGTTGACAAGGTCTTGAGGCATACTTATTGACATCAATACTGATCCTTTGCAAGTGTAACAACACTTCATATTTATGACTCTAAATTATACATTTATGACAAGACAAATTCCAAAAAGACATCAAGAAGTCTTTGACCTATAATAAAAACTCCTTGCTCATGAAACCCATGAAGCAAGTTTTACAAAAATACATTTTATTATCTTTGTCTTCTTCATTACATAAATTCGTAATTACTAGTCATTATGAAGACTGAACCTAGTTGCACTTTCCAACACATTTGGGGTTTGGTCTCCCTATATAGGGTCCAAGCCCTCCAGAGGGTCTCATTGGCACTTGTAGGGTGAGAATAGAGAGCCATGGGCCTCCACCATAGCAAAGAGCACTTCATGGATCCCCAACACCATTCAGTGATTGCTTGTGTTCCACCTTTGGGGTGAGGATGATCCATCTAGATCACCATGCCTAGCCGACTTCACGCTTGTACCACACACTTGGAGAAGGTTCCAGGGTCTAGATGAAGACGTGTCTCACCACAGGGGACAAAGGGAGGGCTTATGTCATCATCCTAGCCATTATAGATGGTTTACAAGCATCATCTATCCACTTGGAGACCCATGAGGATGTCATTGTGCCCCCACACCCACTTGGGGACACCACGTGTGACTTGCTTGGATATTAAGGGGGAAACCCTTTATCCACTATTTTTGGAGTCTATTCTCTCACCATGGCATACTTTGGACTCCACTAGGCCTTCTTAATGGCCCAACGACTCATTATGTTTACTATGTTTCCCTCTTGAGAGGCTTTATTTTGTATTATTGAGCTATCTTGGTGGACTTGTCACCAAGGGTTATTACTATTGCACATTATTTTATTATTTGGGGCTTAATTAGGCCTAATTAGGAAAATCGAACTCTTTAGAGAGAATATAAATTGATGAGAGGCTCATTCATTCCTCTCAACATCACCTGAATTGGATTAGTATCTCTTGAGAGATTTTCACACTTGTTGCTAGGATGAACTTTTTGGAGTTTTCTTGATGCACTATGATGTTTGGATTTTCTCTATTGTCTTTGGTGCTTCTTTCTAATGTGAAGTTGATGAATGGATACACTCTTTGTCTCATGTAAGTGGAATTTTAATGTTATTCTTGTTATCTTACTTGTCTAATGCATGTTTTTGTTATCATTATTCTTGTATGGGTTAAAGTAATCTAAAATTATTCTGGAGACCTTGAATAAGTGAGCTAATGCATGTGTTTCTCTTTGAGGGATTGGGTGAATGTTCCTAGAGGCACCACTTAGGTTGAAAGACCTCGAAACTTCATCTCCTTTGCAAATTTGAAGTATAAATTCCTAATAACCTAATTGTTGTACTTGGAAAAGCTAGCGAAGGTCAATTAGGGCTCCTTAGCTCACGAAAATTCTCAATCTATGTGTATCTTGACTCCATTAAGCCCAAGAAGTAAGGCACTGATCCTCGCATCCCCTTGGTGGTCAAATTTACCTTTCTTTTCTTCATTTTTCCCAATTCTAGGCCTAACCCTAGAGGGTCACCTAGGGCATCAAGTGAAATTCCTTGTGGCCATCCAAACCCCTTGAATCTTTGTCTACTACTGGCTTGGAGTTTTCTTTAGAGGTCCTCCAAGTTTGAATTAAATCTGACTGTGGGATCTCGAGATATAACAAGCCCTAGCCACAAGACCATCTCTTTCCCTAGGTTGATTTGGGTTAGTGTCCTCACTTGGGTCATTGCATTTGTATTTCAAAAGAAAAATTTTCCTTTGATCCTATTCTCTCCCCTAACTAGATCAAGCCCATCTTTGGTTGATCAACTCCATACCCTTGACCTAGCTTGGGTCCACTTGGGTTTTGCGTGGTCCCACAAATTTGAAACTCAAATTTTACAAGGATTACATAGAAGCCACTCTCGTTTAGGGATCCTTAGGTCTAGAATAACCCTTCTCAACAAATATTCTCCAAACCTAGGCCTAGGCATCCCTTAGCCCTTCATAGAGAGCTAATCACCTTGCTTCTAAAGCAAGAAAGGCATTTACCTGAGCCTCTCTTGAGAATAGGCTTTAGGAATCACTCATTTTCCCATTATTGATCTAGTCATTTTTGTGATTCCTCTTATATCGAATCCCCTCCCATCGGCGAAAGTCCGTAAAGAGCAAGGAGCTTTAGCTGACATGACAGTGGGCTATTGCTCCAATGTTTCTAGTTGACCTAGTAGTTGCTTTATAGGATCCCCTCCTAGGACCCCTGCTAGTTTGAACGGTAATAGGATCCAAGTGGAACATTTCATCATGCAACAGAGCTTGAAAGAGTAGTAGAGCATGCCATGGATGAAAAAGAAGGAATTGCGGCAGAGACTCTTTCCAAGGGGAGTATGAGGTGCAAGGTAGCAATCTTAATTATTGGGTGGTTGACCAATTGACTGAGCTTACATATCCCCCAACATTGGAATACAGGGAAACACGAGTGATAAGGTTGTTTTCCACAGGAGAATTCAAACTCCATGAATTGTCGAAGGACTTTTACTTCATGAGGTTGGTAAGGATACCACAGTTTGGGGTCCTGGAATTCTTTAGCTAGGTGGATGGCTTCACCATATGAAAAAGTTTGACAGAATGATTGATAATATCCTAGTGCTATAGCAGGAGTAGAGTGGAGCTTCCTTCAGATGCATTTGGGGTCCAGGAATTGGCCTTGGCATAAAAGTATCGGAATATAGACAGCAAGGAGTCTTCAGGCTCATATGGAATCCCAGAATACATATTGGGATTGCTTGGGGGGTAAGTAATCTCGAGAAAGGAGGACTGTATTGTCCCTTTTTGAGGAGGTCCAGTTAATTATTCATTATCACTTAGGAAATAAAGCAAAATTATAAAGTGTAATGAATAACTAAAACATTAGATTAATTACTAAAAAGACATGGGATGTTATTCGATAACCCATGGTAAACACTTGTGGTATTCTAGCGGCCCCTAACTTTAAAAGGAGATGAGAGCTCACTTCTTCGGCATGCATTTTGGATTACGGCCTTGTTGTTGAGTTGAGCTCTTAGAGCTAGTCTAGGTGAGATCCCATATGAAAGAGGGTTATTTTTTGTGGTAAATGATCCACCCTATCTTAACCAACCAAGGGACTTCAATATTGAGACCATATCCCCTAGCCACTTGAAAAAGGAGGGATCAAATCATATCGAATCACTAGGGCTTAACATGGAGATCACAAGGAGAGGTCAATCAAATCTCTCACAAGTGCATAATTCTTGGAGAAGCAAGATAAAGGAGGCAAAATTTCATGTCAACTGCATTCATCTTTGGAGGCCACAACATCAGCTTATTATCCAACCAAGCATGCCATACAGTAGCGGTTATTTACAGAATTGTTCCAAGTTCTGAAACTAAATCATTGGCATGTAATATCATATTCTATTTTAATAAAAATAATGCTGAGTTTTTGAGAAGTATTATGCTTTATGTTCTCTTTTTATATGCAAAGTGCCATGGTTATAGTTGCTTATTTTCTCTACATAAGAAGAAAAACTATTGTCATAACTGTTTGACGAAATCCCTTAATCAAAATTTACAGAAGGGTCGATAAAAATAGGCATATTCTTAAGAGGGATATTGCAATGTCCCAAAATCCATAGAATTTCACTAATAGGAGACATTGTTGTCCTAACTATTTGACAAAATCCCTTAATCAAAATTTATGGAAGGGTCAATAAAAATAGACATATTCTTAAGAGGGATATTACAGTGTCCCAAAATCCATTGAAATTCACTAAAAGGGGAGATTAAAACTTTCCAAACCAACAAAAGAAAGAAGGGATGAAACCATAGAATGTCTTCCTTCCAAGTGGTAGAATTACAAAAAGTGACTTATCATCCACATAATGAGCAAGACTAAGTCAAGTTACAAGTAAAATATGCCAGATGTAGATAAACTGCTCTAGGAGAGGAGACATCCCACAAAAGAGAGGTCGACTTGGATAATAAGCTCAACATTGCCTTGAAAATTCATAGTACAAGTGTCGAATCATGGTGCAAAAGTCATCCAAGCAAGAATTAAGTCGATATCTAGCATCCAAAGGTGGAACAACCTCGTGAATGGAGTGAAAAATACCCCAGGAAGTTTCTTCTATAATCATGCTCAAGAATCCTCAAATGATGTCACCAAGGTATGACAAGGACCATGCCCATGTCTCAAACAAGGATCCTCCAGAGTCCATACAAGGTGGAAAGTGACTCTCCAAGTCAGAATAAGCTCCCAATGGCTAGCATGGCATCCACATGTGTGAGGTCATCTCTCATATCAGAGTTGAATAGCTCAAAATGTGATGAAATGAGAAAGCATTGTAGGATTCTCGGCATGGCATGTCAAGAGGAGACGCATGCAAGTGGAAACAACCCATAAGTTGCTCGATTTACGTGAACTTCCTTGAGATCTATGAAACTACCTCGAGAAATGTGAAATATGTGAGCAACTATAGAATCATCTTCAAGAGTCCATGGCCAAAGTGTGACAATACATAAGATAGGGAGCCCCATGCTTAGGCATAAGATAAGTGAGCTTCTAATAGGTATGACGACCTTCACAACATCAGCAACACCTTTACATCTATGTTGCAAGAAACGTGGGTCCCACCCTGTTTCACCCAAAAAACGAAACGGAAACGCGTTTCTGCATACCGTACGGCCTGGAAACGCGTTTTTGGCCATAAGGGAAACGTTGCCAATACGGCCGGAAATGCATTTCCAGGTCGTACAACCGCGTTTCATTCCACTTAAAGTGACTTAACTTGTGTTTTTTTTTGGGGGGTTTGCGTGTGCTTTAATATTATTTTAATTGTTTAAAGTGACTTTTGGATGCTTCTAGATGGCTATCTAAATTTATAAAAAGAAAATTCGCCTCATTCTCTCATCACATGAATTGAGCAAGTCGTTTCACTTGGAGAAGGGCGATTTTAGCAAGGAGAAAAGAGGAAGAGAGTAGTGCTTCAACTAGGGTGTTTTCACCAGTGAGAAAATGAGATTTCAGCAACCAGAGAAAGAGATTTCAAAAGCAGATTTGGAGTGCGAAGTTTCTAGCTATAGCATTCTTGGTTTTTGGCTCAGCTACAACCATATTTCTTTTGTTTTTTCTGGCATTTTGGGGTAGCTTTAGCTACACAAAATTAATTTGGGTAAGAAGTATTCAATTTCTTCGTTTTTTCCCATTGTTTCTTCTATTTTTCAAGGGTTTAAGCTACCAAATTATAAAAAACGCTTTATATTTACAGATTTGTTTTTTTAATTTCTTTTGCAACAATGGCTTCCATCCAAGGTTCAAGTTCAAACCCCAAGGCCAACCCAAGGGCTGACTATTATCCTCTTTGGAGGCATGTTGAGAAGCTTCAAAGATGTGGAGGTGGTGGCTCATGGGAATGGCGATGTAACCTTTGCAGTAATTCTTACAAGGGCTCTTACCCAAGAGTGAAGGCACATCCTTTGAATGGAGGAGGACAGGGAATTGCAGGTTGCACAAAAGCATCAGACCCTGTGGCGAGGAGGGAATATCAAAGAGAGCAAGATAAGGCATATGGCATTAAAAAAGGCATGATGATCTTAGTCAAGCTACTACTAAAAATCCAGCAAACATTGAGCCAAGGAAGACGAAAGCCACTCAACAACTAGACAACCACCATCCAGAGGGGCATCCGGTACAGTTCAAGATAACAGAATTGCTAAATTGGTGAATGTGCAAGCAAGAGAAGAAGTTGATTCCAGAGTGGCTAGGTGCATCTATGCATGTGGTACCCCATTCAATGTTGTTCTCTCTCCTTACTAGCAAGATATGATAAGGGAAGTTAACAAATCTCCTCAAGGGTACAAGGGACCCAACTATGAGAAAGTTAGAACTTAGCTTCTCAAAAATGAGAAGGATCTTGTGGAGGATGTCTTATCACCAATTCGTTCTTCTTGGAGTAGCTCTAGGGTTACCATAGTCCTAGATGGATGGACAAATACAAGGCATAGACCATTGATAAATATCATTGCCACTTCACCAAAAGGAGCAATGTTTTTAAAGGCGGAAGACAGCTCAGGAGATGTAAAAGATGCACAATTCATTGTTGACGTTATTATCAAATCTATTGAACAAGTAGGTCCTAACAAGGTGGTGCAAGTTATCACGGATAATGCACTAGTATGCAAAGCTCCAAGTTTGATTATTGAGGGGAGGTATGACCACATCTTTTGGACACCCTGCATTGTCCATAATCCGAATCTAATCTTAGAGGAGTTCGACAATAAAGTCCCATGGATAAAGGAACTCACAAGGGAAGCAAGGGAGAGTTTTAAATTCATCACCAACCACCACTAGTCTCAAGCAATATTTCAAGATTTCTCCAAATTGGAGTTGTTAAAAGTTGTTGAGACAAGATATGCCTCAAACTTCATAATGTTGCGTCGCCTTGTTGAGGTTAAGCAAGCATTAGTGTCTATGGTGGTGAGTCAACTTTGGGCAGATTCAGAGCGGGGATATACGGTGCGTAGATTGTGCCTTGATGAGGATTGGTGGAGCAAGATATATTTCTTGCTAATGTTCACAATCCCTGCATTTGAGCTTCTTTGGAATGCTGACACTAACCAACCTTTCTTAGGAGAGGTATATGATGGCATGGATTCCATGGTTGAGAAAACTATGGAAATAATTTCACAAGAGTCTCCACAACTTTTGTTTGTGGATGATCATTTTGTTGAATTAATCAAGAAAATCATTGTTGATAGGTGGAATAATTTCAACACTCCATTGCACACTGTAGCACATGCCTTGAACCCAAAATTTTATGATGAGGAGCTTATTGCTCAAAGCAATGGGAAGAGGAAGGCATCCCATAAGGATAGAGCGGTGCTTAATGGAGTGAAAAATTCCCTTATGAGAATTTTTCCAGCTCATCTACATAAGGAGGTGAAGGAAGAATTTGCCAGTTTTGCTGCAGGAATAGATGATTATTCAGATATATCATCTTTAGAGGAGAGAAGCACCATGAATCCAGTTAGGTGGTGGATTTGTCATGGAGCAAATGGTGTACATTTGTAAAACCTTTCCATTTGCCTCCTTTCACAAGTGGCAAGTTCTTCGTCAGCAGAAAGGAATTGGAGCACCTATGGTTTTATTCATTATGTGAAGCGCAACAGGTTGGGCTAATAGAAGGCAAAGGATCTTGTTTATGTGCACTCCAACCTTCGTCTTGCATCTTGTAGGGGTCCGGAATGTGGCAATGGTACTTCTAAAGAATAGGATGTGGATCCAGAAAATCCTGATTTGGATCTCTCTCTTGTTGCGTTGAATATTGAGGACGAGGATCATAGAAGTGGAATTGGCCAAACATCTTCTTCAGGTACACCATCCACTGCTAAGCATGCTTCTGCTGCTATATTTGATGAGGATTCTGATAATGAGTATTAGTATTTTGACTTTATTGTACTTGCAGCCTCATATATATAATAAAGGCTAGTTTTGGATATTCCGATATTGCTATTTTCATTATGTGTTTGTTATCATTCATGAGTAAATGTGTTGTAATTTGTAATAGTTATGCTTTGAATGTAATAAATTATAATTTATCATGTATGTTTTATGATTTCACATAACATTTCTTAAATGTCCTAAATTATAATATAAATTGTAATATATATATATATATCATGTTTCCCCGTTTCCAAAATTTGGGGAGGTTGTGTTTCGTATCGTACCCCGTTTCGGAAACTCGTTTCCATTTTCCCGTTTCATGCAACTTAGTTTTACATTACATACAAAGAAGTGAGAGAAACTAGAAGTTTCCCTAGATCATATGTCCTAGCAGATCCATCCCAAGACCCCCAACATACCAACCTAGGTCATAAATGACCAACATGATGACAACTTAATGCCACCAAGGGGGAGTTATCCTAACCCATAAGAGCAAGGACTATCTTGCAATGGGGACTAAAACGATGGGCCATGACTGACCACAAGGGGTTTGAAGATACCACCTAGGTCCCACACTACTACATATATCAACTAAGCATGGCCCAACATAATACAAGAGTACAATATGGCCACACTTTTGGCTTATCATGATACACTGATACGCATATAGGGTGCACGTAAATGAATCTCAGGTGTAACATACTAACAAGGCTCAAGCATACCACCCATCCTAATGATAAGTTCCCTGCTAGTTCTCTTGATATTAGTTGCACTGGGGAAAAAACTGCTAATAAAGATGATAGTGTTATAGGGAATTTGTGTTCATCTAATTCCTCTCAGACTCCTCATGGAGTAGGACGATGATCACAATGATTCCAATTATATCTAGGATGAACTCTAAACTTCAGCATTTTATCTATATTTTTATCTTTGTATTCAAAACTATTGTACTTAGCAATGGCTTTCACCTAATTTTGGCCATCTTGTTGAACATTAATAAAATTATCTCATCTTATCTTATCATCTAAGCATGTTCAAATAATAGGGGACATGTCTATATGCTGTCCCAGTATGATTTTTCACATACAATGAGATCATTATAATCAAAAAAATGTTAGAGACAAGCTTCTGTGGAGCATTAAAAATATTGTTTGCTTTCAATCCAATTTCTAATTTAGGCTTCCACCTTGACCCCAGGTATCGAGAATATTATGCAAATGAGGGGGAACATTAAGACATCTTACAAGGTTTATCTCCTTCATTTAGAGCAAGAAGCCTTCCATGATGGTAGACAAGAGCAGTGTTTCCTGCATAGTAATAAAGAGTGATTAAGAAACCCATAACATATATAACATCATGTTTTACTACAAATAACCTTGAAATGAAAAAAAGAAAAACAAGTAGAAACTTTTTTTATTTAAACCAAAGTGAAACTTGCCTGTCCCCATTCCATACGAATCATCCAACACCCCAAGTTTTATGCGTAAACCATATATTATTGCAGTCAACAATCCAAATAAGCCTTTCAAGTCACCAATCTGCATTATATGCATGTATATCAATTTTCCAATCAGTTTCTCTACAATGATGTTTTAATAATAATAATAATCTAAGTTAAGGTCACAGCCTAGACAGATACCAAATTGATGTATGAGGACCCCTTATTTGTGGGGAAATGAACCCCCTCTGCACAGAGATTATGAAACTGAGAATATATTTAACAGTCTTAAATTGTTAACCAAAAATAAGAGAATCAAAAACAGTAACGTATGTCAGGGTTTGCATCTTAAATCCTCCATGCTTCAACTTAAGAACTTCCCCCCATCAAAAAAAACATGTAAATAGGAAACAATACATCAATTTTAGGGAACATTATAAATTTAAGAAAATGGCAACATTTGAAATTCAAGACAATACCTTTTTCAAGCTAACAGAAATGAACATTTTCACATCTTCCATCAAAAAAGCAATAAAAGAGCCTGGAATATATGGCACCTTTTTTGAGTTCAATTTTTTCATTGACAATTAAATGTCCTCATTTAAGTAATCCCCTGTCTCTGGCATCAATATCTTAAAGCAGAGAATGAAAACAAAGAATGAATAGCATTACATTATAGGATGTTTAGAAGATGGCACAAAGAAATTATCCAAACAAATCCTGAGTTAAGATATTCATGGATCTCCAAGAATGAGGATAAACATTTCCAATAGGATCAATATCTTGCACAGCCAGGTATTACCCTTTCACCCTCAACACTCCATGGAATGATCATAATTATTCTAGGCAAGATTAATGGTGAAGATACTATATCAACTTTATGATACTCATACATCTTAGTTGCCAGGAAAAAGAAGAATTATGGACCGGCACAGAAAGAAAATGAAGGCCTATATTCATTGATCTTATGCTTTCACAGAACAAGGATGGAAACAGCTCTGTGGATGATATGATAAGGTTCTTTAAAATATATAGTTAACATATGATGATTAGATATATGATATGCATGTAACATTTTTATTTGTGTGTTTAAGGGAAGCAGATCCAACTAAACATTTGTGCTGAAATGTTCTTTAATCATGATCAAGTCAAATATTTTGAAAGATGTGAAACACTAGAAAGAGATGCAATTTAACTTCAGCAAGACCAATGCAAGAGACAATTGTAAAAAAAAAGATCATTTCGTGGGTGTCATATTGAATACATATACAGGATGCTCGACAAAAACAGAGATTATATTGTAGTAAGTAGAAGTCTATAGCTATGTTTACATCTAAAGCTATGCACAATTTTAAAAAATTTATTTCCATGGAGTAGATTGGTAAGACAATATGCTTGTTATGCATGTAAGTTTTTTTATTTCCATGGAGTAGATTGGTAAAACAATACGCGTGTTATGCACGTAAGATTAAAAAAAGGTGCACAAGAGAATGAAAATAAGGATACACTCCAGCTTTATTCCAACAGGGTGATAAGTAGCATAGAGTGGATACGTTTTTCCAATGGTTGTCACCTTGGTAGCAAGTCAGAACTAGTTACTAGTTCATATAAGAACTTACATGGTATAATATTCTGAGGGATACTGTCATTTGATTACTGTATAGTAGTAAAGCCTAAAGGTAATGCTTCTCAAAAATAGTCGGACAAACATTGAAGGAAATAATGGAATGGTGGGAACTCTGAAATGGAAGAGAGAGAGTAAAACTCATATCAGTGTTGATACCTGTTACCACATAATCTAGCAGGGCCCTAAAGGGGGGAAACCTATGGGACAACTACTAGACTAAGTGACAACAATGGGACAATGGCCCACTGTCACCACAGCCAAGGTCGCCTACTCTTTGCGGACTTTCACCAATGGGGGGAGGCTCAGTATGATTATGATCACCTATAATAGATATTTTAGGTTTGAAGGTTCAAGGTGATGGAGCTATAGTTCATTCGAAGAGAGGCTCAATAAAGGTACGAGGCTTCAAAGAAGCGAATAGCTCTCTAAGAAAACCCTAGAAAAGATGGCATGAGACCTAGGGTTTCGAGGTTTCTCGATGGTAATAGCTATTCATAAGGTCAAGGCCCGAGAGAAGAATGGGTTTGTTATGATTTGTTCCAATGAATACTAAGCTTATACAACCCTCAAAGAAATCCCCAAGGTAAGACAAAAAGACGTAGGTTTTCCCTCTTGGAGTAGCACCTAGGGCAAGAAATTTTATGCATGAAAATCGGGTAGATTCCCACCAAACTTGGAGCACAAGTAGCCTAGACCCAGAGCTTGATGTTTGGACCCTCGAATTACCAAAAAATCACCTCCCTAAAATTTCGCAGATTTCTTCCCAAGTTTTAGGGGACCGAAATTTAGGAGGAGAAAATATGGATAAAGAGGAGTTTGATCAGCGAAATCCTTGGAATAGTCCCTAGTCCTTTGGGAAATGGAGTCTTGATATTCTTAAGATAAGATAAAACGTCTTCTAAGGAGGCTTGAAATCGATGCCCTAGATACCAATTTCAAAAAGTTACCCTCTTTAAGATATAATGGAGTTTCATGAAGAATTCAAAGACATTCATTCACTAAGAACAATCATTACGTGCCTTGCATTGGATAACATATGCGATACTCTGCTAGAAAAGCTTTCCAAATTTAATCTTAAATAATTATGGCACAAATTTGCATATTCTAGAGCAGCAATTCCATACATTAAACAACTTTCAAATAAAAATTCCATTAACATTAAGCACTTACAAAGAGACATGCAATATATCCATCCATCATTCAAGAAGAAGCTCCAAAGAAAAAATGTGAACTACCTTCCACACATCAAAATGCATCAAAAGAGTCACCAATAGCTCCAAAGAAATAGTGTGAGTTCTTCTACAAGAGAACTAATCCAAGTGTTATGAGGATCTCTCACAAATGAAAGTGAGTTCTATTTATATGAGACCTTAGTATTAGCCCAAGGCCCCGTAACATTATAAAAATGTGCAAAATACAAGCCTTTTTCACAAGCCGACCAAGTAGGTTTTTCAAATTATAAATTAACCTTCCAAATGCTAGCTGAGTTGATGACATCATGTTGATGTAGGGACGTTGGAGGGCCACATTGAGTCCTCTAGGTGCCAAGATGAGAGAGAGGGCTCCATAAATCACCAATTATGGGATGGCCCCTAATTCTCCATGCAAGTCATCATGTGGGACCCGAAAGTGGTTTTGTGGCACAAACACTAGTCTCATGGGTCTCCTAATGATAGATAGGCCTGTATAATGCTCCAACTGAGGGCTCTGATGATGGTGTCTACACTCCCATGTCTTAAGGGTGAGACAAACCTCCTCTAGGCCTTGGATCAGCTGCCACTCCATATGGTATGTCGGTTGGACATACTGGCCCAAGTTCATCATCTCCTGAATAATGTGGGGCAATAAGAAAATTGTTGAAGGTGTTGAGGCTGCCCATGGTGTGAAATGATGCTTTGCACATGATGGAGTCCCATGGCTATCATTGCATCCCCTGTGGTGTTAATACGATTCTCTGGTGGACTTGGGCCCCAATTAAGTTTCTCACCCCATGAAGAAATCACCTGCCAATTACATATAATGTCCAATGCACCTCCTCACCTTCAAGTACAATAATTCATTAGTGCATCTAAGTGAAACAAGCTTGTTTATCAAGGGCACAATGAGACTTCATATGGGGTTTTCCTTCCAAATTTGGGGCTTTGAGCTCAAAGTAGTGTTGCCTCCCTAGGTAGGAGTGGTTAATAAACAACCCTATTAGGTGTTTCCAAGCCCTAAGGGGAAAGACAGGCCCAAGGTACATCCTTCAAGTGATAGGGGTCATGTGAATAATAATGAGATGGATGGGGACACAGGGGTCTCAAGGCCAAATGCCATGGGTACAAGGGTGGAAATGATGAGAAATGTCCACATATTTAGGCATACAAATGTAGGAGGGAGCAATCGTGGATAAATGAGTTACCCTGACATTTGTTTTTCCACCCTTCATCATTTTCCTTTGCCTTTTCTTGATATTTTCCTTTGCCTTTACTGCTCAGGACTCCAATAAATGAGAGCATGTTGTCTATGATGTAAGCGGTTATTACCCCTTAATGTGGAGCAATACATCTCCCACCAAGGGTTGGGACATGCATGGGTTCCTTAATGATGTGGGTGCACTCATAGGCCTTAGGAACCAAGGAGATGGCCATAGTGATAAAGGGTAGAACTCATGTTTGGCTTTTTCCCATGTGCTATTTTAATGTCCCGACCATCTTTTTCATTTTATAATATTCTTTTCTTTTGTTTCTTGCTTGTGGCCATGATATGCTTTTAACACTCTTTTAGCTGCATCAAACTTCAGGGCAACATTTCTAGGCCCAGCCTAGATATGTGGACAAGGGGAGGGGGTGTGCTAGTGCCTTGTGGACCTAGTGGTCATATGGACCCATAGATGGGAGATGATGAAATAAGACTTGTAAAGTGCGGAGGGGAGTGAAAAATGTGAAACGGGAAAACGAGACTACTCTACCAAAATCGGGGTTTCCCATGTAGTGCCCTTACTAAATCCATAGGCCAATAGGGGAGATTCCACGACACTAGGGTTGAGGATTAACCCTCCATTTAAGGTGAGGGAACAAGATCCCAGTGAAAACCCTTCCTTCTTCCAAGTCACCCAATAATCCATGTCGAAAATGCCCAATGAAAAACAAAAATAAGCACCCAATTGCATAATGAAAAACATACCTTCCGGTTGGATTTCCCACCTTCGAACATATGCTCTTGACAAATGGGTGAGGGTACTTATAATTAATTCAAGGAGCGGAGATAAAATGGCACAATACATCGACTGCATCGATGGTTGTTAGGGGTTGTTAGCTGTCAATAGAAGAGATGTCTAGGAGAAAAATTCTCCTACGGGGATGGGGCCACCCACTTTGGTGGGTAAAATATGGCTCCAACTGGGACATGATATCTCTGTAGAGTGCATGATCAATGTACTCGAATGGAGAGTTCGTGAGAACACCAACAATGCCATGGGACCGCAGCCCTGCATCCTACACATCACAAACAATATTTGAAGCATGTGTCATGAGCGTACTTTTATCGCCCATATTTTCATCAAATAATAAAACCATTCAAAAATGAAAATCTATTGTATGATGCAGATCTAATATAAATGCACCTATTCTAGCATGAGAAGATGATATGATGATAGTAGTTATGCAAAATCAATATGCAATGCATCCTACTCTACCATGCATGCTACATTATGCAAGTGCAAAGTATAGTCATATAGCCAATGTAAAGATTATATTTCCTACCCCAATTATCAATAATGATAAACATTTGAAAGCACAAATGATAATCATGACACTCATATGTTAGGTAACAAGGGTGGGAGGTGGGAAAATAATGTGACCATGAATCATACAAAGGGGCAATGGAAAAATGGGAAGAACATGTATCAGGCTGGACCCATCGGATTATTCACTCAACCCTAAATATGGAGAAATCAATGACCAAGCTCAAGCGCAACTTCTCAAAAGTATCTTTAGTGTTGTAATGCTTCATGGGGTCATCAGGGATTTAATGCCCTAAATTACAATTAAATCAAACAATTCCAGAAAAAATATACCCAAACTTTTCAATTTACTCGAACATTCAATTAAATCGGAATTTGATAATTGAAACACAGAAAAATACTTGGATATTCGTTTGAAGGCGTTTATGGTTTGTTGTTGCTCCCACTCTTGCTACCAAATCAAACTTTTCCACCCATCCTATCTGGGATCAACCTATCTGGTTCCCAGATCCTAAAGACTTTGAATTTGAGATCTTCTGGACCCCGTCCCCGAAACTCCAAGAACAATTACTGAAATTATCAAGTTTCTCTCCACCGATTCACTTTGACTATTACTTCTTTGTATATCCTACTCTGCCTTTGCTTCCCCCAAAAGCCAATAAAATCACCATTCCCCCCTTTTCTACCATCTCCGACATTATATCACCAATTCTTCCACCGCCTTCCCCTCCATCGTCTCAATGTTCTGATTTATAAAATGATTTCCAAGTTCTCTGTCAGTGACAAGTGGAGTGAGTACCAATTTCCACAATGCCCTTTTATTTTTTGTTAGAGGCAGTCACCTTTATAAGGTTATGCGTGATGGCCTTAAGTTCAATATTAATTTAATTCGTGAGACAACATAGTTTTCCTTTTTTAGTATTTCAATTTCTTTAACACCTTTATTGAACTTACACTTTTATTCTAATTTAGTAATTTAATTCATATCTTAAAATTAATTAATTAAAGTTGTTTGGGAATTAATTAATTTTAAGATATGATAATGTCATGTGTCCTTTCCAACATATTTATTTAGTTTTTTTAGTTAATAAAATATATACAATTTCTTTTAGTTACTATAACAAATGATATATAATTATAATTTATTTTTATTTTGTATAATCCATTGTATTTACTTTATTTTGGAATAATTTATTAATTATATATTATGATGGTGGTATAAATATAATGTAATATTCCCAATTAGCAGCAGCTAATTGGTAATATTAATTTTGGCCAATTTTGTTTTTCTAATATTAAAGTCAGTTAATAAAGTGGATGATGAGACACATAACCCATACTTAGGAAATAATCATTCCCTAAAGTCACTTGAGCATATATTTACTTGACAACGTGGGGCCCAAGAGAGTGAAGTTGCAGCGTGAGGGAAGAGGCAGCGTGGGCCAATGACAGTGCAGTGAGAGAGGGACAGTGTGGGGCAAGAGGGATAGCACAGTTTGGTGGGTCCCAAGTCAGAGAAAGGCTCTCAAAGCATAAAAAGGGGAAGAGGCTCCTCATTCTCTCATTCTATTATGCATCTATGATTTTTGTCTTTTGACATTGAGCATGCTTTTGCTATTGAGCGAAGTCTGCAAGTGTTGTTTAGCACACCGGATGTCTTCGAGCGGAGATCCCAACCTCAGCCCCGGGGGACTTCGAGTGCCTGCTCGGGTGAGGAGTTCTATCCATCGTTTTGCAGGAGGGAGCCATAGCATCTTCAGCCAGGAAATACGCATTTGCTTGGGCAGCGCAGTCTCTTGGAGAGATCATGGAGTTTGTGGTAGATCTAGTCCCGGGAGTGAGGATTTATCATGGGTTTCAGCCCGAGATAATGTGAAGGGATCAACCCTTCACTATTTCATTATTTGGGTATAGGAGGAGGCCATCATTTGCAGAGGATCATTCAAGGCCAGCGTATTCCACTAGGATAGCGTTATTTCTCAAGGGAGGTCAAATTCCAGGGTCATCCATTCCGGAATTCCTTTCTGGGCTTTTCTGGGTATTTGGAGGAGAGCTCATTCCCAGAGTTTCATATTTTTCTGAGCAGGGGAACAGCCCCAAAGAGCCATTCCATTCCAGCAGTCCGGCAACAGTAGCAACAACATTTGGAGATTACGCAGTCCTTGATAGAGTTGCCATTCCTTGAGCATTTCTGAGAGTATTTCCAGTTTGCCTTGTGCAAGCCAAGGTGTCATCATTCTGATCACCATTGTACTCATTGTATCTTTCAGTTACATAATAAAATGGCTCAACGTCTCCATATTTGCATTGTTTATGTGATGTCTCTCTATTTGCTGTAGATGCTTGTTTATGTTGCTTTATATTACTGTTTATTTCTATTCGGAATATTACAGTGGTATCAAAGCTCATAGACTTGGCTCAGCCTGTGGAGTAGATTGTCTATGACACCAATAGGAAAACCATATATCACTTACTGGGGAAGGAAGTATAAGGACCAATAGAGGAGGCTTGAGGTCACTTTTGGAGAGGGAGACTACGTTCCAGTAGTGGACGGAGAGGAGGAAGAACCAATGGCAGAGGAGAAAGATGAAGGGAGGGAATTCAGACAACTCCTCCTAAAGTCTATGCAAGAGCTATCGAGGAGGATTGAAGAGATGGGGCAAAATTTTACCGCAGACCAGAGACAGCATGAAACCCCAAGGGGCTTTCACATCAGAGAAGGGTCTGACACTTCACACCATTTGCAAGAGCATCTCACAGCGGAGCAGGTTGTGTCACTTACTCCCCCACGTTCCACGATGCCCACATTTCTGACTGCAGGCACCAGAACGGGAGCACCTCAGGAGCTGGAGCCGGTTCATATGGGGGATTATTTTGCCGAGTATCAGTCCTGTGGGCGAGAGTTTGGTGAAGCTCTCACTTTCCACAATTTTGTTTAGCTCAATAAGGACAGCTGACCCCGTAACTATAACAGAGGGGATAGATACACAGGACGAGGATGTACATTGTACAATGGGCAAGGTTTCTCTTGCCAACATTTGACGGGTCCTCAAAATTTTCAGCAAAGCCTTGGGTGGAGAAGCTGGATATTTATTTCCAGCTCAACCAGATGGCAGAGGGAGAGGCCATCAAGGTGGCAGCGCTGCATCTTGAGGGAGAGGCCCACGATTGGTTGTTCCACAGGATGGCCACACTGGGTCACTCAGTAGTGACAGCGTATGTAGAGTTTACACGAATATTGGTAGAGCGGTTTGACCGGAGGGATCCGAAAGAGCACTTTGTCGAGCTGACCAAGCTCAAGCAAACCGGGAACCTGAAAACCTACATTTCCGAGTTCTTGAGGCTTTCGGTGATGGTGCCTGACCTATCCTCAGCCAGGATGATATACATGTTTATTGATGGGTTGGCAGAGCCTCTGCGTGGATTAGTCAGATCCACAAGGCCTACTACACTTCATGGTGCAATCAAGAGGACCAGGGATTTGCAGGATGTTCTACCTAGGACCAGAGCTCCTTTCCCACAGAGACCAGCATTATAGCTGAAGGGGAAGGACACGAGGGTTCCACCTCCGAGGGGGAACCAAAGCCGAGGCCCTTTGGACGATGATACCTAGAAAAATTTGAGATGAAGGAATCTATGCTTCACATGCCAAGAGCCATGGGCGCCAAGACATCGATGTGCCGCAGGGAAGGCACACTACATAGAGGTCTTCTCCGACAATGACAGAGAAGAAGATGCATACGAGGAGATAGAGGCAGGAGGCAGCGCTATAGTGCAGAGGGGGGATTATCCACCACCTCCACCATCGAGAGCAGGAGGGCCAGCGTTTGCACCTACTAGGGGGAGTCCTTGCTTTTTTGCGAGGGGTACCTAAGTATTTGACACTGCATGTCTGGAGCACCATGCAGGGACAGTGTGTTTCATTGTTGGTTGACAGTGGGGCTACCCCCAACTTTATTGATGCACAGTTGGTAGAGCGGAGGGGCATACCGACAGAGAGCTTTGATGGATTTTCAGTACTGGTACCTGGTGCCAAGGCCCATAACTATGCAGTGTGCTAGATATGTACCGGCTTTGGCAGTGACCATGGGGACTTACACTCTGACAGATCATTTCTTTGTGGTGGACATTCCAAACACCAACGTGATACTGGGAGTGTAGTGGTTGATCACGTTGGGAAAGGTCACTACGTACTGGGAGACTCTGGAGATGGAGTGGACAGACAAGAAGATTGGTAAGCATGAGATGATCCGAGGCATGCGCACTTATCCCCCGCAGACAGTTTCAGCACACCGAATGGAGGCAAACTTTCGAAAGGGAGACATAGAGAGGGCAGTGGAGCTGCGTGTTTCAGAGACAGGAGCTACAGGACAGGTAGTTCACCCAGATGTGCAGTTGATTTTGGACAGATATGCTACAATTTTTGGGGATATACCTCCATGACAACCACCGGATCGGGGGTTTGAGCACATCATTGAGCTTGAGCAGGGCATTCAAGCCATGATTACTACACCCTGTAGGCACCCCAAGGCCTACAAGGATGAGATTGAGAGGGATATTCATGAGCTCTTAGCGCTGGGACACATCTGACTCAGCACTAGCCCATTTGCTTCTTCTGTTGTACTGGTGAAGAAGAAGGATGGCACACTGAGGATGTGCATCGATTATCGGGTTCTCAATAAGAAGACCATGAAGAACTGATACCCCATCCCGCTGATTGATGAGTTGATGGATGAGCTGAGAGAGTCGAAGTTCTTCTCGAAGATTGATCTGAGGTCGGGCTACCATCAGATCCAAGTGAGGGACCATGATGTCTCCAAGACGGCCTTCAGATGTCACTACGGCCATTTTGAGTTTTTGGTGATGCCCTTCGGGCTAATGAATGCACCGGTCACCTTCCAGTCCTGCATGAACCACATCTTCCATGGTCAATTGAGGAAGTTTGTGAATGTATTCTTCGATGACATCTTGATATACAGTCGGACATGGGAGGAGCACCTATAGCACATTGAGGCTATATTTCGCATTTTGGAGGAGCAACATTTTTATGCTAAGCTCTCTAAATGCGAATTTGGGCTGACAGAGATGCTCTATTTGGGGCATATTATTGGGGTGGACGGAGTGAGAGTCCACGAGGAAAAGATCTGGGCCATCCGAGATTGGCCGGAACCGAGGAACGTGACTGAGCTTCGGGGGTTTGTAAGCATCTGCATCTACTACTGAAAGTTCGTCAAGGGGTTTTCCCAACTTGCTGCACCCCTCACAGATCGTACCAAAAAGGGGGCATTCATTTGGACGGACACAACACAGAGGGCCTTCGACAGGCTCAAAGAGATGATGAGCAGCTATCCAGTTTTGGTGTTGTCGAATTTCACGTAGCCCTTTGTCTTGGAGTGTGATGCCTCAGGAGAGGGAGTGAGCGCAGTCTTGATGCAGGGGGGGGGTACCCCATAGCTTTCGAGAGCAGGAAGCTATTGTCACATGAGAGGTTGTATCCCATATACGACAAGGAAATGATGGCTATTATGCATGCACTAGCCAAGATTTGGCAGTCCTTGGTGGGGAATAGGTTCAGGGTGAGGATTGATCACAACAGCTTCCAATTCTTCTTAGAGCAGAAGTAGTTGTAGGAGAGGCAGTAGAAGTGGGTTAGCAAGATCCAGGCATATGACTTTGACATTGAGTATGTCAAAGCGAAGAACAATGTGTTGGTCGATGCTCTTTCACGAAGACCGACAGCATTGTCTCTAATGAGCTTAGACACAGACTGGAGGGCTCAGTTATTGGTGGATTACTCCAATGACCGTTTTGCCTGTGAGATACTGGATGGAAAGATCACAGATGATAGGTACAGGGTGATGGCTGAGGTGATATACTTCAGGGATAGGATCTTCTTGACTGGGAGCTCTCAGCTCAAGGAGAAAGTACTGCGCACCTCACATGACTCACCATTATCAGGCCACCAAGCGTTCACCAAGACCTATAGGGCCATTAAGGAGAGGTTCTCTTAGAGAGGCCTCAAGGAGGACGTACTCCGACATGTCAGGGAGTAGGAGGTGTGTCGGCGGAACAAAGGAGAGATGAGCCATCCAGCAGGGTTACTATAGCCACTTCCCATTCCAGAGGGGAAATGGGAGAGCATTTTGATGGACTTCATCACAAGGTTGCCCACAGTGCAGGGCAAGGAGTGCATATTTGTGCTCGTTGATCGACTAACAAAGTATGCACACTTCTTCGCTATATCAGCAAGGTATACAATAGCACAGGTAGCAGAGTTGTTCTTCAGGGATATCTTAAGATTGCATGGTCTTCCGAAGACCATTGTTAGTGACCAGGACAGTCGTTTCATGGGCAGCTTTTGGCAGGAGCTCTTTTGTTTGGTGGGTACAGAGTTGACTCTGAATACCAGTTATCACCCTCAGACGGATGGGCAAACCGAAATAGTGAACAGGTGGATGGAAGGCTACTTGCGAAACTATGTCACAGGGCAGCAGAAGGGATTGTTACGTTGGTTACATATGGGAGAGTACTGCTACAACACCACTTTTCACATGTCCATCAGTATGTCTCCGTTCTATGCTCTGTATGGATACCATGTTTTAACTTTTGCTGACATGATGTTTGGTGCTAGCAAGGCCCCCAGGGCCAAGGACTGGATCCAAGAGAGTCAGGATATACTCCGGGCTCTCAAGGATAAGATAGCTACAGATCAGAACCAGCAGAAGTTGTATGCCGACAGGGGATGGGTTGAAAGGCAGTTTGAGGTAGGGGACTTGGTCTACCTACGACTTCAGCCATATTGGCAGTCCACGCTAAAGCAGAATGGGGCCGAGAAGCTCAAGCCTCGCTTCTATGGACCTTACAAGGTGATCCGCAGGATTGGGGAAGTTGCATATGAGCTAGAGCTGCCTACAGGTAACCGGATCCACAACATCTTCCACGTATCCTGCCTGAAAAAGGCATTGGGGCAGCAGGTGACTACAACAGGGGAGCTTCCACCGATAGATGATGAGGGGTATTTGGTGTTGTAGCCAAAAGCCATCATAGACACCAGAGAGAGACAGCTACGTAGTAGGACAGTTAGAGAGTACTTGGTGAGGTGGAGGAACTTGTTGGATGAGGATGCCACTTGGGAGAGAGAAAATCTTGCAGCATCCATCTTTGCAGTTGCTTGAGGACAAGCAACACGTTTGGGCAGGGAGGACTGTAATATTCCCAATTAGTAGCAGCTAATTGGTAATATTAATTTTGGCCAATTTTGCTTTTATAATATTAAAGTCAGTTAATAAAGTGGGTGATGAGACACATAACCAATACTTAGGAAATAATCATTCCCTAAAGTCACTTGAGCATATATTTACTTGATAGCGTGGAGCCCAAGAGGGTGAAGTGGCAGCATGAGGGAAGAGGCAACGTGGGCCCATGACAGCGCAATGAGAGAGGGATAGCGTGGGCCAAGAGGGATAGCGTAGTTTGGTGGGGCCAGGGTGAGAGCAAGGCTCTCAAAGCATAAAAAGGGGAAGAGGATCTTCATTCTCTCATTCTATTATGCATCTATGATTTTTGTCTTTTGACATTGAGAACGCTTTTGTTGTTGAGCGAAGTCTGCAAGTGCTGTTCAGCACACCAGGTTTCTCCGAGCAAAGATCCCAACCTCAGCCCCGGGGGACTTCGAATGCCTACCCGAGTGAGGAGTTCTATCCATCGTTTTGCAGGAGGGAGGCATAACATCTTCAGCCAGGAAATACGCATTTGCTTGGGCAGCGCAATCTCTTGGAGAGATCACCTAGTTTGTGGTAGAGCCAGTTCCGGGAGTGAGGATTTATCAGGGGTTTCAACCCGAGATAGTGTGAAGGGATCGACCCTTCACTATTTCATCATTTTAGTATAGGAGGAGGCCATCATTTTCAAAGGATCATTCAGGACCAACGTATTCCACTAGGATAGCGTTATTTACCAAGGGAGGTCAAATTCTGGGGTCATCCATTCCGGAATTCATTTCTGGGTTTTGCTGGGTATTTGGAGGAGAGCTCATTCCCAGAGTTTCATATTTTTCTGAGCAGGGGAACAGCCCCAAAGAGCCATCCCATTCCAGCAGTAGCAACAACAGCATTTGGAGATTACATAGTCCTTGATAGAGCAACCATTCCCTGATCATTTCTAAGAGTATTTCCAGCTTGCCTTGTGCAAGCCAAGGTGCCATCATTCTGACCACCTTTGTACTCATTGTATCTTTCAGTTACATAATAAAATGGCTTAGTGTTTCTCCATATTTGCATTGTTTATGTGATGTCTCTCTATTTGTTGTAGATGCTTGTTTATGTTGCTTTATATTACTGTTTATTTCTATTCAGAATATTACATATAAAATACCGTACTAGATATATTTATTATATTTTGATGAATTAGGTATTTACTTCAAAAATCAATTCATTACCCTATAGTATATACTTTGTCATTTTTTCCATATTAGCTAGTATGTATACTAGTGTAGTACATGTGATGCATGCATATGTAGCTATCATATGCATGTCTCGTATGCATGCTAATATCCTTATGCACCTTTTAATTCCAGATGGGTCATTACATACACCCCTCCTTCAGGAAACTTCATCCCGAAGCTAGGGTTTATATAGTATATTAGTAATTATTTTTGTGATTAGTATAATCATGTAAGGATTTTGTTTCGTGATTGAATGCTCGTTTAATGTGAGGACACTTTAAAATTTGTGTTTTGATCATTTATAGTTTTACAACTTTAGTAGTCATGCCTTGCCCTAGTCAGGCTCCCAAACTATTCTATAATTAGCCTATCTTTCCTAATCTCTTCTGCTCCCACCCTATCCATCCTCTACTGGAATGTGCCATGGCATCAACGATACTAACCTAACCATTTACAAATCTCAAAGGTGACAGCGTCGACTATATCGACCTAATTTCTTAGTAGGAATCAAGCAGTCATCATCACGTGTCTATGGGAGCATGACTCGTACAGTCCTCCCATGGCTTCAGGTTTTGGAGGATAAATGGTTGGAAACACCTCCACCCCCCAAGTAGGACCAGGGTCAACACCCTATCATGGAATCTCATTGAACCTCAATTGTTCTTGGAGTTTTGTCATCACGTGGGTTGGTTTGGAAGTGATATTATCTGCATTGAAAACACTTGTCCACACATTAAAACATATGCATCAATATATTCAAATCCAATTGTATTCAAATAGAAAGTTTCATGCATTCCTAATTTGTTGTCATCTATGATATTGATCTTTGAGTTCATATACCATATTTTTCTATGTCTAGCTAATGTATCTGTAAGCTCGCTTTCATATTAAGTAGTTAAGTGTGGTCATTCTTTTATTTCTATCTCATCATTCATGTTGATATGTAAAATAAAAATTATAGACATCACATCCATAACAAAATTCATAATTCATATTAGTATCATGTACTAGCAATTTTAAGCAAATAATAGACTTCATATTGGTATCCATGTATCGGCAATGTTAAGCAAATAACATGCTTCATATTGGTATCCATGTACCAGCAATGTTAAAAAAATAATTTGAAATCATTCTTACATGTAACCTTTCATAGTTATAGAACAGTTCAAAATGATAGTCTTAAGTATCCAACCAAAATAAAGTAAAGATATACAAATAAGGTTTTAAGTGCTTAAATATCATCACAAGTTGGGGTATTTCTGGCATATGGTCTTTGTATCTTCTCAAGCAGCCGATCCAGGACTATACTTGTCCCACTGGACCTTAACTTGGTCTACCAGGCAGTGCCTGAGCTATCGAACCCTACGTTCCAGTGTACGTAATCGTTTGACCAAAATGGCTCCCTCGTCTGATATTTGCAATTCCTTCAATTGAAGGTCATGTGATTTGTCAACTATATAATGTCTTAGTACAGATACATGAAATACATTACGAATTTTATGCAAGTGGGGTGGCAGTGCAAGACAATAAGAAACAGGCCCAACTTTTTCCAGAACTTTAAATGGCCCAATAAACCGAGGCAACAACTTTGTTCCTTTTCCAAACCAAATGGTGCTTTTGTTTGGTTTGGTGTGGATAAAAACCTGATCCCCTACTTCATAATTCCTATCATTCATGTGAGCATCAGTATATTTTTTCTGTCTATCTTGTGCCTCCTTTAATTGTTGTATAATTGGTGTTACCTGTTCTTCCATCTCTTGAATTAATTATGGCCCTACAATCACCCGGTCCTCTAACCTATCCCAACTTAGCAATGTTCTGTAAGGTCTTCTTTATAATGCTTCAAATGGAGGCATTCCAACTGAACTGTGGTAATTGTTATTGTATGCAAATTCAACCAAGGGAAAATACTTTTCCCAGTGTGTTTGTTGATCCATAACATACATCCTCAGTGTATCTTCTATTACTTGGTTCACCCTTTATGTCTGTCCATCAGTGTCAAGATGATAAGTTGTAATTAAATTTAGTTGAGTTCCTAATGCCGACTACATACAAGTCTAGAATCTTGAAGTGAATCGTGTATCCCTATCTGATATGATCTTCTTAGGAACTCCATGAAATCTAATGATTTCATTTATAAATACTCGAGCTATGTCAGCAACCTCATAAGTATCTGTTACAGGAATAAAGTGGGCTCTTTTCATTAGTTTATCTACCACAACCAGAATGGGGTAATAGGTAGCCCGACGACAAATTCCATAGAAATCACCTCCCATCTGGTTATATAGGAATGTCGTGAGGTTGCAGGAGACCTGCTAGGTGATAATGATAAACCTTCACTTGCTGACATTCAAAACATTTTGCAATGAATTGGAAAATATCGCACTTCATACCTGCCCCAAAGAAGAGTTTCCTTGTGTCAGCATATATTTTCTTTACACTAGGGTGCGCACAATACAATGCTTTGTGGGTTTCCTTAAGAATGGTGTTTCAGATATCCCTACTATCAGGAATGTACATCCTTCCATGGAATCGTAATAGTCCATCATCCTCTAGTTCATATCCCTCACACTTGGGTTCTTTTGGATCTTTACTATCAAGCCCAGATCTCACTTTTAAATACCAACTGTCTTCCAAGAGATGTTCTAGCACTCGCTTCCTCAGGTCTACCTTGATAGGTATAAGGGAAAAGATCCTTGGTCTCCTACTTAGGGCATTTTCCACTACATTCTCCTTTCCTTTAATGTAAGAAATCCCAAAGTCATACTCACTTAAGAATTCACTCCTTCATCTTTGCTCAACATTCAAGGCCATTTGGGTAAACAAATATTACAAATTTTGATGGTCGCTTTTGAGTACAAAGTTTCTCCCTACAAGATAGTGTCTCCATATCTTTAATGCTAGTACTACAATAGCCAGTTCTAAATCATGCGTGGCGTAGAGTTATTTGTGGGGTTTTAACTTCCTGAAGGCATATGCAATTACTCCTCTATCTTGCATTAATACGACACCTAATCCTTGTTGAGTTGTCTTGAGTGTTGGGGTAGCATCAGATCTGCTTTAGCTCCCAAAATTTGTGGAGGGACTAGAGTACATGAGATCTCCAACACGCAGAAAGAGATTTGGGAAATTCCATCAAGTTTGGGAAATAATTAATTAATTAATAATTTTAATTAAGGACCCTAAGTCTAACTTAGGAAAATTAAATTATTAAAGGTAATCAATTAAAACATGTGATGAAATTGACTTAAGTCACACAGATCAAGCTTTATTTTAATCTGAACCATCGATTCAAGATCTGATCATGGTTGTTGGTTTCCCAACGAGAAAGTATAAAGGAATGGCTTGGGGTTATTTGGAGAACACACACGGAGGCAGAGCACTGAGACTAAGATGAAATTCTAGGGCAGGTCTGCTAAGAATTTTCAGAAGTGTTTCAGGTGCAGAGAGGGGTAGTTTTGGCAAAGGGGATGGTCTGATCCCAGTGCCAAGAATCAGCAAGAGGAAAAGGGCAGCATCCAAAGGCAACGCAGAGAAGTAGAGGCAGCAACAGCAGTTACACAGCAGTTGTGTAGTGCAGAAAGAAGCTTCATCTATGTAGGTGCTACACAGTCCCTTCTGGGGCAATTCTGGGCAACAAGGACCATTCAGGGTTACGCAGAGACCCTTCTAGGGCAGCGTAGGGTCTGCGTCACCCATTCTGGGGTTACGCAGCCCTCTCCAAGCCAGCGCAGAGGCTGAAAGGACTGACGCAGGGGCTTCAGGGGAAGTGCTGAGGTGTCTAGGGCCAGAAATTGGGTGAGTCTTTTAAATCCCGTTTGAGGGTGTGGATCAGTCAGCCTTTTGGTCTCAGAACAGTAGGTTAGTCGTAGATCTATATTTTTCTTTGTCAATTTAACCAGCGTGGTGCCCAGATTTGCTGTATTCAGAAAACTACTTAATAATATAAACCCTCCAGTAGCCAGAAGACCAGTTTTCCCGCATTGATTTTTTCTGAGGACATTTGTCCAGAAAATCTTGTGTGTCACTTTGTCTATTGTGCATGTACTTTTCTGTTTTAGATCTGAATCAGTGAAAGTCTGTTATGTGTTTACTTCGATGTTAATGTGAATATTTCAGCATTAATAACTTGTTTAAGTAGGGGAAGTATAACCAAATCTAACAGTAGATTTCTACATAAAGTAACTTTCAAAAATTTTCACATGGTAGCAGAGAAATTGCAGATCTAGCAGGGTCACTAGTAGAAGACTGAAGAATCTTGCTGCAGAAAGTAGCAGAGAGAGCAGCAAGAGCAACAGAAAGCCATAGCTGAAGGAACAACGAAGCTTCAGAGGGAGCAAAGCCACGCAGAGGTCAAGGTGACGCAGTCTCCATGCAGGCCCACGTACTTACTATGCAAAGGCAGCGTTGGGACTCTCTACTCACACAAAGGCAAGCTAGGGTGACGCAGATCTGAAGCTGCCTGATTCAGAAGTGCCAGAAGCAGAGCTGCAGAACTTCAGAAGTTGTTGGTGGGGTTAAATTTCTGAAGATTCAGAATTTAGCCTAAGCACTCGGAAACAAAGAGCGGGAGGAGATCAGCTTTTTAGAGGGTTTCTAGCCAAAGAAATATGCAGATAAATCAGTGGATCTAAGAGAGTCGTTTCATTGCTGATTTGACAGATTTCCAAGAGAGGAAATCAGTTTTCAAAGGGAGCAGAGGGTGCCTTTTCGCCAAGGACCCTAGATCCGAGCCTCAGTAGAGAAGCGGGGAGAGTAAGATCTGTTCCGACAGAGTAGAACTGAGCCGATGGCACCTCACAGACTACGTGATCAAGATAGGTCTAACGGCCTGTCCAACTTTGCAGTTTGGAAGGCCAGAATCTCGGTAGTCATGGAAGCATACGGTCTAAGAGACCATGCAGAAAAAAGTCCTGAAAACGCCGACCACTGTGGATCTCCTGAAGAAGCATGAGGAAGCTGCAGCACATGCAAAACATTTCATAATGGATGGGGTTAAGGATCATATACTTCCACACATAGCTGAAAAGAAAACAACTCATGAGATGTGGAAAGCCTTAACAGCCCTATATGAAGGGAAGTCTGTCCAGAGGAGAATGATTTTGGAGAATCAATTGCAGTCATTCATGATGACCAAAGGAGAAGAAATAGAGCCCTTCCTTTTTAGATTACAGTTAGAGATCAGTTGTCTACCATGGGAGCAAAGGTGGAGGATGATGTGCTGGTAAGGATTGCACTCAATGCGGTCACAGAAGAGTGGGAAACCTTTGTCCAAAGTGTCTTGGGTAGAAAAAACCTTCTCGACAAGGACAATATGTGGGCAATCCTTTGTCAAGAAGAACTCCGCCGATTTACCAAGAGGTAGTATAGCACGGGGTCAAGTAAGATGAAGAAGGCAGAGGAAGAGGATGCAGCCTTGGCATCAAAAAGGCAGCAAGGGAAGAAGAAGAGTGATCTATCCAAGATCAAGTGATTCCAATGCGACGAACTAGGACATTTTACCAGCGATTGTCTACAGAAGAAGAAGGACAATGAAGCTTCTACTTCCAAGGCTGTTGTGGCAGACAATGGGTCAGAAGATGATGTAGCCATGAGTGCTCATGAACCACGGCAGTGCGGCAACATGGATATGTAGAGCAGCTACAGAGTGGTGGCAAGATCCTTGAGCAGCTCATCTCTTGGATCACATCCGAGCTACAGGAGCCTTAAGACAGTAGCGGGACAAGTGGAGCAATTCGTGCAGAGAATCACAGATGAAGCAGAGGCGGAACTAAAGGCTGAAGGGAGTAGCGCAGTGAAGATGCAGCAGCAGTAGTGTAGAGGTTGATGTGACTTCAGCAGCACAGAGCAAAGCTACAACAACGTGGAGGCTTTAGGAGGAGAACGCAACGCAGCAGCACCGTGAGGGATTTCAACACAAGGGGCTAATGTGACTTCAGCAGTGCAGTGGGAGTCTTCTTACGCAGTGCAGCGTTGTAGCTATGCATCATCCTCCAGATGACAGCACAGATCAACAGCCGATGGAGCTTCAGTGATGAGGATACAGCCCAACTGACTCGTCTGTCAAAGATTGGGCAAGATTTTCAGTTGCTTCTCTCAGCAACTGAAAATGCAGTGCAGTAGTTGGCAGCACAATGCAGCAAATTGAGAGGGAGTTGCAGTACATATGTAGCTATGGTGGTGGCAGCGTCATGGGCAGCAGTACAGAATGGCAGCAGCAGCACAATGATGATGGGCAGCAAGTCCAGCATCAGTGTAGATACCCACACCAGAGATCAGAGCACAGCTTCAAGGAGAAGCAGAGTTGTACTAGAGCACATTCCTCGCTAAGAGGAAGTGTTGAGTTTTCTTGAGTGTTGGGGTAGCATCGGATGTGCTCTAGCTCCCAAAATTTGTGGAGGGACTAGAGTACATGAGGTCTCCAAGACCTAGAAAGGGATTTGGGAAACTCCATCCAGCGTAGGGGCTAATGTGACTTCAACAATGCAGAGTAGAGTTGCTTACGCAAAGCAACGCTGCAGCAGCATAGAGGCTTCAACAAGACAACGTAATGCAACAGCAGCGTATGGGACTTCAGTGCAGGGGCTGATGTAAACTCAGCAGCACAGAGGGAGTTTGCTTACGCAATGCAGAGTTGTAGCTGTGCATCATCCTTCAGATGTCGGCACAATAGTCTATGGATCTTCAGTGATGAGGATGCAACCCAAATGACATGTTTGTCAAAGATTGGGCAGGAATTTCAGTTGCTTCTCTCAGCAACTGAATATGCAGTGCAACAGTTGGCAGCACGATGAAGCAGATTAAGAGGGAGATGCAGTACAAATGTAGTAGTGATGGTGGCAGCATCATAGGCAGCAGTATAGAATGGCAGCAACAGCACAGTGATGAAGGGCAACAGGTCCAACATCAGTGCAGAGACCCACACCAGAGATCAGTGCAGAGCTTTGGGGTGAAGCAGAGTTGTACTGGAACACATTCCTCACTAAGAGGGAGTGTTGAGTTTTCTTGAGTATTGGGGTAGCATCAGCTGTGCTCTAGCTCCCAAAATTTGTGGAGGGACTAGAGTACATGAGGTCTCCAAGACCCAAAAAGGGATTTGGGAAACTCCATCCAGTTTGGGAAAAAATTAATTGATTAATAATTTTAATTAAGGACCCTAAGTCTAACTTAGGAAAATTAAATTATTAAAGGTAATTAATTAAAACATGTGATGAAATTGTTTTAAGTCACACAGATCAAGCTATATTTTAATTCGAGCCATCGATTCAAGATTTGATCATGGTCATTGGTTTCCTAACGAGAAAGTATAAAGGAAAGGCTTGGGGTCATTTGAAGAACACACACGAAGGCAGAGCACTGAGACTAAGCGGAAACTCTAGGGCAGGTTTGCTAAGAATTTTCAGAAGTGTTTCAGTTGCAGAGGGGTAGTTTTGGGAAAGGGGATGGTTTAACCCAATGCTAAGAATCAACAAGAGGAAAAGAGCAGCATCCAGAGGCAGCACAGAGAAGCAGAGGCAGCAGCAGCAGTTACGCAACAGTTGCGCAACGCAGAGAGAGGCTTCAGCTACGCAGGTGCTACGCAATCCCTTCTGGGGCAGCGCTGGGCAACGGACCCTCTAGGGTTACGCAAAGACCCTTTTAGGGAAACACAGGGTCTGCGTCACCCATTCTGGGGTTACGCAACCCTCTCCAGGCCATTGTAGAGGCTGAAAGAGCTGACGCAGGGGCTTCAAGTGCAACGCAAAGGTGTCTAGGGCTAGAAATTGGTTGAGTCTCGTAAATATCGTTTGAGGGTGTGGATCAGTCAGTCTTTTAGTCCCAGAACATCAGGTTAGCTGCAAATCTATATTTTTCTCTGTCGGGTTAACCAATGTGGTGCCCAGATTTGTTGTATTCAGAAAACTACTTAATAATCTAAACCCTCCAGCAGCAAGAAGACCAGTTTTCCCGCATTGGGTTTTTCCGTGGACAGTTGTCCAAAAAATCTTGTGTGTCACTTTGTCTATTGTGCATGTACTTTTCTATTTTAGATCTGAATCGGTGAAAGTTTGTTATGTGTTTACTTCGATGTTAATCTGAAGATTTCAGAATTAATAACTTGTTTAAATAGGAGAAGTATAACCAGATCTAACAGTACATTTCTGCATAAAGTAACTTTCAGAAATTTTCACAATCCTTGCTTAGATGCATTAGTTTATACAGTAAAATCTTGTCCATGTCGGGTACTCGCAAGATTGGTTCACTGGTCAACAATATTTTAAGCTCAGATAATACAATGTGACATTCCTCGGTCCACTCGTACCTAACCACTTTACGCTGGAGGTTTGTGATAGGCTTTGCAATTTTTGAGAATCCCTCTACAAACCTTCGATACTATCCTGCTAAACCCATAAAAATATGCACTTCATGCGCATTTTTCGGTATCGGCCAATCCATGATTGCTTTTACCTTCTCAGGGTCTACTGAGATTCCTTCGCCAGATATAATATGACCTAAGTAATTAATCTTCTTCTGAAAGAAGGAACACTTGGATATCATTCCATATAGTTGGTGCTCCCTCAGGCAAGATAATACTATCCATAAATGATCTTCATGCTCCTCAATTTTGGAGTAGATGAGAATATAATCTAAGAAGACTTGTACAAAGTGGTCGAGGTACTTATGAAAAACATTATTCATAAGATTCATAAATATTGTTGGTGCATTGATCAATACAAATTGTACCACCATGAATTCATAATGCCCAAAATGTGTTCGAAATTCAGACTTGGAAATAT
The DNA here is from genome assembly GCA_034641835.2 of Pinus albicaulis. Lineage (NCBI taxonomy): Eukaryota > Viridiplantae > Streptophyta > Pinopsida > Pinales > Pinaceae > Pinus > Pinus albicaulis. The sequence continues at coordinate 787,748,574 of CM076572.1, forward strand.
CGTTGTCCTTAATTCTTCATCGATGATAACCCAACCTTAGATCGATTTTTGAAAAAATAGAAGCCCCTTTCATTTGATCAAAGAGATCATCAATTCGGGGCATTGGATACCTATTCTTCACTATAGCGCAATTTAAGTCTCGATAGTCTATGCATAGTCGTAAGGAACCATCTTTATTCTTGACAAAAATTATAGGAGCACCCCAAGGTGAAATACTGGGTCGAACGTGTCTTATGCCCAATAGTTCCATTAGTTGTATTTGTAACTCCTGAAGTGTCGGAGTGGTCGTTTTGTAGGGTGTTATAGAGATTGGTTTTGTACCAAGTTTTAATTCTATTGTGAGGTCAAGCTCCCTTTTAGGAAGTAATCCTGGTAGCTCCTTAGGAAAAACATCAGGAAATTTAGATAACACCAGGTATTGCTCTAGGGATGGCCCTTTTTCCTTGCACATGTGCAAGGTCGGGTTGTTTTATCCCACATGCATAAGATTTGTGTCACACACCCCCAAAGATGCCTATATATTGAAGAGACTTGGAGTTCATTTTACTCACACAATTTGTGGAGGCATTTTTCCTCTCTCTTGAATGGTGATGGAGCAGCATTCTTGGTTCTGCGTATAGGGCTTCTTGGTGCAGCGTCTTTGTGGAGTATTCTTGATGGGACGTCTTGGGGTTGTGTGAAATATGTGGGTGGCTGACCTTATGAAGACTTTGCCGGTTGAAGCATCCTGCTGATCGTCGTAACGCCACCATTATTTATCTTTGTTTCTGGCTTGTCTTCCATCGATCTATTGGTATGTTCTATCTGCATCTTACTTTCATTGTGCCCTGGAAGTTTAAAGTATATTTGCGCCTAAGCATAAAACATCTTCAGAATTTAACATGGCATCAGAGCTAGGAGAAGACAAAGCCCATTCTAGTTGAGATCTAGGGTAGCAAGATATAAGGTCTGTTTCATAGGCAGAATCCAAGTCCGAGATTGGTTCGAGTGGGCCGCTTTTTTTCAAAGGTGGACAATGCCGAAAGCCATTGTTGTTAGATGCCTGAGCACTGTTAGTGCAGAGGAGGCCGAAGCAGAAAATCAAGGGCCACAGAAGACAATTTAGAGAAGTTGTCAATCAGAGAATTGCCAGAAGTTGTCGGTGGGGAATCATTCAAGACGTCTACGTTCTCTGCCACCAAGGGATGACTAAAATGCCTACTTCCACCAGACAGCATTCGCTCAAACCGAATTGAGTCGACTGGGTGGACTTGACAAATTGTCCCCGAAGTTACGTGGATCCAAGGAGTGGTTGATGGAACAGGGGCGTGATACACATTGTGCGCTTTAGAGAAGTGTCACAGCTGTTAGCAAGGATTGAGCCCATTATTTAATTCTAAGTCGATCGCTACAAGCGGCATCGTCGTGAAAAGGGCATTACATTTTTTGGAGCAACCCATTAATTTCGTGAATGCCATCCGAAATGCTTTCTGTCGGGAAGTCGAGACCGAGAACGCAGGAGGAACAAGTTCGTCAAGTGAATTATCTATTTCAAGGTTAGCAATTGCATGTCGTGTCTCTTCAATGAGTGAGTGGAGGGTCGAGAACACTGAATTGAATTGGGGATTCTGAAGTCACGTTGTTGTTTGAGGGCAATCAAATTTAGTTGACGTTGATTTCCTATGCCTGAAGAATGCGATTTGGAAAATGGCATACCTAGTGCAGATTGAACGCTATAGTAAATAAGCACCGAATACCTGCGTATGGAAGCAACATGGTCGAGTTGCTAACGGTCTGCTTCCTCTTGGGAGTTTCTACGTAGGTTGTCGTGGTGTCTGAATTTACACTCATCGTCGGGTGGATTGACGACACTTGATTGCCACAATCAATTGGGAGCATTGTGACATTGATAGCAAGTGCGTGAACAAAGGGGATGGTCGTTGCACCGATACATGTTACATCGTGTTGCAGAGAATGAGAATGTCTGCGTACTTGAAATGACAGAAGTCTGGGGTCTACACCTGTAGCCGAATTTAGTTGTTGTAACCGCAGGAATTTGGATCCTGTAGTAGCTAAATGAAATTGTGCATTGAACGCCCCCGACGTGTGCATTGGTTAAATGATATTATCCTGAGTGTATGAATTTTCCCTAAAGCAGACCGAGCTCCATATTAGTTGTGGTTGCTGGCATCAAAGACTGAATTCACTTCTATACATAGGAGGACTGCCGTCTTTAACCTGGACACGTTCACGGTATCGAGGTTGGTCAATTGAGTTGGAACAACCCAGGTTCATCTACGGTTCTTGTAATCTCTATCTTGAAAAAGGGGTCATGTAGTTTGAAGTTATCATATTTTAAGTCTGTGTGATTAAAATGCTCCTTATTCTGAAGGATACATATCAGAAAGCTGAGTCATTATGTTATTGAGGGTCATTAGCATGTCTGAATAATATATGAATATTACTGATTATGTGTTGTGTGACTGAGTATGAAATCTTGGGAGGTTAGGATATCTGAGCAAGTGAATCTACTTCTACAACATTCAATCTTGTGTGCCATTATTGTAAACATTGTAGAATCTCGAAATGATGTATGACAACAATTGTGTCAGTATCTGTATGATGACGATATGACAGTGATGACAGAATCTCTATAACAGCTCATGGTGGAGAGGCTAGGTGCATTATTTCTGTAGCCGCAAATTTGAGGAGCTAAGAAAGAAATCTGTGATTCTATGTCACTGTCATTATGACAGTGACATAAATAGTCATACCTATGTTTACGAAATTCATAATTAGCATTAAGCTTGTGACAATGTCAGTCGCACATTGGAGCCCGCATTTGTGGGCATCACAATCTCAGTGAAGTCTTAACCTTGGAAGATAAATCATCTATAGCACAACCCATCTGGTGGCTCAAAATCGGATCTCTACTATCTTGACTAACCAACAATACAACATTGTGAAGGACTATGATCTTTAAAGATACTGCAGAAGTCCTTGTAATAAAGGTTCATATAGAGGAGATAATTGATGGCTCGGTGAAGTTTAATATAACTGTGAAGTTGTCACATTATTATAGTTACTTCAGTGACTCTGTTATATCTCTGTAGAGGCTCAATCAGTGAAGATAGCAATTACACTTTGTGTAATGACTAACTTGAAAGTGTAAATTGTGAAGTGTTTGGAGCCTTGGACAGTCATGTTTTTGGAGTCTTGAACCATCAAGTATTTGGAACCATGGTCAGCAAAGCCTGTGAAGTTTTGAACAAATGATGTATATGATAATATCATGGCAACACTGAAATCAATGATATGACAGTATATGATACGTGTCAAGATACATGTCAGCTTTATGACAGTGTATGGCTATGATTCTTGTATGGCTTTAACAGTGGGAGAATAAGATTCAGGCCCATGAGTACAAAACTTATTTCCAAGTTGGTGTCTGGGATGCCCAATCATGAGGACATTTGTCAGTATTGTGACAAAGAAAAGCATAGGGGACTTTTCCTCATTCGTCAAGTGTCACAAAGACATCTGATGCTCTCTAACTTATCTGATATGCTGCCTTGAGAGGATGTTCTTATATATGTCTTCTCTCTCAAGAGGAGCTGGCATTAAGAGGGAGACTACAACTGTATATGCTCCTGAGCTAATATCATTGCTAACAGAAAGAAGACCCTCATGGCACAAAGACATATGGCTTCAAGGGGGAAATTATGGAGAAAAAAAAACAAGAAGCCATATAAATACCAAAGGTGTCTAGCTAAAATGAGTACAATATGAGCCTGGATCATTTGAAGAAGCTGTAAAGCATCAAGTTTGGAAGGATGCGATACACAAAAGTACGAGTCCATTATGAAGGGTGATGTCTGGGATATGGTCCCTAGACCACAGGACAAAGTTGATGTCACCTCGATATAAGATTAAGAATGGATCTGATAGGAAATGTGTTGCCTGAGACTTCTCTCTAGTAAGGCATTGATTATGATTGCACCTATAATCTATTATTACCCTTGCTGATACGCAAGGACAGAATCTTCATCAGATGTACGTGAAGACCACCTTTTGGCATGGTGCGATAAAGGAAGAGGTGTATGAAGAGTAACCTATGGGATTCGAAGTCCAGGATCGAGACTCCCATGTTTACAGGTTGGTTAGCCCCCAGGGCTTGGCACGAGAGGATAGAGAGCTATTTGATGAAGCTAGGCTTCACTCGTAGTAACGATGATTCAAACCTTTACTTCAAGGTTAATAGAGAAAAGTCTCTCATTCTGGTGCTGTATGTGGATGACCTCTTCCTGACAGGTGCTGACCCCCCTCATTCATCAATGTAAGAGGGAGCTCGCTTCTGAGCTCAAGATGAAAGACCTAGGACTGATGCATTACTTCCTAGGCCTAAATGTCTGGCAAGATTTTCCTCTCTCAAGGAAAACACATTGTGAAGCTTCTGAAAAGATTTGGTATGGTGGACTGTAAGTCTGTGTCGACACCGATGGAGCTCAACTCTAAGAAGTTGAGTGGTAGCGTTGTTGGGCCCATGCTAGAAAATCCTACTGAGTATCGTTAACTCGTAGGGGCCCTGATGTTCTTAGGGAACATCAGTCCGGACGTATGTTGTGCAGTGAACAGTTTGAGTCAACACATGGTTTATCCTCATAACATTCACTGGGTTGGTGCCATGAAACTCTTGAGATATCTCTGGGGCACGATAGACCATGGGCTGAGATACACTGCCAGGAGTATGACACTCCATGAATATACCGATACCGATTGGGTTGCAGTGTGGTGGATCACAAGAGCACATCTGGATGTTGCTTCACACGTAGATCTGCTTCGGGCAGGGATCTGAAGTCGGTAGCTTTGAGCACTGCTGAGGCCGAATACATTGCAACATGTATGGTCTGTTGTGAAGTCACTTGGTTGCGAAAGCTCTTCAGTGAGTTGTTCGAGCATGTGCTAGATGCCACCGTCATCCTTTGTGATAACCAGAGGAGGATTCGTTTGGCATAGAATCCCAAGTTCCACGATTGATCCAAGCATGTTGATGGTTGGTACCACTTTATCTGGGATATGGTACAGCGACGTGCCGTAAGGCTCGATCATATAGGAATTGATGAGCAGGTCGCGGATATTCTCACAATGCCCTTGGGGAAGGTCATGGAACGACCCTATTTGGAGGGTCTTGTTGGACGATGAGCTCTGGGAGCTCCAAGGGGGTTTTGGGGATAGCTTCTTGGTGCTATAATTAACCACAGGGATAGGCTTGCCGAACCTAGTTGGTGTGCTTCCACCCCACCGTGATGATATTGAGTTGGTTTACCTCTCTTTGATCTGTGCCCCGTATGCATCCTATCCATGGAGTTTCAGACTCATAGGAAGTACCTCTCATTTGGCCAATGAGGTGGGAAATGTGAATAAAGACCATAGCAAGACCGATGGATGCATCGGAGATTGCTGTACTCTCTATGTCTAGGATGGCACGTGTCCAACCACTTGATCTAGGATCAATTTTAGAGAGGTTTCATACCTCCAACTGACTTCGGGTCAGTAAAACTAACTTCGGGTTAGTATATGACTCCCTCGAGTCCAAGAGGTTTCGGACCTCCAACTGACTTTGGGTCAGTGAAACTAACTTCGGGTTAGTATATGAATCTCTCGAGTCCAAGAGAGTTTCAGACCTCCAACTCACTTCGAGTCAGTGAAACCAACTTCAGGTTGGTGTGTAACTCCTTTGAGTCCTATAGAGGTTTCGGACCTCTGAGCTGACTTTGGGTTAGTCGTGAATGATGTCTTTGTGACTCACCTTTTGTTTTGAAATAAAGAAGCCAGCTGTAATATTCCTTTTTTTGGTGTCACCTACTACCGGGTGAGGTTGGACTTCCAGAGTTAGGAGCAGACAAGTCACATGTACAGATTGGTGCTACCAGTGGGCTCAGGAGCTCTTTGGAGGAGTTTTGAGAAGTTTTCATGGTTTCTGGAGGCATTCGCTTGATATAATCCATCATCCGAACGGTTTGGCTTTCGTTCTGGTGCATTCCGATAACTTTTGGAAATTTGAGTTATTTCTGGGCTTAACTCAGCTGATTACACTCAAGGTGGCATTCCGGGAGAAATATATGATGGAACACCTTAGTGTAATAGCTCATTGGAACCGGGACGAGGATACCTACATGGTGGGACAGTTAGACATGGATTTCAGTGACCGGAGGAGGTGTGGTAGCCGATTTACCCTTTTCTGCATTAAAAAGGAATATTTTAATAAAAGGGAAAAGTGCTCCATGACTAAAATAATAATAAAATAATGCTCTAGAAGGCTCCAAGAGATCTATAAAAGAAAGGGAGGAGGCCATTGGGAGATATCTTTGGGATCATGTTATTTTATTGTATGAGAGGTGTAAGACCATGGTTCTCTACTTTAGTCGTAGCCCCAGGACGGAAACCCTCGGGTGATTTGTGAGTGTTGGACGAAAACCCAACTCTCTTGAGGAGACTTCATTCAGAAGTTTCGCAGAGCTTCAAGGATTGGTGTGAGGATCATTCAGATCTTTAAATTGTGCTTCAGCGGGGTCAGTGACAGCTTTTGCTGTAGCCGATTTGCAGCAGTCTTTTTGCCGAGCCATCTACATCATTGCCAGTGTCATTCATTAGTTGGGCCAGATATCTTTCTGGGTTTTGCTCTGCTTGCTTGGCAATCTTAGGTTTCGCTGTTCCTTTATGTTGATGTACTTTTTACCATGGATTAATAAAATAGCTTAGTGATTTTATCGGCATCCATTGTGTTATATTGGTGGCTATGTGTTTATTTCCATTTATTTTGCTGCTTAAGTCTATTTCTGCATTTTTAGTTAAAATATCCCATTTGGGATATTACAATGGTATCAAAGTTGGTGATCTTGCCAACCTGAGGGTTTACTTGCCAGATTACCCGAAAAGCCAAGTTCGAGGGCTTTATTGCAGATGAAATTCAGAAAAAGATCGAGGGTTTGAAATGCAGGTTATCGAAGGAAGGCGTCAACGCCTTCATTGTGCATAAAAATTTGTTCCAGGTATTAAATATTCTACATGACACCGAGCCCAAATTTTTATTGTCCAAAACTGTTTGATTGAAAGGGGCCGTGACAAATATTGAGCCAAGTATTACAGACCCTTTTATTGTCCAAAACTGTTTGATTGAAAGGGGCCGTGACAAATATTGAGCCAAGTATTACAGACCCTACATATTGGCAAGTAACATATTTCAGACCGAAATCAGAAGTGTGGGGTCCAAAGACCGAGTTGGGAGTCGAATCAGGGCTATCGCACCATTTGAGGGTTCAAAGGATAAGTTGAGGTAGATTTCTGGATCCACGTGGGGTCTAGTCGCTCGATTGATTGGATGACAAAATCATCACCGCAAGGAACTAATTGTTGTTTCAAAGACTGTAGCACATCTCAAATTTAATTTGATCGCGACCGGTCATCTTGAAGAGGGACCGATCGTGAAGACGCTGAAGCCACCAGGGAACTGTGTAATCGAGCAGCGGATAGCAAGTGACCAAACATTACTGAAGTTATGGAGCCTTCGTACGTGCAATTGAGGCCAAGGGATATGTGTATGGCTTCGAAAACACCCGGTGCAATTGACATTGGCAGAGCCGACACCTAAGGATCAGAAAAAAATAAAAATAAAAAAATGTGCGATTAATTTGAGTGTTGTGTCGCACGATTTGGTGCTGGCAAGTGCGGGTGGATTGGTATAGCACCAAGATAACAGGGGACGATGTTGTGCCAGGCTCCAGCCAAGCTACGAGCCAGCCATTACATATACACAGTGAGGCACGAGCACACCCCGCAGCTACGGGAGGGACAAGCAGTTGAACGCAGTCGGCACAGAGACCACGCATCGCAAGGACCGCTCTTCAAATTATGAGGCGGCTCATAATTCCGATGACAAAACCACGGGAAAAGGCATTTTGACTACCGTGGAATCCTAACTCGACAGGATGGGGCCCAGTCACTCGGCGGACAACGAAGCCAATGTTCGTTTTGAGCCTCGCGATTTTCATAGAGCCATAATGATTAGACGAAATTGAGGCTGAGAGGAACGGAGAGCCGAACAACATAAGAACCATTGCGGTGGCCAAACTGCCGTTTTCTACACTGGAGTACGATTGCAGTGTAACTATTTCATAAGTAGCATGCCATCGCTCAAAGGGATAGAGTAATTCTGCTGATTGTAGCTCACTGTTCAAACTCAGAAAGTGGCCACATTCACTCCATTTACTGCTGATAATAACACATTATTATGGATATGAGAGGCAGAAATTACCACCGCCGAAGAAAATAACCAGCAAGGGTGGGATAACTACTGCACATTTTCCAGATTCCCTTATTTTAGTTGCTAGATGGAGATAGCTGGTATATACATTGCTGAGAACTGAATATAGGTTGGAGTTTTCTAAAACAGCATATATGCCAAGCAGCGTGATTACCAGGTTCCACTTACCACCTTTCCATTCACTAGCTGCTATATGTGTTGAATGACTTGAACGTATTGAAATGAGTTAAATTGATGAATGGTAGTGAGTTATTTTATTTTGCATAAGTGGCATGTGTATTACAGTTGTGACTAAGAATTGGGTTAAAAGCTATGATGTGTTATTTCCCCCCTACACATGTAATGTAAAAGACAAATCAAACAACAAGCTCATGCTTACAGCAGTATATCCCTGAAATGTTTGACTGAGAAAATTTCTTGAAAAATAAGGAGGGCATTTTACAAACAACTGTCTGTTAACAAGCACAATAAACTCAGAAAAACAATGATCATATCATGGAGGGACTCCTAAACAGATTAAGAAGACTTAACACAGAAATTAACCATGACACACACCCAGAAACCAAGCAGAACAAAAGACCTCTTTCAAGATGGATTTGTGCCATCCTTCAAAAAGGACAGCCAAAAGATTTGCAGGAAGAATTGGGGATTGGTCACAAAATTTTTGCACTCGGGACAGATCTGAAACACAAGAAGATGTCATGGAGATTTTTGTTCAAACTAGAAGAGTTTAATGAACTCATGTCCACAACAGACCAAGCAGAAGGGAAGAAACTGATTTGGGCTCTAAAGCCTGCTATGCTTGCTCTTATACAACCCAAATTCTTGGAGGAACCTTGTGAAGGGGTCACACTTCCAGTTGCAGCTTGCCTCAGTAACATCATGAAATTGACCGCACCTATAGAGCCATATAATGATGATGTTATGAGAAGGATTATGAGGTTGATTGTAGAGACTTTTTAGGATTTGGACAACAGTGCAGGTTCTACCTTTGGGAATGTTGTCGCACAGAATGTCTAGGCACCGCGACAATGGCTCAGATCGGGGGCTGTCACCTTTATCCCCAATCTCTCTATCTAAGTTGTCTCCTTGCAAGCTAAGGGAGGTAGACCCTAACAGAAATGAAGGACAAGAATTGGTTGCAAGTCAACCAATCTAGGAGACACAGCTAAAACACCAAATACTTGATAAGATAAACGAGATTTCACAGATCAACTATATTAAACCAGTGCCTTATGGAGTTAAAGAAGATCCCGTTATGCAATTAAAATTAAGTATTAGATGTATAACTGCTGCTATGAAAACACAAATGACCACAATGAAGTTCAATAAAAATCGCCACAACCATTCATTAAGATACTTAAGCCCATAGCAATAAATCATGAGATGACCATTAAGATAAATGCTAGATGCTTGAAGTATTTCCGAAATTATGATGTTTCGATTATAACCTAGTTCGAAAAAAAGAAATGCTTATATAGCCAAATTTCAGATAGAAAATTTTAGGTTCATTTGACTATAAGACTTTAGAATTTTGAAATATATATATATATATATATATATATATATATATATATATATATATTATTTTTTAAATCTAAAACAAATTAAAAAAAATCTAAATCTAAATTAAAACTTTGATCTAAGAAAAAATGGAATTAAAATCTAAATCTAAAATCTGAACAAAACTAAAGTTAAACTTAAACTAAATCAAATCTAAAGTTATAACTACAAAAAATTAAAACTAGACATTAAATAACAAAAGCTAAAATAAAAACTAAACTAAAACTAACAAAATCTAAATGAATTAAAACTTAACGCTAAAGTCAAAACAATGAAAATGAAATCTAAAACTAACCACACAAATTAGATTTAAAACTAAGTCAGAATTAAATTAAAATCTAAAACAATAAAAAAAATTGAAATTAAATCCTAAACCTAAAAACTAAAATCGAATTTAAAAAAAATGAAACTACAACAAAAAACATAAATCGAATATATACAACCTAGAGGAATGGCCAGCGGAAAGGAGGATGAGGGAGATATAATGCAGAGGAATGGGAGCAGCGAAGGGTAAGGAGGGTTGCTGGATAGTGCGGAGGAGGGAACTCGTCGGTAAGGAAAGGGCAAAGGCAAGGGACGTCAGATGTGAAGGTAGTATAGGAACTGAAAGATGAAAGCAGAATGCGTATGCAGCAAGCGTTGACAGGGGCAGCGAGGCAGCAGACAGAGACAGCGAATAAACCCAGCGAGCAAAACTTCCAGCAATCTAAAAAATTTCCTTGAAACTCTGATCTCATACACTCTTTTAATCAAATAACGCTCAGATTTGCCCACAGAGGCGATTTGAGGCCAAATCTAGCCCTTGGGGGCTGGATCTGGCTCAGATCTTTAAAAAAAAATTCTGAGTAAACCCTGCAACCTGCAAAACTAGTCAGATCCTGAAAATATATACACCAAAAATTTATTAAACCCTTACAGCCCTAATAAAAATACAAATTTACAAGTTAATGTACAGATCTGAGGCCCTCATGGCTAGATTTGAAACATTTCGGCACAATTTTTTAGGAAATTTAAATTTTAAAAGAGAGGCACAAGCCTTAAAAACCCTGTAAAAAACACAAATTCGTAAGATAGATTCAGGAAATTAGAAACAATGGGCTTTTTCAGATTTACGAATCTGAGAGTCGGCTGGTCCAACTGAAGACTTCTCCAGACGCTCAAATCTTAAAAAAAAAAATTCCTTGCACACTTAGATCTGAACTTTAGACTGATAGAGATTTAAGAAAATAACATGAGATCCTTCAGAGAAATCAAAATGTCATTTTATGAACCTAGAAAACTGCACAAGATACCTGTATGCAGATTAATCCATGAAGGCCATCAACCATAAAAATATCAAACGAAGTAGCAGAGTTCAGAAATGAATCACCGCATAGATCTGGAAAAGGAACACCAAAGTTTGTAACCCCAAAGTCTTTATGCTTTATTCATCACAAGAAATTACAAGAGCTTCCAAGAACAAGTGCACAATCCTAAGATCGGATCTGGCTCAAGACTGACAAAGACCTCTTAATTTACAGGACAAAATCTCCAACGACTAGTTCGATTGATCCACGTCAAAATAATCTCGACCGTCGATAAGATTTGATCATCTTTTAATCTGGACGGTCGAAATTATAAATTTGGGGAAAAAACGAATTTATCATTTAAATTCATTTTAATTAACTCAAAAATACTACTTTTGAGTTAATTACTTCAAATTTTTGACTTTGACTTAACCACCTAGGCCCAAGGGTCCAAAATTTCTCAAAATTCTCAATATTCCTTTGGCCTGGGGCCTTTAAAAATCCATTTTTTAAGGACCACTGAATTTTTCCTTTGAAGAATTTTATCCTCACCTAGGACCTAAAATTAATTAAATTTCTAGCTTAAGACTTTTTAATTAATTGACCAGAAAATTTAATTAATTGACTGAGAGGGGATTTTAATCATTTTTTCCAACCCTCTTTACATAAGATAATACATTTAGACACATGAATGGGAAATACCCATTCGTATAGACTCTCAAATAGATACTCAATTCTGCGACTCAAAATATGATCTAGTAGACCAAGTAGTTTGTAATAAAATAATCTAGCCAAATAGCTAGGATTATTCCCAAACTAATTTTACAAGGACTCGATAGAAAACACTAGGACTCATTTAGCATGTTGATGACAAAATCCACCCTAGCTTTGGGGTGAGGCTGGAGGGAAAAACTCTGCCAATAACTTGTGTCGAAAAACACAAGTAGATCAGTGAGACAAAAACCTCCTAGGATAGAAATCGTCACCACATACTAGGCTTACCTAGGTTGTTACATATATTGACGATCTTACTTAGATCATTTACATCATAACATGCAAAATGGGTTTATATCATTTATAACAAAATGTCGTCGATCGATGAAATCTGGATGTCGTGAACCTCGAACATGATAAGTCCCATTTGAAAAAATGGGGGTGTACTGGTGTGGGGTCATTGACAAAGTGTGGTCAACAGGGAAGAAGCTAGAGATTCTATGGAGTATGGCCACAATCAAGACTTATGTCATCATGTTTGACCTTGAGTGTGATGACTTGATTTTGCAGATGTTCCAATGCTTCTTCATCATTAGGAGACATCATCCTGACTCTGTCATAGCACACATGCAGTCCATCTTGTCATCATGTATGAGAGACCATAAGACCATTGGCCGAAAGTTGCAGACCCGGTTGTTAAGCATTTGGAGGAGAGAGCAGTTGGTCTCGCCCGCTGCTTATGAGCTAGCCCAAGGGCTAGTTGAGAAGAACATTGAGCTTCTCAGGAGACAGTTGACCAGGGAGGAGCTGCTCAAGTTTGGTGGGTCAAGCAGCAGAAATGAGCTGAGGAGGAAGAGACTTTGCTTCATTTGCAAATAACCTTGGGGGCCTAATCACTCATGTTTGAGAGATGCAGATGATGTGGCAGAGGCAGGACAGGAGGGCATTCCTTCTGTATTCCAGGGTGAGGACTCTTCTTCAGATGAGTCCATGGGATCAGTTGAGGACGCTTCTGGGGAGCGAGACCAGTCATGCAGAGGTGATGACAGCAGACCGGAGCGGTGTTCCAGTGGGCCGGATGAGCAGTCACAAGACTCTACGGGAGATACTCTGGGTGATGAGTCCCTTGTGACGATTCAGCCATAGCAGCATATGATGGAGCCTGAGTTAGCAGAGGAGGATACTATGCACATCAAGCATGATATTCCTTTGGGGGAGAGCCAGATGGGTGCCCACATTGAGTCTATGATGGATATGCGGCTAACATTGGGGTCAGCCATTGAGGTGGAGCAGTGAGATGCATTGACATCGAGTACGGTGACAGCAGTTGCAGATCCATATCCTCTGGAGGTGTTGGAGGTTGATGGGATTGTTCTGCAGGGGGCTAGTAGACAGCAGGAGCATGACATTCCTGATCAAGAGTGGGAGGAGCTGTTGGAGATGGTGGAGCATCCATCTGTGGGTCGACACAGGGATGAGGTGCAGATAGATGTACACGCAGTATGTAGAGCTGCAGTATTTTTAGTGAGTAGCACTCTCTAGAATTACATCGATGGGGCTTGCAACATATCTTGCCCACTTTGGCCCATTATAGAGAGAAGGGCTTCCTTCTATAGGCAGCTTTCATTGGCAGACAGGGCAGAGCAGAGGGAGTTGATTACGGGCTGGCGGCAACACTCTAGGCGTGTTCCATATGCAGTTGTTACTACATTGGATTCTTCTTCTAGGATGGACTGGCGGGAGATCATGAGTTGGTATCCTCTTGATGGTACGATATTTTTCGTAGGGAGCACAGTAGAGCAAGGGCTCTTAGACATGAAAAATGATACAGGTTCCAGTTGGCAGTGGGGCAGATTCTTCAGCATCCCATCCCAGATTCAGGAGAGTAGAATCAACAGTGGATTTAGTCAGGGATTGGATTGGAGAGAGGTGATAAGTTGGTACACAATTGATGGGGCAGCTTACACCGTCATAGATCTAGCGCAGCAAGAGACGTGGTCTTCCCCTCTTAGAGCATCAGTCATAGCTAGAGGGCTAGAGGCAGTGCGCAGTCTGGGCCGTGGGACTTGGGCAATGATTGGCCACCGTGGCATGGGGATCCGAGAGGATTATTTGATGACAGGTACGGTGAGGGATCAGTTTGGGATCCCGGCATTGAGGGTCTATTCCGAGTGGTTTGACACAGGCACATAGTTGCACTAGGAGGTTTGTATGGGATCCGGGCATTGGGTCTCAGTTGCATCGGGCCGACAGAGTGGCCCACATATCTGGATTTCTTGAGGGAAAGCAATCTTGGGGCAGAAGGTCTGTAATATTCCTTTTTTTTGTGTCACCTACTACCGGGGCAGGTTGGACTTCCAGAGTTTGGAGCAGATAGGTCACATGTACAAATTGGTGCTACCAGTGGGCTCAGGAGCTCTTTGGAGGAGTTTTGAGGAGTTTTCATGGTTTCCGGAGGCATTCACTTGATATACTCCATCATCCAAGTGGTTTGGCTTTCGTTTCGGTGCATTCTGATAACTTTTGGAAATTTGAGTTATTTCTGGGCTTAACTCAGTTGATTACACTCAAGGTGGCATTCCGGGAAGAATACATGATGGAACACTTTATTGTAATAGCTCATTGGAACCGGGACGAGGATACCTACATGGTGGGACAGTTAGACATGGATTTCAGTGACCGAAGGAGGCGTGGTAGCCGATTTACCCTTTTCTGCATTAAAAAGGAATATTTTAATAAAAGGGAAAAGTGCTCCATGAATAAAATAATAATAAAATAATGCACTAGAAGGCTCCAAGAGATCTATAAAAGAAAGGGAGGAAGCCATTGGGAGATATCTTTGGGATCATGTTATTTTATTGTATGAGAGGTGTGAGACCGTGGTTCTCTACTTCAGTCGTAGCCCCAGGACGGAAACCCTCGGGTGATTTGTGAGTGTTGGACGAAAACCCAACTCTCTTGAGGAGACTTCATTCAGAAGTTTCGCAGAGCTTCAAGGATTGGTGTGAGGATCATTCAGATCGTCAAACTGTGCTTCAACGGGGTTACTGACAGCTTTTGCCGTAGTCGATTTGCAACAGTCTTCTTGCCAAGCCATCTACATCATTGCCAGTGTCATTCATCAGTTGAGCTAAATATCTTTCTGGGTTTTGCTCCGCTTGCTTGGCAAGCTCAGGTTTCGCTGTTCCTTTATGTTGATGTACTTTTTACCATGGATTAATAAAATAGCTCAGTGATTTTATCGGCATCCATTGTGTTATATTGGTGGCTATGTGTTTATTTCCATTTATTTTGCTGCTCAAGTCTATTTCTGCATTTTTAGTTAAAATATCCCATTTGGGATATTACACCAGCGAATCAAGTTACGGCGAGATGACACACGATGTTTGGATAGCACTAGTCGATGGAGTTCTCCCTAGTTGAGAGGGAGTGTTAATTTTGGACAACTAGGTCCAAAGTCCATGATGTGATGCTCAGATGACGATGCCAATATTTTATTAGGTTCCTCTTTTGGAGAGGTGCAAGATCGATCTAAAGATCATCTTGATTGGATGAGCAAAACATGTATTTCGAATTTATTCCACATGTGCAAGGTCGGCCTGTTTTATCCCACATGCATAAGACATGTGTCACACACCCCCAAAGATGCCTATATATTGGAGAGACTTGGAGTTCATTTTACTCACACAATTTGTGGAGACATTTTTCCTCTCATGGATGGTGATGGAGTAGCATTCTTGGTTCTGCGTTTAGGGCTTCTTGGTGCAGCGTCTTTGTCGAGTATTCTTGATGGGACATCTTGGGCTTGTGTGACATATGTGGATGTCTGACCTTATGAAGACTTTGTTGGTTGAAGTATCCTGCTGATCGCCTTAATGCCACCATTCTTTATCTCTGTTTCTGGCTTGTATTCCATCAATCTATTGGTGTGTTCTATCTGCATCTTACTTTCATTGTGCCCTAGAAGTTTAAAGTATATTTGCACCTAAGCATAGAACATCTTCAGAATTTAACATTTTACCATTGCAGGCTTTTCCTAATCACAAAATATGACTATAGTTATCTAAGGTGCTGTAATATTCCTAATTAGCATCGCTAATTGGAATATTTGATTTTTGTATAGTTTTGCCGACTATAGTTTATTAATAAATAAAAGTGAGAAAAGGGGTCTAACTCACTTAAATAAAATAAAGTGTTTCCCTAGTAGATGCAACGTTGTAACTTAAGGGGGGAGCCAAGGGGGGCCACACACCACGTGGAGGAGCCAATGAGAGAGAGGACGTTGGTTTTGGAGGGAAACCAATGCTATAAAAGGTGGAGGAGCCTCCTCATTTGGGGCATTCTTGTTGTTGATGATATTTGAGCTAGACTTCTGTCTTCTTGAGCACGCTGGCTGTTTAGCCTGTCTGCAGCACTGTTTAGTGCGACTAAGTGTCTCCGGTCGGAGATCTCACCCTTAGCCCCGGGGGACTTCGAGTGCCTGCTCGGGCAAGGTATTTTCTACAGTTTTCAGCGGAGGATTTGGTTGTCGGTTTGCGGAGGAGCTGGGCTTCTTTTGGTGACTGCGCAGTCCCTAGGAGAGTGGACGCAGTTCTTGGAGGAGGTGTTCTATTGCGGGGTTTTCTGCAAGAGATTCAGTGTTATTCAGTGTGGAGGTTCAGTGTTTATCAGTTGGAGAGTTCCCTGAGGAGTTGTGGCTCCATCTCAGCATATTTCATTTAGCATCTGCGCTGGGCCTGGAGTGACAGCATTTTTCCTTGAGGAGGGTTTCTGGGGTGATTTTCGGAGGTGGTCCATTTTGTTTATGGTTTCTGGGTTTTGTCTGGAGCGGTGAGTACAGGTGATCTATAGATTTTCAGCTCATTCCGGCAAGGGGATCAGCCCCTAGCTTCAGTCCATTCCAACAGGAGCAGTTACGGCAGTTTCTTCCAGCAGCTGGGACACAGTTTCCTGTAGCAGCCATTTCCTATTCTTCTGACAGGGTTCTTCACTTGCCTTGTGCAAGGATAGGTGCATTTATTCTGATTATCCATTGTATCTCATTATATTCTCAGATTAATAAAATGGCTTAGCATTCCCGGCATTTTTATGTGTATTTGCTTTATGTTCTATTTTCGGCATTTTCTATATTGTCGTATGCTTGTATTGCTGTCTATTTCCCATTCGGGATATTACAGTGGTATCAGAGCATAGTTCTGGCTCAGCCTGTGGTCTATGACATCGGGAAAGAGATCATACAGAGGTTTGCTGGAATTTTGGAGAGCAATAGTAGTTGCAGTACCAAAAACGAAATTGGAAAAAGGGCCAAAATACAAAGGGTCAAATTTTGAAGTTTGGAATTAGAAGAAACCCTTTTGAGGTTTTTCTGGGTTTTGGGCAAGGATCACCTTCCCAAATTCCTAGAATTTTCTGAGTAGTTTTCAGTGGGTAAATCGGAGGTCGAAGACAAGCAGCAGTATAGTCTTGGAGCAGCAGTGTAGTTTCATGAGGAGCTTGTAGACACATAGCAGAGAGAGCCGATGGCAGGCGATGATGGTGCAAAGGAATTTTGGGAGATGCTCCTCAAATCAACACAGGATCTGTCGAGACAGATGGAGACGGTGGGACAGAGACTCACTGCGCTGGAGGTTAGGCAGCGGGAAACCCCAAGGGGTTTTCAGATCGGTGAGGGATCAGGCACGTCACACCATATGCCGGAGCGTGATGCTATCCCCATCATGGCATCGCATGCACCCACGCGACCCACTATGCCCACTTTCCTAGCAGAGGACACAGGGGCAGCAGCACAGCATGAGCCGGAGGTTGACCCTGGCCAGATGGATGCCTACATTGCAGAGTACCTGGCACGCGGGCCGACGATCAGAGATCTTATCTCATTTAGAGATTATGTTCAGCTCCAGCGTGATGGTAGACCCCGTGATCATCACAGGGGACACAGACATCATCATGACGACCACCGCGCAGCTAGCAGATTTCATTTGCCCACGTTTGATGGCTCATCAGACAGTTCGGCAAAGTCTTGGGTAGAAAAGTTGGACATCTATTTCCAGCTTAATCAGATGTCGCAGTGAGAGGCCATTAAGGTGGCAACATTGCACTTGGAGGATGAGGGCACACAGGATTGCAGGGAGTCTGAGGTTACACCTAGTGTGACAGAGGATTCACCCTCATTGGAGACCTCCTTGGCCACATCGGTTGATGTGGTTGTGGAGAAGGTAGAGCCTACCTCAGTAGAGCCATCCATTGAGGTGATGACCGGAGTCGTGTCCGAGTCTTCAGGTGGTAGCAGCACACGACAGATGGGTGAGGCGATAGGAGATATATCCACCTTTGATGAGGCATTAGCAGGTACAGAGGTATTGGATGATGGTCATAGACAGCGGTATCATCGGCTTCGGACGGACCTTCGAGTTTTGAGAGAGAAGGCCACGTCATTACGGGAGGCCATTTTGTTGCAGGACCAGGAGAGTTTGGAGGGAGTATATAGAGTGGCAGCACCAGTCAGTGAGCCAAGTTGGTCCGCGTGAGAGAGCAGCTGAGTTCACGATGGTGCAATCGGAGGGCACGTTGGAGCCGTGGATGTTCTCCAGGGCATGCATGGATGGGACTAGCAGTGTTGTTGGGTCATCTCTTCCCGTTGGAGAGAGAGAGGCAGAGCCACCTAGTCAGATCTCATATGTTGACTTGGATAGCGGTATGAGACGATCAGAGTTGCACAGGGTACAGCATCCACATGTTGAGGTTGGATGGCGAGAGATTTTGAGTTGGTACTCGGTGGAGCGGGCTATCGAGATAGTGATGGATCCGAGTGTAGCTCAGCAGGAGTTTCTATGCATGGGGAATACAGGAACCCCAAATTGGCATTGGGATCCAGGTGGGATCACCTATCGTCTCCCAGGCAGGTCGGCTGACTATGTCTTGGAGAGTACAGATGGCCTAGCAGTAGAACATGTGCAGTTTCGGTCAGCTCCAGTGGCCAACCAGTTTATGGGCAGACTCCCTAGGTTGTCTTGGCATGACATTCATACACGGGATCACGGGGTGGTCAGCACACCTTGGCTAGAGCTTGTCGGAGGAGGTGGCATTGGCAGGCCACCAGATGGCACCTTGTATGGGGCCAAGGATTCTTCACCTTCGTGTGGGGCACAGAGGATGCAGCGGAGCCGAGCAGTGGTGGTAACACTACTGACGCATAGGGAGATTCACTTCTCGGACCCCTTGAGGAGGATTTGGAATGATGTTCCATTCGTCGGCAGGTATAGTGATGCGACGGTGGAGACGATGATACCGATTGGTGTTAGTCCGACAGGTAGGGGCATCGCTCTAGGTCATCACATCCAGGGATGTGTGGGAGCCTCTAGCATTGAGCAGTGGACTGTCGATGGACATGGAGTTACATGGTGTACTACCGTAGTGTGTGGGATTGCATTGTGGAGTAGGAGTGTCCTACATCACATTGAGAGCTCGCGAAGAGTGACCGATGCCTGGACGCAGTCAGGGCACGAGACGGTACTGGGTCATACGACAGTAGCATGGCGTATCCAGCAGTATACAGGGTTATATCTCAGTGTGCAGTGGCATGGCGAGGAGTACATGGATGATCGGTGGTATGCGAGGGCATACGGTGCTGCACAGCAGGATCTGAGAGCATTGCCGCTAGGGAGACTCATGGACAGGGACACCGAGCTCACCTTTGGGAGTAGTTCACCCAGGATCGATGGGGAGATGGATGAGCGATACATGGCGGTATCTGTGGAGACTCATACACCTGCCTCTTTTCTACATCATTCACTGGCACATCCGATTTTGTTGTTGTCCTTTGGCACTTTGGGCATGAGCAGCGGGGTACGCGAGGCTCACCCAAGATATTTGGATGACACTCAGCACACTAGGGGAAAGACTTCTCAGCAGTGGCACTGGGTTGGAGCGCTAGTTGACAGCCACAGGTTAGGGGATGAGATGATCCTCTGCAGTGGTGGCGCATCAGTCATTGTTGGGCCTACGCTTGGGGAGCAGGACATGAGGGAGACATGCATCATTTTTCCCTCAGGGCATGTTGAGATCATGCATGAGCAGAGGATACTGGGTTCAGCAGAGGTAGCATCCCGGCATGCGTCTGGACTCTAGACATTGTATCTACACTTCATCGAGAGGGTGGATGGCATATTCAGTGCAGATGAGGTGGCAGAGGTAAAACAGGAGGGCATTCCTTCTGTATGCCAGGGTGAGGACTCTTCTTCATATGAGTCCATAGGATCAGTTGAGGTCGCTTCTGGGGAGCGAGAGCAATCACGCAGAGATGGAGACAGTAGACCAGAGCTGCATTCCAGGATATAGGGTGAGCAGTCAGGGAACTCTATGGGAGATGCCCTAGGCGATGAGACACTTGTGACGATCTAGTTAGAGCTATATGTGATGGAGCCTGAGTCAGTAGAGGAGGATGCTATGCACATCATGCATGATAGTCCTTTGAGGGAGAGCCAGATGGAGGCTCACATCGAGTCGATGATGGATATGCAGCTAACATTGGGGTCAGCCTTTGAGGAGGAGCAGTCAGATGCACAGACACCAGTTGTAGATCCATATCTTCTAGAGATGTTGGAGGATGATGGGATTGTTATGCAGAGGGATAGTAGACAGCAGGAGCTGTTGGATATGGTGGAGCATCCATCTTTTCGCCGACACATTGATGAGATACAAATAGATGTACATACAGTCGGTCGAGTTGCGGCACTTTCGGTGAGTAGTACTCTCCAGGAGTACATCGATGGAGCTTGTAGCATATCTTGCCCACTTTGGCCCATTATAGAGAGAGGGACTTCCTTCTACAGGCAGCTCTCATTGGCAGACAGGGCAGAGCAGTGGGAGTTGATTACGGGTTGGCGGCAACACTCCAGGCGTGTTCCATATGCCGTTGTTGTTGCTACATCGGATTCTACTTCCAGGATGGACTGGCGGGAGATCATGAGTTGGTACCCTCTTGATGGTACGGTACTCTTCGTAGGGAGCACAGCGGAGCAGGGGCCCTTGGACATAGTAGATGTTACAGATCCCAGTTGGCAGGAGGGCACCGATTCTCATTACTTCAGGACTCCTTCCCAATGTCAGGGGAGCAGGATCAGCATGGGATTGAGTCAGGACGTGGATTGGAGAGGGGTGATGAGTTGGTATGCGGTTGGAGAGGCAGCATATGCAGTTACAGGTACATCACAGCAGGAGCCCGAGAGCATGGATGCTTATTGGTGGTCTTCACCTCTTAGAGCATTAGTCATAGCCAGAGGCAGTGCACAGTCCGAGCCGTGGGACTTGGGCGATTATTGGCCACGGTGGCGATGGGATCCGGGAGGATTATTGGTTGGCTGGTACTGTGAGAGGTCACTTTGGGATTCTGGCATTGAGATATCCTTTCGTATCAGAGTGATGCAGGAGACAGAGATGTTTCAGTGGGACCCAGGCATATTTTACAGTATCGGTGGGGAGCATCAGCTAGAGAGTAAGCTTGTTCAAGCATTGCTTGAGAACAAGCAATTTTTGCTGGATGAGGATGCCACTTGGGAGAGCGAGCAGACTTTACAGCATCCATCACTTCAGTTGCTTGAGGACAAGCAACGTTTTGCCGGGGGAGACTGTAATATTCCTAATTAGCACCGCTAATTGGAATATTTGATTTTGTATAGTTTTGCCGACTATAGTTAATTAATAAATAAAAGTGAGAAAGGGGCCTAACTCACTTTAAATAAAATAAAGTGTTCCCTAGTAGAGGCAACGTTATAACTTAAGGGGGAGCCTTGGGGGTCCACACCCGTGGAGGAGCAGTGACTTGAATACCCGTTGGTTTTGGAGGAAACCAATGCTATAAGGTGGAGGAGCACTCCTGTTGGGGCATTCTTGTTGTTGATGATATTTGAGCTAGACTTCTGTCTTCTTGAGCACGCTGGCTGTTTAGCCTGTCTGCAGCACTGTTTAGTGCGATTGAGTGTCTCCGGTCGGAGATCTCGCCCTTAGCCCCGGGGGACTTCGAGTGCCTGCTCGGGCAAGGTCTTTTCTACAGTTTTCAGCGGAGGATTTGGTTGTTGATTTGCGGAGGAGCTAGGCTTCTTTTGGTGACTGCGCAGTCCCTAAGGAGAGAGGACGCAGTTCTTGGAGGAGGTGTTCTATTGCGGGGTTTTCTGCAGGAGATTCAGTGAGATTCGGTGTGGAGGTTCAGTATTTATCAGTGGGAGATTTTCCGGGGAGTTTGTGGCCCGATTTCAGCATATATCATTTGGCATCTGCGCTGGGCCTGGAGGGATAGCGTTTTTCCTTGAGGAAGGTTTCTGAGGTGATTTTCGGAGGCTAACCATTTTCTATATGGCTTCTGGGTTTTGTCCGGGGTGGTGAGTTCAGGAGTTCTGCAGATTTTCAGCTCATTCCGGCAAGGGGTTCAGCCCCTAGCACCAGTCCATTCCAGCAGCAGCAGTTTACGGCAGTTTCTTCCAGCAGCTGGGACGCAGTTTCTTGTAGCAGCGATTTCCTGTTTTCTGAGAGGGCTCTTCACTTGCCTCGTGCAAGGATAGGTGCTATTATTCTGATTATCCATTGTATCTCATTATGTTCTCAGATTAATAAAATGGCTTAGCATTTCCAGCATTTTTATGTGTACTTGCTTTATGTTCTATTTCCGGCATTTTCTGTATTGTTGTATGCTTGTATAGCTGTTTATTTCCCATTCGGGATATTACAGGTGCAATTTAGATTAGCAAATATAACTTCGTAAATTCAAGCTCACATGCAAGTATAGGTTTTATGCTACTATTACCTACAAGCAGGTGTGACTGATACTTAGGTCGAGGGTGGTATCATTACCTCCTCCTCCTAAAAGTAAAAGAATGGAAAAGAAAATAAAAAAGGAATATCTCATCATAGTCTTATATTATGCCATACCTATGATACCAAATTTAATGCATTTCTAGATATAAAATTTGATATTCTATATTTCTCAATATCCATAGATACGATTAAACTTTTATAAATTTAACATCTATAAGCTATTTAACTTATATAACCATGCTAATATTTTAAAATCGATAATTAAAAATAATAATACAAATCATTTTATTTAATAATATTATTATTTTTAAAATCTATTTTTAAATATTAATAAAAAGCTACCACAACCCTAATCAAGATCTCCACTCACGAGAGAAGTATGATCAGGTCTCTTCAACTATTTGGGCATTTTCTCTTTTTCTTTTTGAAGTCTTGCTTTCTTTCTCCTTTAGGGTTTGTAAATCTGAACTAGAACTAAATATACATACATGTAAATTAGTCAAAATTCTATTTTAACTTAATTATTTAAATATATTAAATATTTAATAAATAAAATTTAAAAAATTGTGATATTAAAATTAAAAAATTAAAATTGATTATATTAAATAATATATAACATATTAAATTTATATTAAATTAATAAATTTTATTAATTTTTCCCAAATTGAATTAAGTTCATGTGAGTTAGTTTCAATAAAATCGACTCACAAAACTCCTATCCTCAACTTTTCCCCAATAATTCAATTGAATACTAACTTCATTAAAAAAAACAACCCTTCTAAATCTCATTCACAAATTTTACCATTATTATTATACATTACATTCACTTTGTATCCATTTGTAATCAAAGATTATAACCCCTCATAGGATACCCATTTTCTAAAATTAGAATCAATAATTATGTTGACTGAATTAAAATAAATCGCCATTGGTTAAATCAAGAAATAATATTATGAAATCCAAGTAATTTCAAAATACCGTATTCTGAAAGTGATGAACTCACTTGACCCTATCCAAGTGAAAAAGATGCCTATGTTAGGGTTTGTGCTCAAATGTTTATAACCTCGAGTCAGATTCTCACTTTTGTAATTCAACAAGGTGGTTATGTCGATTGAGTCACAAAATTACATTCACAATCCATCCATTAAATTGCGGACTGGATAAAGCTTTACTCTCTATTCGTTTATGGCCCAACACAATTCCAGCTTCAAGAAACCAACTGCCAAGAAATCACAGTGAACAATCCACTTTTCTTTTTGTCCGTTAGATGTCCTGAATCGGAAATTGTGAAAGGTTTTTTATACACATAGTTGGTACTAAAAAATAAAAATCAGGAAAAGGAAATTACAAACAAAGAATTACAGACGTAAATGAATGATTTCGTGAAGCTGAATTAGTTACTGGTTTTAACAAATTCGACCTCCTCCAAATATAAATTTAATTTCCCAACCTCAAATTTTACATTTGATAACCATTACGTTTCGATTTAGAATCATTAAGTTTAGATCATTCAGTTTATGTTACAAGCGAAGTGTATTTTGTTACGAGATCTCCTACACAATTCATTTTCCTAAGACTTCAAATATTCTATCATGCCCTAATTGTATTTGTCTATCTTACAAAGTACAGGGGCGAACTCTTAGAAGATGGGCACCACAACTTGCGCATTACCGGATGGCGGATTGAAACCATGAAGCGGCCCATTCTCAATTCCCAATAGAAAATTTTGTGCCCTAATTTAATGATTGTCGTTGAAAAATCCAATTCTACTGTCAATCACAATCAGAGACCTAAATTGTGTAAAGCTGAGAATAGTATACATAGTGTTGAGTTACTGCAACAGGAGGAGGAAATACGAGTTTGGAAAATCGCAGAGATGATTCAAGAGAGGCCCTAAGATCCATAGAGTTTGAAACCAATGCTCTAATACCATAATTTAATGCTCTAAATTACAATTAAATCAAACAATTTCAGAAAAATATACCCAGACTTTTCAATTTTCTCGGACATTCAATTAAACCAAAATTTATTAATTGAAATACAGAAAAATACTTGGATATCCGTTTGAAGGCGTTTTTGGTTTGTTGTTGCTCCAACTCCTACTACCAAACCAACCTTTTCCTCCCAACCTATATGGGATCAACCTGTCTGGTTCCCAGATCCAAAAGACTTTTAATTTGAGGTCTTCTAGCCCATGTGCCGAAAACTCCAAGAACAATTACTCAAATTATCAAGTTTCTCTCCACTGATTCACTTTGACTATTATTTCTCTATATATCCTCCTCTGTCTTCACTTCCCCTAAAAGCCATGAAAATCACCATTCCCCCCTTTCTTCCATCTTCGACCTTATTATATCACCAATTCTTCCACCTTCTCAGTGTTCTAATTTAGAAAATGATTTTCAGGTTTTCTATCAATCACAAGTCGAGCGAGTCCTAGCTTCCACAATTGTAATATTCCCAATTAGCAATAGCTAATTGGAAATATTAATTTTTTACTACTTACTTTAATAAAGTTAAGTTAGAAATAAAGTGGGTGAAGAGGGGCACTTAACTCACACTTAGGATAAAAGCATTTCCTAAAGTCACTTGAGAAACATGATTAATTGGCGGCATGGGGCCTAGAGGTCGAAGTGGCAGCGTGGGAAAAAGGACAGCGTAGGCAATGTGGGCCCAAGCCAGTGCAGAGAAAGAGGGACAACGTGGCTCAAGGACATAGCGCAGTTGATGGTGGGGCCTAGGTGAGAGCAAGGCTCTCCAAGCATAAAAAGGGAGAGGGTCTCCTCATTTCATTCATTCTGATTATGCATCTTTGTTATTTGTCTTTTGACATTGAGCACGCTTGCTATTGAGCAAAGTCTGCACGTACTGTTCAGTACACCGAGTGTCTCCGTGCGGAGATCCCAACCTCAGCCCCGGGGGACTTCGAGTGCCTGCTCGGGTGAGGAGTTCCATCTTTGTTTTGTCGAAGAGAGTTGCAACAACCACAGTTGGGAGCATTCACTCAAGAGACAGCATAGTCAGTGAGAGGGAGGACACAGTCTTGGAAGGAGGTGGTTCCGGATTGAGGGTTTATCAGGGGATTTAGCCCGGAAGAGTTGGAAAGGGGTCAACCCTTCCCTATTCCATCATTTTGGTAGATTCGGAGGCCATTATTTACAGCAGATCATTCAGGGCCAGCGTTTCTCTTTGGGATAGCGTAGTGCCTCAAGGGAGGTCATTTTCGGAGGTCAGTGATTTCCGGAAAGCTCTCTAGGATTTTCTTGGTATTGGTTGGAGAGGCCATTCCCAAAGTTTCACAATTTTCTGAGGGGAGTAGCCTCAATTTGTCAGTTCATTCCAGCAGTAGCAGCACCAGTAGCACTGGAGATTACGCAGTCTTTGAGGAAGTAGCCATTATGGGTTACCTTCTGAGAGTATTTCTACGCTTGCCTAGTGCAAGCCAAGGTGCCATCATTCTGATCACCTTTGTACTCATTTCATCTTTCAGTATTAATAAAATGGCTTAACGTTCTCCATATTGTCTGTTTTACTTATGATGTCTCTCTAGTAGCTGTAGTTCATTGTTTATGTGCTTTATATTGCTATTTATTTCCATTCGGGATATTACAATGGTATCGGAGCTCATAGACTTGGCTCAGCGTATGAAGCAGATTGTCTATGACACCAACAAGTAAACCATACATCTGTTACCGAGGGAGGAAGTACAGAGACCAAGAGCGGAGGTTAGAGATCACTTTCGGGGAAGGTGACAGCGTTCCAGCAGTGGACACAGAGGAGGAGGAACCAATGGCAGAGGAAAGAGATGCCGAGAAGGAGTTTGGGGAACTTCTCCTCAAATCAGTGCAGGATTTGTCGAGACGAATAGAAGAGATGGGGCAAAGGTTCACGGCAGAGTCTAGACAGCGTGAGACCCCAAGGGGTTTCCATATCGGAGAGGGCTCGGGCACATCCCATCATTTGCAGGAGCACATCACAGCACAGCAAATGGCATCACACACACCTCCACGTTCCACGATGCCTACGTTTCTTGCCACAAACACTGGGGCAAGAGCACAGCAAGAGCAGGAACCGAACCACATGGGAGATTACTTTGCTAAGTATCAGTCCTACGGTCAGGAGTTCAGAGATGCCCTCACATTCCATGACTTCGTTCAGCTCAAGTGGGACAGCAGACCTCGCAACCATCACAGGGGGAACAGGCACTCACATGACGGGGATGTACAACGCACCGTAGGCAGGTTCTATCTACCGACATTTGACGGATCATCTAAGTGTTCGGCAAAGGCTTGAGTGGAGAATTTGGATATATATTTCCATCTTAACCAGATAGCAAAGCCAGAGGCCATCAAGGTGGCAGCGCTCCACCTGGAGGGCGAGGCCCATGACTGGTGGTTTCACGGGATGGCTACGCTGGGGCACTCAGGAGTGACAACATATACCGAGTTTAAATGGAGGTTGATAGAGGGATTTGATCGGAGGGATCCAGAGGAGCATTTTGTTGAGCTAACTAAGCTCAAGTAGACCGAGAGTCCGGCCACAATCATTTCAGAGTTCTTGAGACTTTCCGTGATGGTGCCTGATTTATCTGCAGCCCGGATGATCTATATGTTCATAGACGGATTGGCAGAGCCTCTATGGGGATTAGTCAAATCGACGAGGCCAGCTACACTCCATGACGCAGTTGGGAGGACTTGGGATTTGCAGGATGCACTACCTCGGACTAGAGCTCCTTTTCCCCACAGACCGACATTCCAGCCGAAGGGGAAGGACGTGAGGGTTCCGCCTCCAAAGGGGAACCAGGGCAGAGGGCCCGTGGATGATGAGACCAGGAGAGATCTGAGGCGCTATGTTTCACATGCCAGGAGCCATGGGCACTAGGACACCGTTGTGCTGCGGGGAAAGCCCATTACATCGAGGTCTTCTCCGACAGTAGCAGAGAAGAGGAGTATGAGGAGATAGAGGCAAGAGGCAGCACTGCAACGCAGAGGGGAGATCATCTGCCACCTCCACCACCAGGAGCGGGAGGTGCAGCATTTGCACCTACTGGGGGAGCCCTTGCTTCTTTGCGAGGGGTTCCCAAATACTTGACACTGCGTGTCCGAGGCACTGTGCAGGGACAACGTGTTTCAGTATAAGTGGACAGTGGGGCCACCCACAATTTTATTGATGCCCAGTTGGTAGAGCGGAGGGGCATACCAATGGAGAGCTTTGACGGATTTTTGGTGCTAGTTCCAGGGGACAGGACCATGCAGTGTGCCAGGTATGTGCCATCCTTGGCAGTGACTATGGGGACTTAAACCCTCACAGATCACTTCTTCGTGGTGGACATTCCGGACACCAACGTGATACTGGGGGTGCAGTGGTTGATCACGCTGGGAAAGGTAACCACTGATTGGGAGATCTTAGAGATGGAGTGGACGAATAAGAAGACCGGGAGGCACGAGAAGATTCGGGGTATGCACACCTATCCACCACAGACAGTTTCAGCACACCAAATGGAGGCAGATTTCTGGAAGGGAGACATAGAGTGGGCAGTGGAGCTGCGTGTTTCAGAGGCAGGATCTGCAAGGCAGGCTATACACCCAGATGTACAGTCCATTTTAGACAAGTATACCACGGTTTTTGGAGAGATACCACCAGGGCAGCTGCCAAATCGGGGATTTGAGAACACGATTGAGCTGGAGCATGGTATCCAGGCTGTCATCACTACACCCTATAGGCATCCTAAGGCCTACCGAGATGAGATTGAGAGGGCCATCCATGAGCTCTTAGCTCTTGGGCACATCCATCCTAGCACTAGCCCCTTTGCTTCCTCAATGGTATTGGTGAAGAAGAAGGACGGAACACTGAGGATGTGCATTGACTACCGAGCCCTAAACAAGAAGACCATGAAGAACAAGTACCCCATCCCACGAATAGATGAGTTGATGGATGAGCTAAGGGGATCGAAGTTCTTCTCGAAGATTTATTTGAGATCCGGGTACCATCAGATTCGCGTGAGGGAGCAGGATATTCTCAAGACCGCTTTCAGATGTCATTACGGTCACTTTGAGTTTTTGGTGATGCCTTTTGGGCTGACCAATGCTCCAGCCACATTTCAGTCATGCATGAATCACATCTTCTGCAGTCACTTGAGGAAGCTTGTGTTAGTGTTTTTCGATGACATCTTGATTTACAGCAGGACATGGGAGGAGCACCTACATCATATTGAGGTTGTATTGCGCATATTGGAGGAGCAGCAATTTTATGCTAAGCTCTCCAAATGCGAGTTTGGGCTAACAGAGATGCTCTACTTGGGGGACATCATTGGGGTAAATGGAGTGAGGGTCCACGAGGAGAAGATCGGGCCCATCAAGGATTGGCCAGAGCCAAAGAATCTGACGGAGCTTCGGGGGTTTGTGGGTATCTTCACCTACTACCGAAAGTTCGTCAAGAGATTTTCCCAACTTGTTGCACCCCTTACAGACCTTACCAAAAAGGGGGCATTCAGTTGGATGGATACAGCGCGGAGGGCCTTCGACGGACTCAAGGAGGTGATGAGCAGTTGTACGGTTTTGGCATTGCCAGATTTTACGTAGCCCTTTGTCCTAGAGTGTGATGCATCAGGGAAGGGGATAGGCACAGTTTTGATGCAGGGAGGCCACCCCATAGCTTTCGAGAGCTGGAAGCTATTGCCACATGAGAGGTTGTATGCTATATACGACAAGGAGATGTTGGCCATCATGCATGCATTGGCCAAGTTTTGGCAATACCTGGTGGGGAATAGGTTTAGAGTGAGGACAAACCACAACAACCTCCGATTCTTTCTAGAGCAGAAGCAGTTGCAGGAGAGGCAGCAGAAGTGGGTCAACAAGATCCAGGCATATGATTTTGACATCGAGTATGTCAAGGGGAAGAACAACATGGTGGCCGATGCACTTTCACGCAGACTAGCAGCGTTGTCCTTGATGAGCTTGGACATGGACTGGAGGGCTCAACTTCTGGTAGAGTACTCCAAGGACCGTTTTTCCTGCGAGGTGTTGGACGGGCAGGTTACAAATGACAAGTACAGGGTGATGGATGAGGTAATCCACTTCAGGGACAAGATCTTCTTAACCGAGAGCTCCAGGCTCAAGGAGAAGATATTGCACGCCTCACATGACTCGCGATTATCAGGCCACCAGGGGTTTACCAAGACCTATAAGGCCATCAGAGAGAGGTTCTCATGGAAGGGCCTCAAGGAGGACGTACTCCGACATGTCAGGGAGTGCGAAGTTTGCCAGTGCAACAAGGGGGAGATGAACCATCCGACGAGGTTACTGCAGCCTCTTCCCATACCTGAGGGGAAATGTGAGAGTATTTCGATGGATTTCATCATAGGGTTGCCCACTATACAGGGCAAGGATTGCATATTTGTAGTCGTTGATCGGCTGACAAAGTATGCACATTTCTTCGCCATATCAGCACGTTACACTGCAGCACAGGTGGCGGAGTTATTCTTCAGGGATGTTTTCAGATTGCATAGTCTCCCAAAGACCATTGTCAGTGACAAGGATAGCCACTTCATGGGCGGGTTTTGGCAGGAGCTTTTCCATCTAGTGGGCATTGAGTTGACCCAAAGTACAAGTTACCACCCACAGACGAATGGACAGACTGAGATAGTGAACAAGTGGCTGGAAGGCTACTTGAGTAACTATGTTAGTGGGCAGCAAAAGGCATGGTTACGATGGTTGCACTTGGGAGAGTATTGTTACAACACCATTCATCATATGTCTATCGGTATGTCTCCATTTTATGCTTTATATGGGTATCATGCTTTATCTTTTTCTGACGTGATGTTTGGTGTTAGCAAGGCCCCTAGGACCAAGGATTGGATCCAAGAGAGTTAGGATATACTCCGAGCTCTTAAGGATAACATAGCTATAGCATAGAATCAGCAGAAGCTGTATGCCGATAGGGGACGTGTTGAGAGACAGTTTGAGGTAGGGGACTTGGTCTACCTACGACTGTAGCCATATCGGCAATCCACACCCCGCTTTTATGGACCATACAAGGTGACACGCAGGATTGGGGAGGTTGCATATAAGTTGGAGCTGCCCACGGGTAGCAGGATTCATAACATTTTTCATGTGTCGTGCCTGAAGAAAGCACTAGAACAGCAGGTGACTGCAACTGAGGAGCTCCCGCCCACCGATGATGAGGGGCATCTGGTGCTACAGTCGGACACCATTATTGACACTAGGGAGAGGCAGCTAGCAAGACAGTCGGGGAGTACCTGGTGAGATGGAGGAACCTACCGGATGAGGATGCCACCTGGGAGAGAGAAGATTTTGCAGCATCCATCATTGCAGTTGCTTGAGGACAAGCAATGTTTTGCCGAGGAGGACTGTAATATTCCCAATTAGCAATAGCTAATTGGAAATATTAATTTTTGACTACTTTACTTTAATAAAGTTAAGTTAGAAATAAAGTGGGTGAAGAGGGACACTTAACTCACACTTAGGATAAAAGCATTTCCTAAAGTCACTTGAGAAACATGATTAATTGGCAACATGGGGCCTAGAGGTCAAAGTGGGGTGGGGAAAAGGACAACGTAGGCAATGTGGGCCCAAGCCAGCGCAGAGAGAGAGGGACAACGTGGCTCAAGGAGACAGCGCAGTTGATGGTGGGGCCTAGGTGAGAACAAGGCTCTCCAAGCATAAAAAGGGAGAGGGTCTCCTCATTTCATTCATTTTGATTATGCATCTTTGTTATTTGTCTTTTGACATTGAGCATGCTTGCTGTTGAGCAAAGTCTGCACGCACTGTTCAGTACACCGGGTGTCTCCGTGCGAAGATCCCAACCTCAGCCCCAGGGGACTTCGAGTGCCTGCTCGGGTGAGGAGTTCCATCTTTGTTTTGCCAGAGAGAGTTGCAACAACCACAGCCGGGAGCATTCACTTAAGAGACAGCGCATTCAGGGAGAGGGAGGACGCAATCTTGGGAGGAGGTGGTTCCGGATTGAGGGTTTATCAGGGGATTCAGCCCGGGAGAGTTGGAAAGGGGTCAACCCTTCCCTATTCCATCATTTTGGTAGAGCCGAAGGCCATTATTTATTCAGGGCCAGGGTTTCTCTTTGGGATAGTGTAGTGCCTCAAGGGAGGTCACTTTCGAAGGTCAGTCATTTCCGGAAAGCTCTCTGGGCTTTTCTGGGTATTGGGTGGAGAGGCAATTCCCAAAGTTTCACAATTTTCCGAGGAGGGGAGCAGCCCCAATTTGTGAGTTCATTCCAGCAGTAGCGGCAGCACAGTAGCAGCACCAACAGCACTGGAGATTACGCAGTCTTTGAGGGAGCAGCCATTCTAGGTTATCTCCTGAGAGTATTTCTACGCTTGCCTAGTGCAAGCCAAGGTGCCATCATTCTGATCACCTTTGTACTCATTTCATCTTTCAATATTAAAAAAATGGCTCAGCGTTCTCCATATTGTCCATTTTTCTTATGATGTCTCTCTAGTTGTTGTAGTTCATTGTTTATGTGCTTTATATTGTTGTTTATTTCCATTCGGGATATTACAACAATGTCGTTTTATTTTTTTAGAGGTGGTCACCTTTATAAGGTTATGAGTGATGATCTTGAGTTGAATATGAATTTAATTTGTGAGACAACATAAAGTTTCTTTTTTTAGTATTTCAATTTCTTTAACATCTTTATTGAACTTACACTTTTATTCTAATTAATTAATTTAATTCATCTTAAAATTAATTAATTAAAGTTGTTTGGGAATTAATTAATTTTAAGATATGATAAAGTAATATGTCGTTTCAAACATATTATTTAGTTTCTTTTTAGTTAATACAATATATACACTTTCTTTTAGTTACTATAACAAATAATATATAATTATAATTTCCTTTTATTTTGTATAATCCATTGTATTTACGTTATTTTGGAATAATGTATTAATTATATATTATGATGGTGATATACATATCGAGTACCCTACTCAAAATATTCATTATATTCTAGTGAGTTAGGTATTTACTTCAAAAATCAATTCATTACCCTATAGTTAGTCATTTTTTCCATGTTAGCTAGAATGTATATCAGTGCAGTACATGTGATGCATGCATATGTAGCTATCATATGCATGCCTCGTATGCATGCTAATATCCCTATGCACCCTTTAATTCTAGATGTCTCATTAAAAGGAACATGATGAGAAGGATGAAGGGATGGCTACCATAAAGGATCACAACAAATAAGTTGCCTTTCCTCAATATTCAAAAGGGGGAAATTGTTGAGAAATCAAGTTGAGTGTAGATTGAACTTGATTCCTCCCTTGTTACTTATTATGTCTTCTTCATCAATAAATTATACAATATTCAGTCTTCCAAGAAAATATAAATATCACAAAGATATACAAAAAATTAGGCTCCAAGCCAAGGTAAAACTTCACAAGGGGGAAAACGCAACCAATCATTTTCTTATAGAATCAAATCAAAATGAGACTTCCAATACCAAGACCAAGACCAAGACCAAGACACAAAACTGCCACCAAAATGTCAAGTCCAACCCTCCTTCAAGTCTCCTCCAAATCTGGTCAACTCTAGTCAAAGCCAACAATAATCAAACTGTCCAAATGGTCAATGCAATGAACTTACAGACCTGCAGTAGGAGGCCAAAATTAGGCCCTGTGGCAACCTCAGAAAATTTTGATCTTGTGCACAAAATTTCAGACTACAGATGCAAGCTTCTCCTTGGTCAAATTTTCAGTCAACTTGACTTTTCTCTTGCTTTTGACTTTGTTCTTTTTCTCTCTTTTTACTCCTCTTTCTTGCAGATTTCATAATTATCTTGATGGAAGAATGGGATGAGCTTCAATTAGGTCAAGTTGGATTCTTATATGTAGTTGTCCAGGAGGTTGAAAATGTGGCTCTTGGAGGTCCAGGCCAACTTATCCCACGGAGGGTCAACTTTGACTATTTTGGTGGACTTTGACTCAATATACAATTCAAAATATTTTTTCTTACAAATGTCCAAATGGGACATGACTGAAGTACATTTTCTTTGACTCAAAATAATTGGTCAATGTGGTTGGGTCTCTTCCACCTACACATTCTAATTTTAGTGGCTATGTTTGTGTTATTCCAGTTGAGATTTTCTAAGAGGTCTTTGAGGCTTTCTATCTAAAATGGGAAATTTTGAGCCCCTCCTTGGCCTCGAGTTATATTCAATCCTGTCTCAATTGTGCAATACATCTCTAAAGCTTTTTTTTTGGAAAATCCTCTTTAATTGTTTCAATTATTCACAATGTTCTCTTTGGAGTCTTTGTCACAATGTTGGAATCTCTTCCTCTTGCATACTATGGTTACATTGGTTTGGTCCCTATCTTATTGGTTGAGATTCTTCTTTTTGAAATTTTGAGTAGAGAATGCCTCTTCACCTACTCTCTTTAGGTTTTGGGTCTGCAACCCTTACATGTTGGAAGTCTGAAGTGGGTATGCTCTCTCTCGGAGTTGGTATCATTTTTGGATCAGATAAGCTATCCCTCCTCTTCATTCAACACTCTCCCTTGCTCTCTTGCTGGTTGGTCAATCACGCCTCGAGATGGTTGATGGGGTTGATGCAGAAACAAATCCCTTCGACCTCACGAGCAATGACATACTTCAAGGATACCCCTCTAGCGATTAAAAGAGAAACTGAGGATGTTGAGAGGGCGATCGGGGGAAGAATTGATTGTCGATTCATATCAGAAGCAGAAGTATTGGATCAGGTTGGTAGTTGGGTACAAGGTTTCTTGGAAGTAGGAGCGAGAGCAGAAGCGGGAGTAGGAGTGACATTTTTCATAAGCTTCCTGTGAAAATTCTACTGTAGTGTATTAGTTTATTTCCTCCTACTTGATTTAATTAATACAAGTTATTTTCAGAAATTAGATTCAGAAAATACCGAAAATGAACACAACTACAGCGTACACATGCAGATCATTTACTGAATAATTCACTCATGCAACAAAGTGACACATGGATTTTTGGACATAAGTCCCTGGAAAAACCCAAAGCTGGAAAACCGGTTCAGCAGATATGACGGTTTTATTATTAAGTAGTTCTGGGTACAACGAATCTGGGTTCCAACCTTGTAAAAACTGACAGAGAATAAAAGATGTAAAATCTATAGCTAACTTGAAGATCTAGTGCCAAATATCTAACTGATCCACACCCTCAAACGGGATTTACAGGTCTCATCCCAGATCTGACCCTAGAAACCCTCAGCGTTGCTTCTGAAGCCCTAGCGTTACCCTGGAGGGACTACGTCAACCTCTGCGTGGCTCTAGGAGGGCTTGCGTCACCCTAGGAGAGTTTACGCTGCCACTGCGCTGCCTCTACTTGGCCAGCATCAACCCAGCGTGGCCATAGTTGCCTCTGCGCTACCTCTGTGTCGTCCCTACTGCTCTACGTGGCTCTGAAGCCTTTCTGTGTTGTCCTTGTGGCTACTCCTCTTGCCTCTTGTTGTCTCTTGGCTCTTGGAATCAGATCATTTCCTCAGCCAATACTACCCCTCACTGCAGGAAATTCCACTGGAAATTCTTAGCAAACTCGCCCTAGAATTCTAGATATATTCCTCAGTTCTACAGAAATTGTGTGTGTTCAACTAACCCTCAAGCCTTTCTCTTATAGTTTTTCGTTGAACCCTTCAATGGCCGAGAATAAATCATTCATCAACGGCTGAGATTAAAAGACTGCTTGATCCATGTGACTTAAGACAATTTCAGCACGTGTTAATTAATTCACTTTAATTATTTTATTTTCCTAAGTTAGACTTAGGAAATCCATTAAAAATAATTAATTATTTGAATAACTTCAACACAACTTGAAATTTCTCAATTCCATTTCTGGGTCTTGTAGATCAAGTGTACTCTAGTCCCTCCACAAAATTTGGGACCTAGAGCACAACTGATGCTACCCCAAATACGAAAAATCTCAACACTCCCTCTTAGCATCAGAAGTGTGCTCTAGCAATACATCACACTATGCATTACAAGATCTTGAGTACTTGGTTTGTGTTGTTGATGCTTGGCCTGCTGCCCTTCATCTACTGCACTACTGCTCTTTGTACTGTTGCCCATGCCACTGCCACTGACACTGCCACATCTGTACTGCAACTCCCTCTCAAATTGCTGCATCATGCTGCCCATAGCACTGCCACTGCTAACTGTTGCACTGCCACTTAGTTGCTGAGAAGTAACCAACTGAAAGACATTGCCCAACTGTTTGACAGACAAGTCAAGTTTCCCTCCACCACTAAAGCTCCCTGGATGCTAAATCACGTTGTCCCTTTGGAGACACTGTCATGCTGCAACACTGCACTACATGAGCCCAACTTCTCTGCGCTATTGAAGTCGCATCAGCCTCTCTACACTGCTGCCTCCATGTTGTTGTTGCCTCTAAATTACGCTACTCCCTCTTCAGCTCTTCAGCTCCCTCTTGCTCTTTAATGTGGTCATCTGCAACCATCTCCCGACACATCCCACTACCGTCTTAAGGCTTCCGTAGCTCGTATGTGATCCAATAGTAGGGCTGACTCAAGGATCCCGCCACCAAATATGGATACTCTATATATCCATGTCACCCCACCTCTTCTCTTGAGGTGCATGAGCACTCATGGCTGCATCATCATCAAAGCCATCTTCATTTGCTGCTGCAGCCATGGAATCGGACGCTCCTTTGTCCTTCTTCTTAGGACAATTGCTGGCAAAATGACCAAGATCACCGCAGTTGAAGCATCGGACCTTAGAGAGGTCCTTCTTCTTCTTCCCTTGCTTCTTTTCCCTTGATGCAAGCGCTGCATCCTCCTCTTCTTTCTTCACTCTGGCTGAACTGCTTCCTTCACTGACAAACTGTTTCTTGGTGATCCTCCTGATCTCCTCTTGGCGGAGAATAACCCACATATTTGCCCATGATGGTAACATTGCCCTTCCCAGAATGCTCTGGACAAACGTTTCCCATTCTTCAGAGACAACATTCAGGGTCGTCCTCACTAGGAGCCCTTCATCTAGATTAGCACCCATGCCAATCAGTTGGTCACGGATAGCTTGAAGTCTGAAGAGGAATGGATCTATCTCTTCACCCTTCATCATCTGGAACATACGCATCTGATTCTCAAGAAGCATCCTTCTTTACACCGAGTCTCCTTGGTACATCACTTCCAAGGCTGACCACATGTCATGTGCTGTATTCTTACCAGCAATATGAGGAGTCACGTGGTCCTTGACTCTGTCTATGATCAAACGCTTCGTCTGTGCTTGATTTTCTTCATACTTCTTGAGTGGATCTGCATCTGTTGGTATAGCAAGTGTCTTCTCTGCATGATCTTTGAGACCATATTCATCCAAAACTGAGAGGATTCTGGCCTTCCAGATAACAAATTTGGACATGTCGTCCAATCTGTCTTGATCCCTCAGTCCATATCGAGCCATATTTGCTCAAATCTGAAGAAAACAATACTTCTCCCTCTAGATCTGGGTTTCTTGGTGACTAGAAACCCTCTAGTAACTGCTTCTTGCTCAAAACTGACTTCCCTCCTGGAAATCTTCCACCAAAACTCAAACGGACAGTATTCTCCAATCCTCCTGATCGAATCTCAGATCTGTTTGGCTCAAATCTGCTGAATGACTGTCTTCCTCCCGCCTTTGTTGCCTTAGCTAGGACAATTCTGCACCTGCAGAATATCTACCCCACCAGCACTGCTGAAGATCTGAAGCACTGCTTCCGGATCTTGGCAAAAATTTCTGAAACAAGAGAAGTGACTGGACAACATCCTCTTGGCTGGCCCAGCACAGTCCCAGCGCTGCTCAGAATTGGACTGCATAACCCCAGACTAGGTGACGCAGTCCTTACACTGCCCTGGGAAGGGTCTGCGTAAGCCTAGAGGCCTTCTGCAGCTTCAACGCTGTCTCCTGAATCTACTTTCTCTTATTGTCAAGATGCCCTTTCCGGATCTGCTGCTTCTTCTACCAACCTGCAGAAAATATTTCTTCAGCCAATTTGCTGGAGATTCAGCTTGATCTGCTATCGCTCTGATACCATGTGAAAATTATACTGTAGTGTATTGGTTTATTTCCTCCTACTTGGTTTAATTAATACAAGTTATTTTCATAAATTAGATTCAGAAAATACCGAAAATAAACACAACTACAACCTACACATGCAGATCATTTACTGAATAATTCACTCATGCAACAAAGTGACACATGGATTTTTGGACATAAGTCCCCAAAAAAACCCAAAGCGGGAAAACCGGTTCAACAGATATGAGGGTTTTATTATTAAGTAGTTCTGAGTATAGCAAATCTGGGTTCCAACATTGGAAAACCCGACAGAGAATAAAAGATATAAAATATGCAAATAACCTGAAGATCTAGTGCCAAATATCTAACTGATCCACACCCTCAAACGGGATTTACAGGACTCAGCCCGGATCTGACCCTAGAAACCCTCAACACTGCTTCTGAAGCCCTAGCGTTTCCCTGGAGGGACTGCGTCAGGCTCTACGTGGCTCTAGGAGGGCCTGCGTCACCCTAGGAGTGTCTATGTTGCCCCTGCACTGCCTCTACTTGGCCAGCGTCATCCCAGCGTGGCCCTAGCTTCCTCTGCGCTGTCCCTGCTACTCTGTGTGGCTCTAAAGCCTCTCTGCACTGTCCTTGTGGCTGCTCCTCTTGCCTCTTGCTGTCTCTTGGCTCTTGGAATCAGATCATTCCCTCAGCCAATACTACCCCTTACTGCAGGAAATGCCACTGGAAATTCTTAGCAAACCCACCCTAGAATTCCAGATCTATTCCTCAGTTCTACAGAAATTGTGTGTTCAACTGACCCTCAAGCCTTTCTATTATAATTTTTCGTTGAACCCTTCAACGGCCGAGATTAAATCATCCATCAACAACTGAGATTAAAAGACTACTTGATCCATGTGACTTAAGACAATTTCAGCACATGTGTTAATTAATTCACTTTAATTATTTTATCCTAACTTAGGAAATCCATTAAAAATAATTAATTCTTTGAATAACTTCAACACAAGTTGAAATTTCTCAAATCCATTCCTGGGTCTTGTAGATCAAGTGTACTCTAGTCACTCCACAAAATTTGGGACCTAGAGCACAACTGATGCTACCCCAAATACACAAAATCTCAAGACTTCCAAGTCAAGAGCATTTTTTATATAATATATTTTTATATATTTTGATGCATATATGTCAAAAAAAGCATGTAGAATGATGAATTAGTTATAAAAAGCATAAAATCATGGATTAAACCATATAACATCAATCATCTAGTAGTTATAATCTTCCTCAACCACAGGTCCACAAGTTACAACATCTCGATTCTCATCAACCTTAAAGATGTACTTGTCAAAATTCAATATATATCATTTGTCATTACTAAAGATGTACTTGTAACAACTACCAAACAATAACAAAGAATATCAAACATGAAATGAAATGTTTCATGAAGCATCATATTCATAATTCATTACCATTGAGTTATAATTGCCAACTTCAAACTTCAAACTTAAATTGTCATATATTGTTTACAAAAAATACCATAATAAATATGAAAGAGTCAATAGTTATAAAAAGTACTAGAAAGTAGAAACTAGAAGAGACTAGTAAATCTACTATCTACTAGAATTTCTTCTTGCCACGAAAAACATATAATTTCTTTTCTCGTGATCTATAACAATGGGAGTCTCCTCCCGCATGGTTTGACTCTGCAATGGTCATGAACCACATCCAGAACCAAAAGGAACATGACCTCCACGCAATGTTGCAGATGGAGGTGGCAGCAAAGTTGTGCAACTTGAGCCCTGTTAGTGGATGGGGGTGGTATTGGTGTTGATGTTGTTGTTGTTGCTTCATCCTCATCATCCAAAAGTTATGCTTCCAACGACTATAAATGTAAGGCTCCCACCTCCAAATTATCCTCCTCCGGGGTTTTTGTCGCAAGTGATATAACCTTTATCAGATCGAGTCCGCTCGCACTGATGTGTCAACAACCTCAAGTTGTAATGTACATAAACCAAGCTTTCTGCTTGGATTTCATTGAGGCAATTTCTTTTGACATTGTGGATGAAGTGATAAGTGTTCCAAGTTCCAACACCTCTCTGCAGAAGAATTATAAAGGACCTATGAAAGCACTTTAACTACCTATTTCACCAAAGGTCCCCCAGAGCCATACATGTTCCACCATTCAACAGGATCCAATTTATCTCTGTCATCGATTGCAAGCAAAGCACCAAACATTCCTGTTTGATTGAAGTATTTTCTTAATTCTCCACACAATCTAGCACATTCCTTCCTGTTAGGGGCCAGCTTATCTAATGCTAGCATGTACCCATTTTGTATCTATGGATTTGTATGGTGTTTTCTCCTAACCCCACCTCGAGGTGCAGGTTTGGCCAACCAAGATGGGGAGTAGAATTTTGGCGTAAGGACATATGCCAAGGCATGGAGTGGAACATTAAGATTATCCCACCTTTTGACCACATGTTTGTGAATATGATCATACAAGATGGGATCTTTCGAATGAACAATATCTTTGATTTGTCCTAGCATGCTATCCATCTGCTCACACACCTACCCAATCACCGACACATCTGTATTTGCAAAATGAATCATGTTATAAATGGGCTTGGTGACCTGCAAAACATTCTTCACACTTGCCCAAAATTGACCATCAAGAACGGTGTCCTCCAACTCTTCAAAATCTTCCCTGTCAGATGTGGTTGCAACCCTATCCTTTAATACTTGCCATGATTCACTTGATACCAAGCTAGCCAATGTCTCTCTTACCTTCAAAAGGCACCTGAAGGTGAGGTAATAGCTAGCAAATCTAGTCTTTGCAATCTTCAATAGCTCCAACCTTGAGTGATTGTGGAAAATGCTATGGGCATTGTTATGATTAGTAATAAATATTATCATTTATTTTCCTTTCTTGTACAATGAAACAATCCATTTGTATTCAGGTTCCCTTTATCTTAATAATGCCATGCATAAAAAGGTTCATTATGTGAACCAAACACCCAGACCAAAATATGTTGGGGTATCTATCCTCAATGATTTCTCCCGTTTTCTTACAATTAGAAGCACTATCAATAATGACTTGGATGGCATTGTATGGCCCAATACTTTCAATTGTTTGAATTAATGGTTTTGCAATGTTGATGTTGGTCTTGAACTTATCTGAGTAGTCATGAGATGAAAGGAAGACTGCACCAGTAGCAGACACACCAACAACTCTTATCAATGTTTTTGTAATATTCCCAATTAGCTTTGCTAATTGGAATATTTCATTTTTGCTTTATTTTGCCGCTTTAGCTAGAAATAATAAATAAAGTGAGAAATAAGAGGGGTCACCTCACTTTATAAATAAAGTGTTCTTTTCCTAGTTGATTGACGTTATAACTTAGAGAGGGGGCCTTGGGGGTCCACATGAGTATGATGGGGAGGCATCAGGCTAACCCAAGGTGAACTGCGCAGGTCAAAGGAGAGTAAGGATGCAGTTAAGTTTTGGAGGGAGTTTGGCATTATAAAAGGAGGGGTTCTCACCTCATTTGGTTATGCATGATTTTATATTGATATTGAGAGCTAGACTTCTGTCTGCTTCAGCACGCCGGTTGTTTAGTCGGTCTGCAGCACTGTTTAGTGCAACCGAGTGTCTCCGGTCGGAGATCTCACCCTTAGCCTCGGGGGACTTCGAGTGCCTGCCCTGGTAAGGTTATTTCTGGTTTCACCCTTAGCTTCGGGGGACTTCGAGTGCCCGCCCTAGTAAGGTTAATTTCTGAGTTCTATCTTTCAGTTACAGTTTCAGGTGGAGATTCGGAGAGGAAGAAGCCCTCTAGTGGCTGCGCAGATCTAGCAGGAAAAACGCTGTTTCAGCAGGAGGAAGGACGCAGTTCTTGTCTGGGAGGAAAGACGCTGTTCCAGAGGGAAGGAAGGACGCAGATCAGTCTTGAAGTGAGGACGTTGTTCCAGCAGGAAGAGGAGGACGCAGATCTGAGGGCACCTTGATAGATCCAGCTTTGGAGATTGTAGATCTGAGCAGATATTTGCAGATCTGGTTCTGTAGGTTGCAGATCTGGAGGGGTAGCATTAGATCCAGCTTGGGAGATTGCAGATCTGAGGAGATATTGGCAGATCCAGCCTAGATCTGAAGAGATAACATCAGATCCAGCCTTGGAGGTTGCAGATCTGAAGAGATATTGCCAGATCTAGCATAGATCTGAGGAGAGAGCAGTAGATCTGATATAGGAGGACGCAGATCTGGAAGGACAGGACACAGATCTGGATTGCAGGCTTCAGATCCAGCAGATCTGAGCATATAGAACGCTGATCCTTCTGGGAGGACGCTGATCTGATGAGTAGGGTCATATGAGCAGGGCTTGACAGCGTTTTTGGCCTTGAGGAGTGGAGCTTTTCATCTGGAGGGTTTGGTGACCAGCACTACACCTGTTTCAGCGTTGTCACTAGCAGAGACAGCGTTTTCCATTGGTGAGGGTTCGGAGTATTGATATCAGATATCTTCCAGTCTTCAGCTCGTAGTTGCAGCGCAGTCCAGCTTCAGTCTTCAGAGCAGCTAGGACGCTGTCCTTGTTGCAGCCATTAGTTGTCTGAGAGGGTCTCCACTTGCCTAGGGCAAGGATAGGTGCATTCATTCTGATTTTCTTGTACTCCTCTCTATGTACTTTCAGATTAATAAAATGGCTCAGTTTTCTGGCATTCCATGTGTAATTGTTCCATGATCTGGTTCAGCATTATATTTTCTATATCTGTCTGGCATATTTCTGTTTATTACCGGTTATTTCCCTTTGGGGATATTACAGTGGTATCGGAGCATAGATCTGGCTCAGCCTGTGGTGCTAGCAGTCTATGACGACCAGGGATAACCCCTACATCCATCGGAAGAGTCTCTTCGGGGGAAGTGATTCTGATCAGGAGCCACCTGAAACAGATCCAGAGACAGAGCAGCGGAATCCGATGGCAGACATATCTGAGAAGTTGGATGCACTCATCCATCACGTACAGGATGTAACCAAGAGGATTGCAGCTGTAGAGGTAGCACAGAGAGAACCCCCTAGGGTTCTCCAGGTGGGAGAAGGATCGGGCGTGTCTCGCTACATACCAGATGCTATTCCTATTGTGACAGCGCAGAGGCCCTATATGCCCACATTCGAAGACGCAGAGACAGGAGTGCGGGGTGGTGCACAGAGGGTCAATCCAGCACCCACGCGACCCACCATGCCTACCTTCCCGGTAGAGGACGAGGGGTCAACAGCGCCAAGAGATGGGGGTCCAGCTCAATATGTAGCCGTTTTTGCAGAATGGCAGGGCCTAGGACAGGCGTTCATGGATGCTTTTCCCCTAGATCGCTATTTCCAGTTCCGATGTGGCGGCAAAGCCCATGAGCAGGACCAACACAAGGGACGTGGATCCCACCGTGATAGTCACCGTGCAGCGAGTAAATTCCATTTGCCGATGTTTGATGGTTCGCAGAAGACTACGGCAAAGTCCTGGGTGGAGAAGCTGGACATCTATTTTCAGCTTAACCAGATGCCAGAGACAGAGGCCATTAAGATGGCTGCATTGCATTTAGAGGGTGAGGCCCAGGACTGGTGGTTTCATGGGATGGCGACAACTGGTATTCAGTAGCGACATCTTGGGTTCACCGGGAGTGGTGGTGGCGTTTGACGGGAAGAAGTGGGAGACGACAGCTACAGCTGACTCTAGCTCTGACAATAAAGTCTGAAAGTGTCTCTCGGACTTCTGAGGGTTTCGGTGATGAATTTTATCGACGGCTCGGATGGTCTATATTTGTGATGTCTGTTGAGTGTCGAGCCACTGCGTGGCCTAGTCGATCAAACTCAGCTGCTCCCCCTCCCGGATGCTATCGGTGAGCTCGAGCCTCGGGATGTCTGCCTAGGACTCGGCCACCTTATCCCCGAGAGACGGGGCTTTCGACTAGGGTAAGGTTTCACGAGGGTTCGCTATCAAAGCGATCAGGCAAGGCAATTGCCCGTGTGAGCAGAAGGCAGAACGGACGATTATGCCCTACCCCAGAAAGGAAACAGTAATTCTGTGAGAAATCACATTTCTAAAGTCCTTCTTAAGGAAGTGTAGAGGGAAGGAGGAAGAGGATGAGGAGGCAGGAGGATGTTATGCAGCGCAGAGTACCTTACCACCACCACCACCCGAGGCAGGTGGGGCATCATTCGCACCTACTGGGGGAGCTCTAGCAGCATTGCGAGGAGTCCCCAAGTATCTGACATTGCGCGTACGGGGGACAGTGCGCGGACAGCGGGTTTCGGTCTTAGTCGATAGTGGGGCCACCCACAACTTCATTGATGCACAGATGGTTGCACGGAGAGGCATACCGACGGAGCCCACAACTTCATTGATGCCCAGATGGTGGCACGAAGAGGCATACCGACGGAGGGCTTTGATGGGTTTTCAGTTTTGGTACCAGGAGATCAGACCATGGCATGTGCTCGATATGTACCAGAATTATCAGTGACGATGGGCACCTACACATTGACCGATCACTTCTTTGTGGTGGACATCCCGGACACCAATGTGATATTGGGAGTTCAGTGGCTTATTACTCTGGGAAAGGTCACAACTGATTGGAAGGCCTTGGAGATGGAGTGGGATGATCCCAAGACGGGGAGGCATGAGAAGATACGAGGGCAGAACACATATCCACCCCAGACAGTATCGGCACACAGCATGGAGGCGACATTCCGCAAGGGAGATATAGAGTGGGCAGTAGAGTTGCGGGCTTCGGAGGCAGTAGATACAGGACGGACGGTGCACCCTGATCTACAGACTATTCTCGACAAATATGCAGTAGTTTT
Source organism: Pinus albicaulis (assembly GCA_034641835.2). Taxonomy (NCBI): domain Eukaryota; kingdom Viridiplantae; phylum Streptophyta; class Pinopsida; order Pinales; family Pinaceae; genus Pinus; species Pinus albicaulis. The sequence continues at coordinate 787,793,112 of CM076572.1, forward strand.
TGGAGACATTCCGCCGGGACAGCCACCGGATCGGGGGTTTGAGCACATGATCGAGCTGGAGCAGGGGATACAGGCGGTGATTACCACACCGTATAGGCATCCCAAGGCCTATCGGGATGAGATAGAACGGGCCATTCAGGAGTTGTTGGCCCTTGGGCACATTCGTCCCAGCACCAGTCCTTTTGCTTCTTCAGTAGTGCTGGTGAAGAAGAAGGACGGCACATTACGCATGTGCATTGATTACAGGGCTCTGAACAAGAAGACCCTGAAGAACAGGTACCCCATTCCCAGGATCGATGAGTTGATGGATGAGTTGAGAGGAGCACGGTTCTTCTCAAAGACCGATTTGAGATCCGGGTACCATCAGATACGCATGAGGGAACAGGACATTCCCAAGACTGCTTTCAGGTGTCATTATGGGCACTTTGAATTTTTGGTCATGCCATTTGGATTGACCAATGCACCGGCTACTTTTCAGTCTTGTATGAACCACATTTTCAGGGATCATCTGAGGAAGTTTGTGCTGGTTTTCTTTGATGATATCCTTATCTACAGCAGGACTTGGGAGGAGCATCTCCAGCACATTGAGACTGTCTTGCGCATTCTGGAGGAGCAGCAGTTCTTTGCCAAGCTCTCCAAGTGTGAGTTTGGATTGACGGAGATGCTGTATCTGGGACACATCATAGGAGTGGACGGGGTGAGAGTCCACGAGGAGAAGATCAGGGCTATCAGGGACTGGCCAGAGCCACGGAACGTAACAGAACTTCGAGGGTTTATTGGTATCTGCACCTACTACCGGAAGTTCGTCAAGGGCTTCTCACAGCTTGCTGCACCCCTCACGGAGCTCACAAGGAAGGGGGCATTCAGTTGGTCGGATACAGCACAGCGAGCTTTTGATAAGCTCAAGGAGGTGATGAGTAGTTGTCCCGTGTTAGCATTACCAGATTTTACGCAGCCCTTTGTCCTAGAGTGAGATGCATCAGGAGAGGGGATTGGAGCAGTTTTGATGCAGGAGGGTCATCCGATTGCGTTCGAGAGCCGGAAGCTCCTTCCACACGAGAGGCTTTATCCCATCTATGACAAGGAGATGCTGGCCATCATGCATGCATTGGCCAAATTCCGGCAGTACCTGGTAGGTGGCAGATTCAGGGTGAGGACTGATCATAACAGCCTGAAGTACTTTCTGGAGCAGAAGCAGTTGCAGGAGAGGCAGCAAAAGTGGATCAGCAAGATCCAGGCTTACGACTTTGACATAGAGTATGTCAAGGGGAAAAATAATGTGGTAGCCGATGCCCTTTCCCGTAGACCAGCCACGTTATCACTCATGAGCTTGGACGCTGACTGGAAGGCTCGACTACTGGTTGAGTACTCCAAAGATAGATTTGCATGCGAGGTGCTGGATGGACAGGTAGCAGATAGCAGATACAGGGTGGCCGATGAGGTCATCTATTACAGGGACAGGATCTTCTTGACTGAGGGGTCTCAGCTCAAGGAGAAGATACTCCAGGCTTCACATGATTCACCATTGGCGGGCCACCAGGGGTTCACCAAGATGTACAGAGCCATCCGGGAGAGATTTGCATGGAAGGGCCTCAAGGAGGACGTACTCCAGCATGTCAGGGAGTGCGAGGTTTGCCAGCGGAACAAGGGAGAGATGAGCCATCCGGCGGGGCTGTTGCAGCCGCTTCCCATTCCGGAGGGGAAGTGGGAGAGTATTTCGATGGACTTCATCACGGGGTTGCCCACAGTGCAGGGCAAGGACTGCATCTTCGTAGTAGTTGACCGGCTAACGAAGTATGCTCATTTTTTCGCCATTTCGGCGCATCATACAGCGGCACAGGTGGCAGAGTTGTTTTTCCGGGAGGTTTTCAGATTGCATGGTCTACCCAAGACCATTGTTAGCGACCGGGACAGCGGTTTTATGGGAGGATTTTGGCAGGAGCTCTTCCGACTAGTGGGGACCGAGTTGACACCGAGCACTAGTTATCATCCCCAGACGGACGGGCAGACAGAGATAGTTAACAAGTGGCTAGAGGGCTACTTGCGCAACTACGTCAGTGGGCAGCAGAGAGCATGGCTAAAATGGCTACATCTGGGCGAGTACTGCTACAACACAACCCACCATATGTCCATCGGTATGACACCTTTCTATGCGTTGTATGGCTATCATTCCCTATCTTTTGTGGACATGATGTTTGGTGTTAGCAGGGCTCCGCGAGCCAAATTATGGATCCAAGAGAGCCAAGACATCCTCCGGACTCTCAAGGACAACATAGCCACAGCACAGAATCAACAGAAATTGTATGCTGATAAGGGTCGGGTGGAGAGACACTTTGAGGTAGGGGACCTAGTCTACCTACGATTACAGCCATACCGACAGTCTTCGCTCAAACAGAAGGGGGCAGAGAAGCTAAAGCCTCGTTTTTATGGACCATACAGGGTGATACGCAGGATCGGGCAGGTTGCATATGAGTTGGAACTGCCCCAAGGCAGTCGGATTCATAACATCTTCCATGTATCATGCCTGAAGAAGGCATTGGGTCAGCATGTGACAGTCACCGGGGAGCTACCACCTACAGATGATGAGGGGCACTTGGTGTTACAGCCGGAGGCCATTATTGACACCAGGGAGAGACAGCTGCGTAGCCGGAAGATCAGAGAGTTCTTGGTGAGATGGAAGAATTTGCCGGAGGAGGATGCCACTTGGGAGGATGAGAGGATCTTACAGCATCCATCACTTCAGTTGCTTGAGGACAAGCAACGTTTTGCCGGGGGAGACTGTAATATTCCCAATTAGCTTTGCTAATTGGAATATTTCATTTTTGCTTTACTTTGCCGCTTTAGCTAGAAATAATAAATAAAGTGAGAAATAAGAGGGGTCACCTCACTTTAGTCACCTCACTTTATAAATAAAGTGTTCTTTTCCTAGTTGATTGACGTTATAACTTAGAGAGGGGGCCTTGGGGGTCCACATGAGTATGATGGGGAGGCATCAGGCTGACCCAAGGTGAACTGCGCAGGTCAGAGGAGAGTAAGGACGCAGTTAAGTTTTGGAGGGAGTTTGGCATTATAAAAGGAGGGATTCTCACCTCATTTGGTTATGCATGATTTTATATTGATATTGAGAGCTAGACTTCTGTCTGCTTCAGCACGCCGGTTGTTTAGTCGGTCTGCAGCACTGTTTAGTGCAACCGAGTGTCTCCGGTCGGAGATCTCACCCTTAGTCTCGGGGGACTTCGAGTGCCTGCCCTGGTAAGGTTATTTCTGGTTTCACCCTTAGCTTCGGGGGACTTCGAGTGCCCGCCCTAGTAAGGTTAATTTCTGAGTTCTATCTTTCAGTTTCAGTAGCAGTTTCAGGTGGAGAGTCGGAGAGGAAGAAGCCTTCTAGTGGCTGCGCAGATCTAGCAGGAAAAACGCAGTTTCAAATAGAGGAGGGACGGGGGGGTGTCCGGGAGGAAGGACGCCGTTCCGTAGGAAGAAGGACGCAGACCGCTCCCGATGAGGATTTCCATTGTTTCGGGAAGAAAGAGATCCCCACATGAGGACGAGAGTCCGGAGGGATAGGACGCAGATCTGGATTGTAGGCTTCAGATCCAGCAGATCTGAGCATATGGGACGCTGATCCATCTGGGAGGACGCTGATCTGATGAGCAGGGTCGTGTGAGCAGGGCTTTACAGCGTTTTTGGCCTTGAGGAGCTGAGCTTTTCATCTGGAGGGTTTGGTGACCAGAAGAACAAGATCAAAGCCAGTCACCGCCACATCCATGATGGGGCCGTTTTCCACGGTGAGGGTTTGGAGTATTGATATCGATACCTTCCGCCTTCAAATTTCGTAGTTGCAACAAGTACTCCTACCTTCTTTGGGCCTTTCGTAGCGGCCTAGGACGTCGTCCTCGTTGGCAGCACCTATTATTTGTCCGAGAGGGACTCCACTTGCCTAGAGCAAGGATAGGTGCATTCATTCTGATTTTTCTTGTACTCCTCTCTATGTACTTTCAGATTAATAAAATGGCTCAGTTTTCTGGCATTCCATGTGTAATTGTTCCATGATCTGGTTCAGCATTATATTTTCTATATCTGTCTGGCATATTTCTGCTTATTACTGGTTATTTCCCTTTGGGGATATTACAAAGCTGCTAAACCCACATTCTCTCTCTATGATGCATATCGAAATGCATGGTCCATTTAAAACCCAAAATTAATGCCCATATTGGCAAACTCAATAATGCGGAAGCTTTCTTTCAATCAATGGTCAAAACCTTATTATAAAATCCACCTTTACAACTTCATATGCGGAAGCTAACTTTCTAGACCTATGGTTAAGACCATAGAAATAACCCACTTTGTGAAATTGAATCAAAATTTCAAACTTGGTTATAAACCATTTTCCCAACATCACATATATGTTGCCCTTTCATACAAAGGTTCGACTTTGTAATAACTCAAGGTATCAACTTTGGCCAACACCTTAAGTTTGATTGGGTTTAATATTTCATATTTTTTTAAACAAATACCTAAGATAAATATTTAATAACCTTTGGAATCCACCTTTTCCAACCATCAAATATGCTTTCCAGTTTTCATGTAAATAAACATTAGGACACATTCATCCCCGCACTCCATTAATGTATATTCGTTCACCATATATTCGGGCCACAACATACCATTTCAGTATAATTCATTAAACCTTAAATGTATCAACACACATATATACTCGATCCACACTTTGGTTAAATCCCAATGTTCACATATTTGAATGTTCGGGCCCACAGCAACCATAACTTACCTCTTCGCTCGTTTAATTCCTGCACAAATTCACGATGCAAACACTGTCTGATCCTTTGATTGGATCAATCTTACGGATATCGCGCTCATTTAACCCCCGAACCTTCTCACTCTGTATCCACGTGAAATGGGTTGTATTACAAAACCGCCCATACTACGTGTCAACCATTTAACACCATCGCTTTCAAAACTGAATAAACCACTTACCATTCAGGAGCCGCACGAAAACCATTGGTTTGGTTTTACATCTGACTTCACTGTTCATTGCATGGTTCTGCCATATTTTAACTCATGGTTCCGCTCTCACTGTTTGTTCAACAAACCATTGATTCTTCATTTGAAGATCCGCTCAACTGCATTAACATTCAATCCTCTTCGACCTTCATTTGAACACTGTTCACTGTGTTGGATATTCACAGTTCCACTCCAATTCTTTGATATAGGATCTTTGACCTTAGCTATCCTTCGACTCCATTCCAATGTGGTTTCATCCATTGATTAAAAATATAGTAAATCAACAACTGTAACTTCAAAAACCCTAGATTTTCTCTTCACTGTGTATACACGACAAGTGTGTAATCAAACCCTCTCATTGAATATTGTATACAGAAACAACATGTGTGCCCCTGCGCTATAGAAATTTACATTAATAAGGAGGATCGTGTTGTGACATAGTTCACACAATTCTATAATCTCAATTAAACACACAATCTCTCAAACATGTAGTGAATACCCAATGACAGAATTCCTCTGTTCCCGTCAATTCATTTACACACAATATGCACTAAAAACACAACTCAGAATTTGAGTTTCTTTCTGTATTAAAACCAGTATTTACATAGGAATTTTATTTCTCTCTGGCTTGATATTCAATCAGTGGCCATCTTCCACTACTTTCGCTCGAAGGCTTACAATCAAAACCCTACTTCCTATTCTACCTTGAAGTCTATCAAATATATTTTTTTAATGTCTTTGAGGCTTACATTTTATACAAAAGGTATGAAACTATTTATTTGGTTTCAGTTCCTATATTTTCTCAACAATATCCTAAAATCACTATTTAATCCCTAAGGATCCTCTTTCATCCCAAAAATAATGAAACAAACTCTAATTTAGGATTTATAGTTAATTCCTAAATATTTCAATCTCTATGCACTTCTCATGTTTTCCAACATTCGAGAACATTTACAAAATTCCTCACTATATTTAATTAATTTTCATTAAAAATCACTCAAATCCTTACATAAGAAATCAAATCCCTTGAAAACACAAACCCTTAAGTTTTATTAAATTACAAGGAATTTTTGTTAGACTAATGCCCCTGCATCAGACTCCCAAGGTCAAAAGTAATCATGATCTCCTGATCATGTGCTTTTAATTATTTGCCTCCTCGATCCCATACTTTGTTTTGCTACTATCTATAAGTTGCATTATTCTTTTGTTGTACTTCTCGAGGTTTCGATATCTTGTTCTGCATCTTGCCACTAGCTATGCTTTCACATTCTCTTCTTGTCTTTCCTTTGCTAAAATTACTTTGCCTTCTTACTGTTGTTTGCTTCTTCTGAGACAACTTCATCATCAATCTTCTGATGCTTTCAACCTCTCTGTCCAGTTCATCTTTTGTCTGGAAATTACTTTGCCTTTTGTTGCCGCTTTCAGACGCTCGTTACTTTTGTTCCCGTTATTGCCGCCAATACTTTTACCTTTGTTGTTGTTGTTCCCCGTAGATGTTATCAACATTGTTGTTGTTGTTTCATTAAGTATCGCCTTTGTAAGTGTTGTCGCCAACATTGATGTCGCTGCCTCCCAAACTTCCTAAATATCTCTTAAGATATCTCCCTCTGCAACAATTTTATTTTGTTCATCACCTACAAATTTATCTTTAAAAAATAAATTATCATTTTATTTTCTACTGCAGTAACATACTCATTCAGTCTTCTTTGTATACTAGTAAGCATAATCAATTTTAACAAAATAGTATCTGCTCCTGCCTCTTTTATAACTTCATAAATTTTCACTTTATTGTCTACAATTCCTTTCTCTTGTTCAAATGTTTCTATCAAACATTTCAGCCATTTCCTTTGTACTTTTTTTCTCTCAAACACATCAACAATATGCTGCAATTCAGTTTCAATAGCTCCTTCTTCTTCTTCTTTGACAATCTTCAGTAATTTTCCATCACCTCCTTGACTGATTTTGGAAATCAAATCAACTTCTTCAAACATTGTATCTTCATCCTTTATCAGAATATAATTCTGATTCTTCATCACTGTGTTAGTTCTAAACATCTGTCCCACAGTCTTCTCTTGACTAATCAGACAAGCCAGCTCCTACTTATCATCAACAGTAACAAGTTCCTTCATGATTGTTTCACCTTCCTTGGAATTTATGAATTCCTTCTCCTGCAACAACTCATCTTCATTCAAGACAACTCCAAGAGATGGATTGTTTTCTGCATAACCTATAAACACAATCAAATTGTCAATTTCAAAATTACAAGACCCAATGGTCTCAATTGATGATCTAGTCACCAAATCTTCTTTTTGTAGTTGTAAGTCTCTTTCAAGACTCAAAAAATATTCATTGTCTTTCTTCTCATCTTCTAAATTCAACTCCATTGTGCCAATCACCATAATAGAATGATGATCCTCCACTATGTTTTCAGCTAACATAGTTTCCTTCTCATTAAATTTTTTGACATTTTCCATTTGTTGTCATTCTTTTCCTGCATAATTAACACATGAACTATCATCATTAAAAATACAAGGTTTCAATGTCTCTTCCTCCTCTAACAACATATCAGTATGCTGCTTTGAGTTTTCTTCCAAATCCTTTGTCAACACATCAGTATGCTGATTTACATTCTCCATGAGATTGTCAACTAGTCGCTCCTTCTTTCCATCATATGTTTCATGAATGTTTCCTAGCATTGGCTCAGAATAATGAACTTATTTCTCTGAAATTTCATTTTGACTTTCATTCATGAAAATTTTCTTGTCTTGCTTCTTCAACAATTTATCCTATGTATAGATCCTCTGTTTTTCCAATTCTCTTCTCTGAAGATCTAATTTTCTATATAATTCAACAATTTCAATTGGAATAGAATTTGGAAACTTTACAAAACTTTCCATACCTTCATTTTCTCTTGACCAATCATCAGATGAACCTTCTTCTGTTTCAATATTCTGGTGAATATTCTCATGAGACCCTTCTATCTTCATGTCTTCCTGAGATCTTGCTATCTCAGCAGTGATCTGAGCAGATTTCAGATTTAACTTCTTCTCCTTAAAAAACCCTAAATCTTGTTCATCATCCTGTAATGTACCTGAAATCATACACAACTCATTAGTTTTAAAAACAAAAGACTTTTCAGTCTCGTTTGCTTCTTCAAGCATTTCTCCTTGAACATATTTGCATGTGGAATCTTTAAATTCCATCTTTGACTCAAAAAATCTGAGTTCTTCCTTCCATAAGGAAATCTCTTTCTGCCTCCACATCATTTTCAATGGTTGAAAAATTAATATCTTTCCCTTCAGTGGAAATATCCATCCTCCTCTCTAGTTTTCCTCTTCTTGCGGCCATTCCTTTAGTACCTCCAGTTGTACTTTCATCACTGAAATTTCCCTTTCTCTATCCTTTATCTTATCTCTGTGGCATTCTTTAGAACCTCTTCTCTGATCCTCCATGATAATATTCATGAGCTCCTCACTCACCATGAGTTTCACTAAGCCTCTGCAGCAACAAGCTCTCCCTGCTGCCACTTACCTCACCAATCCCCTCACTGGATTTGGTCTTTTGGCAAGCACTGGTTCTCTATCTCTAGGACCTCTTTGAGCACTCTCCTCTAGTCTCTATAGACTTATATCCTTAACTCACCTTCTATTGAGAACACTTCATTTGTTCTCCTTATCCAACCTTTAGCTAGAATATCAAGTTCACTGCCATCATCATCAAAATCTTTGTCTTTATCATATCTGCAACCACAATTCTGCAATCACAATTTCAAATCAGATTAAAATTGTCTTACCTTCAATATCTCTGCATGATCTTGTTCTCTTCATTCATCTGTAATTTGAATGTACTACCCTCATTCATTCCTCCAAATTTCTATTCACTTCATTTGTGTATCTACTACTTATCAGATTTAGAATCTAATCTCCTTCCATTTCCTCATCACACATGCATTCAGGTTTAATTAAAAAAAAATCTTTAATTCTCAACAAAGCCTTTCCTGCTTTGATATCACTTGATAGCAGCCCAAGCTACTAAACCCACATTCTCTCTCTATGATGCATATAGAAATGCATGGTCCATTTGAAACCCAAAATTAATGCCCATATTGGCAAACTCTGCGGAAGCTTTCTTTCAATCAATGGTCAAAACCTTATTATAAAATCCACCTTTACAATTTCATATGTGGAAGCTAACTTTCTAGACCTATGGTTAAGACCATAGAAATAACCCACTTTATGAAATTGAATCAAAATTTCAAACTTTGGTTATAAACCATTTTCCCAACATCACATATATGTTGCCCTTTCATACAAAGGTTCAACTTTGTAATAACCCGAAGTATCAAATTTGGCCAACACTTTAAGTTTCATTGGATTTAATATTCGGATTTGGTTAAACAAGTACCTAAGATAAATATTTAATAACCTTTGGAACCCACCTTTTCCAACCATTAAATGTGCTTTCCAGTTCCGATGTCAATAAACATTAGGACGCATTCAGCCCCACACTCCATTAATGTATATTCGTTCACCATATGTTCGGGCCATAACATACCATTTCACTATAGTTCAAACTACGCAATCATTTCATTCATTAAACCTTAAATGTATCAACACACATATATACTCGATCCACACTTTGGTTAAATCCCAATGTCAACATATTTAAATGTTTGGTCCCACAACAACCCTAACTTACCTCTTCGCTCGTTTAAATCTTGCACAACTTCATGATGAGAACGTCGTCCGATTCTTTGATCGGCTCAATCCTACGGATATCGTGCTCATTTAACCCCTGAACCTTATCACTCCATATCCACGCGAAATGGGTTGTATTACAAAACTGCCCATACTACGTGTCAACCATTTAACACTATCATGTTCAAAACTGAATAAACCACTTACCATTCACGAGCTGCGTGAAGACCATTGGTTTGGTTTTAAATCTGCCTTCACTGTTCATCGCATGGTTCTGCCATATTTTAACTCATGGTTCCGCTCTTACAGTTTGTTCAACAAACCATTGATTCTTCATCTGAAGATATGCTCAACCGCATTAACATTCAATCCTCTCTGGCCTTCATTCGAACACTGTTCACTGTGTTGGATATTCACAGTTCCGCTCCAATTCTTTGATACGAGATCTCTGACCTTATCTATCCTTCGACTCTATTCCACTGTGGTTTAATCCATTGATTATAAATACAGTAAATCTGCAACTATAACTTCGAAAACCCCAGATTTTCTCTTCATTGTGCATACACGACAGGTGTGTAATCAAACTCTCTCCTTGAATATTGTATACGGAAACAACATTTGTGCCCTTGTGCTATAGAAATTTACATTAATAAGGAGGATCGTGTTGTGACATAGATCCATTCTGTGATCGATTCATGCAGTTCACACAATTATATAATCTCAATTAAGGACACAATCTCTCAAACATGTAGTGAATACCTAATGACAGAATTCCTCTGTTCCCATCAATTCATTTGTACACAATATGCACTAGAAACAAAAATCAGAATTTGAGTTTATTTCTGTATTAAAACAAGTATTTACATAGGAATTTTCTTCCTCTCTGGCTTGATATTCTATCAGTGGCCTTCTTCCACTACTTTCGCCCAAAGGCTTACAATCAAAACCCTACTTCCTGTTCTACCTTGAAGTCTATAAAATCTATTTTTTTAATGCCTTTGAGGCTTACATTCTATACAAAAGGTCTGAAACTATTTTTTTGGTTTTAGTTCCTGCATTTTCTCAACAATATCCTAAAATCACTATTTAATCCCTAAGGATCCTCTTTCATCCCAAAAATAATGAAACAAACTCTAATTTAGGATTTATAGTTAATTCCTAAATCTCTCAATCTCTATACACTCCTAATTCTCTCATGTTCTCCAACATTCAAGAACATTTACAAATTCCTCACAATATTTAATTAAAATCATTAAAATCACTCAAATCATTACATAAAAATCCAACTCCCTTGAAAACACAAAACCCCTAAGTCTAATAAAATACATGGAATTTTCTTGAGCCTAATCTTCCAATTAGAGAGGAAGAGTTTCTGCATCCATTATGTTAAAGAAAAGGCTACACGTTTTTCGAGGCAGCAAGAGGCTCATGATTTTTGAGGCAACAAGTCCATATAGCAACACAGTTTTCAAGGCAATAGTCCATACAACAGCTTGAGGCATGGTTTTCAAGGAGACAGCGATGTTACGTAAATCGAGGTTAAGTGCACAACCACCAAAGGCATGGATTTCTAGGTGGCTAGGCATGTTTTTCGGTGCGCCTAGCATGGATTTTGAGGAGGCAACTTTGTCACTTTTCGGCATGCTCCGTATAGCTAAGTACTGGGCACGATTTCCAAGGCTGTTAAATGCTGTAATAAATTTATATTTTGAACTTTTTGCTGTTTTGGCACGTTTTCCAAGGCGGAGGCAAGCACGGAAAACAAGATAATTTTGTACTTTGTTTGCTGGAATTTTTTCCTTTACATTTCACTTCTCTGTAAAAGCATTTTCCAGAAATAAGAAGAAGCTTTTGAACTGGTTTTCCCCAAGAGTTGTAATTTTTCCTGTGGTGAAGTTGAGGAAAATCAGCCGTGTCAAAATTCGTGGCCGATTTATTTTTCCGAGAGGTCCGAGTTTTTATTTATGCATTTCAGCACTGTGAAATTTCCAAAATTTGTGTTTTCAAAAAATATTTATTTTTTCAGCTTGTTGAATGTATGGCTATGGGAATGGGCATTTAACTTTATGGGAGAAATAAGGAGAAACTGAAAACTGGGGTTGGGAACAAAAATTTCTACACAATCTTCGACAGACAAGTCAGATGGGCTGCATCCTCATCACTGAAGCTCCATAGGCTACAAATCTGTGCTGGCATCTGAAGGATGATGCACAACTACAGCTTTGCCTGCGTAAGAAGACTCCCTCTGCACTACTGAAGTAACATCAGCCCCTTGTGCTGAAATCTCTCACGCTGGTGCTATACTATGCTGTCCCTCTGAAGCCTCTGCGCTGCTACAACTTTGTGTTGAGATTTTGTGTATTTGGAGTAGCATCAATTGTCCTCTAGCTCCCAAACTTGGTGGAGGGACTAGAGTACACTTGATCTACAAGACCCAGAAATGGATTTGGGAAATTTCATCTGGTTTAGGAGATATTAAATTAATTAATTATTTTAATGTATTTCCTAAGTTAAAACTTAGGAAAATAAAATAATTAAAGTGAATTTAATTAAACATGTGATGAAATTGTCTCAAGTCACACAGATCAAGCTTTCTTTTAATCTTAGCCATTGATTCAAGATCTGATCATGGCCGTTGATTTGTCAACGAGAAAAGTATAAAGGAAAGGCTTGGGGTCATTTGTAAAGATACACAGAGGCAGAGCACTGAAGCTAAGCTAAGATTCTAGGGTAGGATTTGCTAAGAATACACAGAAGTGTTTCAGCTGCAGAGAGGGAAATTTAGGCCAAGGGGATGATCTGATCCCGGCGTCTAGAATACACAAGAGGCAGAGATCAGCTCAAGGATGAAAGGAGAAGGGAAGGCAACAAGAAGGGGACATTGCATATTGAACAGAAACCCTCGCAGGTTACACAAAGACCCTAAGGTAGCGTAGAGACTCGCGTCACCCAACTGGGCAACGTTGGGGCCCCTTCCAGAGCGCTCGCTAAGGGTTAGAGGGGCTTCGCAGGTCGACGTGTAGGCCGGAGGGGCGCGCTAGGGTTTCTTGTGCCCTAATCTGGCCGAGTTCTACAAATCCCGTTTGAGGGTGTGGATCGACTATTATTTTGACCCTAGATCACCCAGTGACGTAGATCTATTTTATCATAGTTTCCGGTTTTCCAGACATGGTTCCTGTGCTTGTTGTATTCAGAAAACTCTTAATAATAAAACCCTCCAGCAGCCAGAGACCGGTTTTCCCGCATTGCGTTTTTTCCGGGGACTATTTGTCGAGAAATAACTGTGTCATTTTGTCTATGTGTACATGAACTTGTTCTAGATATGGATTGGCAGAGATCTGTTATTTTTTTTGCTTCGATTTTAACTTGAATTTAGTTAGTTAATAACTTGTCTAAGTAGGAGGAGCATAACCAAATTAAC
>CM076572.1:787806348-788160390 GCA_034641835.2 Pinus albicaulis
TAAGGTGAGCGAAGAACATTGAATGGTATGCCACATGCAAAGAGAAACTGGAAAATTGTTTCATCCACATCATCCCTACAACCTTGATCAAGGAGTTCTGATATTGTTCTATGCCTTAAGGAGATTTCTATGTCTGTGGCTATGAATACACTACCATGGGTGGATATCTATGGAGTTCTTGTTCAACCACTGAATGCTCCATGTGTGCTAGTGGCATCACGTTCACCCTTTGATCTTTTTTATTTGTATTGTGATTCCTCCTCTTCCCTTATATATTTGGCTCTCTATTGCGTTGGCAGATTTGGACAAGTTTTGATTCCTATTTTCTTATTTCCATCCCATGGACTTTTCCCAAATAAATGCTTTATGACATTGGTATATGAACCAGTGTAAGTAGAGTTGCAATGGGGTCATATACATTTAGTGGCTCCACCCCCTTTCCCTACTCCAAGCCTTGTAACATATTTCCACAAGGATGTTTGGTCTATTTTGGTTTTCATTGCATCATCATCTCCACTCCCATTATCCTCCTCCTCCTCTTCCTCTTGGTACTGCTCCTCTTCTCTAAGGTATCCTAATCCACCACTAGCCACTTCTTAATCATCTTCATCACAAATTCTTCTTCTATTTCCCAACACCATCATCATAGCTAAAAATGGAACCAGCAAGATAAGGCTAAACCATATACCCATCATGTTCATTGAAGCTTGAGATTCTTGTCTACAATAAAATGAGGGAGGAATAGGAAAGAGTAGGAGAAGAAAATATCTAGATTCTAGATTTATTCAACATATAAAAAAGACAAATGTTACTAGGAAAAAAAAACAAGAATGGGATTAAACTCTACCTCTTTGTCTCTCTAATGGTGGTGGCAACCTTCAATCTCCCAAGCTCTCACAAATGGCGGCCTTCAATCTCCCTTGCAAGCTCCCATAATCAATCCTCTCAAATTTTCTCCTTAAGGCTCAAACCCTCTCAATCTCTCTCAAAAAATCATAAAATGATGTTATGTGGGAGGGGAGGCGGGCCTTTTATTCCGCTTAGCCCCTTCCATTTCCCTCCAAAAAAAATTCCCTTCTTGATCGTGCGTGAGAAAAAAATGGTGGGAGCAAATTTTTTTAATGAGGAGCGATCAATCCTCGAGCGTTAAAATCGCCCCGAGAACAATCAGGGAGCGATCTGGAAGCGATGCTCCCCAATCGCTCCCAAAGCAACCAAGGAGCGGAAAAATTTTCAAGGGAGTGTACTCTCGAAAATTGCTCCTAAACAGGAGCAATTCGGGAGCACGCCCTCTCAGCGCTTCCATTTGGGATGCACTTCAAGAGCGAGAGTGAAGGGGGGTGCTCCCCCACAACCCTAGTTGGGTAACGGATCTAAAAATCATGAGGACACAAGAAACACGATATATGCAAACCATTGACATCTAATAGCAGCGAAAAACAATCATGGGCAAAGTCTTGATAGAAAGGTCAAAAGAACAAGAAGAAATTTTGTTGAATGTCAATGAGGTACAGAGACAACTCGGGAAACTGGATCACAAGGTATCAGCGCTAGAAAGAAAGCTAGCCAATTTGGAATTCATGGATTCAGAGGAAAAGATAGGACCACCAGACACAATCTAGGTGGATTCACCCATTACCTAAGTGTTGTCTATCATGTTTTTTATTTTGATATCTAGTCATAGTTTTTTTTAATATGTTGATCAAGGAGGGCTCTCAGACCTCTAACTTAGTTTGTAGGTATTCTAGGTTTTGGTATCCAATAGGCTTTGTCATCTAGTTTAGACTTTTTACATGGCCCAAAATAGTAATCTTGTGCTACTATTCTAGTTTCCCTAGTAAGCATGGCAAGACTATATTTTGTAATCTTTTTTATATGATTTAGCATACGAAATCTGCCCAATTTACCAAAAAAAATAAAATTAGAAATGAGTTAGAGTTTTTCCCAATTTATTCATTGGAGCATACATTTTAACTAGCTTCAAAGATTGAAGATAAGTTGCCCAAGGATAATCATTCCAAGGATAGCCTATCAAAAAAAGGGTTTAACCTCCATTGATCCTCACCTAGTTCTCACGGACAAAAATTGTTTTGACAACAAGAAGGAACCCTTCTTCACTCACAATTTCCATGTCAAAAAAAATTAGCACATGTGATTATGGACAACAATGGTCAAAATTGATTTGCTTCTCAACAATTTATTAACTCACTATAGCTTACTAGCACACCACATCCCAAGGCATATCATCATGGATATGCTAAAGAGGAAACTCTACCAACGGTTGCCACCCAAAAGAAATCTCATTTTTTCCATTAGACCTTTCATGGATACAGTTGACTATGATGTTACACCTTTGGGTTGTTGTGATATATTTATTGCCTTTCCATGCAAGTATAATTACAAGATTGTCTACAATGGTTTCCACAAGACTTATCCGCTACGCAAAGATTGTAAAATCTAGAAACTTACATCATTTTTCTTAATTTATTGGCATTTGGTGGGATAATTGTCAAGTTCATCAATCTCCATAACTCAGAGATGTTTTGTTCTACTCTGGTGCTCACCATTCTCAACCTACAACCTACTCCCCGAAATTCACACTTGGGTAGGGAGGTGCCTTTCCAAGCACCAATTCAAAGCTCTAATCCTCATCTTCAACGAATAGTTCGCTTGCCTCAATAATGATGCAAACTGAGTTACATCCTTCTAAGGACAGCCATATTCATGATTCACTTCAACCCAAGGATGGATAGTACATATCTTCTACACATGTTTCAACAACTCGTGATTAACTCATTTCCTTTGCAACAAGTGCATGCACCTTTTTTCTTCTCCAAACTATTGCAACCAAACCACATGTTCTACCTTTGTTGAAAGCACTCTCATTTCCAACAAAAAAAATTAAGAATAATCCTCCCAATATCCAGATGAGCTAATCCAATGAACACATTGCTCTTGCAGTATATGATGTACTTTGCTACAAAGGGTGTACCATCAACATAAATTAGGGATGATGTACTTTGCTACAAACGGTGTACCATCAACATAAATTAGGGATGGTGTCCTCTTAGCACAAAGGAACTAATGAGACTTGGTTCAAGTTTCTACAATCATAATTTTTTTTTTCTTTTCTGGTGTGGGGGGGTGGGCTGGAATACTCATAAAAATTTATAGCTTTCCCTTTGGTGAAGTTATCATGTTATCAAGGATATATCCATGCTATCAAAATCACCCAAGACTTGACCCTAACTTCATCTACACCCGCTCGAGGGAGTGGCAGGGGGTATTATCGCTCAAACTAGTAGGGGTCATGTTGACCACTAGAGTGGCACCTGATGATAATGAGAAGACTCCATGCCCAAGGATAAACCAGAGGGCACATGTACCATCAGGTATCATCCGTTCAATAGATTTTTTAAGCTCTACTTCTACCTCTCATCATCTTTCTCTTGTACCCAGATTCCACACCCTACAAGGAATTGTAATAAGTCATGCTAGTAATGATGAGTTGTGAGTTAATATTGAGTCTGTAACAGGGCTAGGTAGCCTAGGACCTTACCAAAAAGTGAGTATTACTCTGGGAGGTTTTTTTTACTTGGTTAATTATCATCTCTCTACCAAGAGTTAATAATTAATTGAGTTTTTTCCTCCAATTTTAACCCAAAGCCAGAGTACGGCTTGATGGTGAGGCCTTGGGTGAGTCCTAGTGTTTAGAATCAATGTATATTACCATACTAGATCACACAAAAAATTTCGTGGAATTTGGTTAGGTCTAAGTAGTGATTTTTTTATTTTTTAGATTTCCCTCAAGTCGAAAATTGCAATAAAAATTGTAATTGAATTGTAATAAGTGATTCCTAGAGAAGTTGTATGGGGTATGAGTAATCAAAATTACAACTCCCACCCTCAAATTTCTACTGACACATTTTGAGAGTTAAAAATGTGTTTCGAACCCTCAAAACCCACTTTTCCTAAGTTTAATGGGAAATCTGGCAATTAATTAAGCCAAAAATTAAATAAATGGAGAAAAATAAATATCCACACATGCTAAATGAGGTGGAAATGAGGTTGAAAATTATGGAGGAGTTAAAGTGAGGTCTCAAAGTGATGTGGACTCCTAAAATCAAGGAAAAAACATGTGCTCAAATAAATTTGAATTTCCGACATTAAATGAGAGCTGCTTACTTCGAAATTCGAATTTGTGAAGTTAGTGCATATTTGGGAGGATTTGGGAGAATATTTGGTAGAGATTTTTGTGGAAAATTGTCCCCACATACGTTGCCACCCATATACACTTGTCATTCCATCATAAAATTCGAATTTGGCACATAAGAGAAGAAGAAAATGATGTCCACTTGCTAGAATCTAATTTTTACACTTGGCAATGGAGCTCCACATATCAAATTCAAATTTGCCTTGTGATCTCTTCCCTCTCACCACTTGGCATATGGTTCTTCATTGAGATTTGGTCTCAAAATCAATGGAGCCATGGGCTCTCATATTGTATCATGTTATGAGCTATTGGGCTTGAGGAAACTCTGTAATTTTTGTATATTAATAAAATTAAGACTTTGGGGCTATTTAGCATATGTTCTCTTGGCATTATGAGGTGATTTTTTTTCCATACTATTGCTATTGTATTTGAATTCGTTTACATGCTTGATTAATATTAGTTTATATCTACCATTTTTCTTGGATTGATGTGTTCAAGCTATCTTGCATGCATCATTGATTTAGAGTATTATTCTAGGAATTAGCTTGCCAAGTCATTTTCGAAGGAATGTTTGGTTATATATTTCATTATGATGCTCTAATCCTTTTGCAGACTGATATTTGTTTAACTGTGTAGGGAATATATATTCGTATTGTGTGCAGGAAATCCATCCAAGCGTGGGAGAAGTCTCAGATAGATCAACTCACTTTTAGATTCAAAGCGATCCAAGACTTAGCTACTTTCAACCCCAAGTTTTGCATCAAAGGAAGACAAAAAGGGAGTTTCTCATTCTTTAGCTACTTGATCATCTATTTCCACTTTCAAAATCTAAAATTTTCCATTTGTAGAGCATCTTAAAGTCATTCGCTACTTCAAGAGCGTTTATTTGAATTAGGAAAGAATGAGGATTCGCTCTCATTCCTTGGGCTAGTGCCTTTGTACATTAATTTGTATTTTAAATCCTCTTTATTCCAGCCTAATGTTTGATTTTCTTTCACAGCCCGCAAAATTGATCGTGAAAAGTGAGGAGCTTGAGAAAAAGACGACAAGAGACAATTGATCCTCCTTGCATGTGAAGGCTTCCATTACTTCAAAATCTGATTTTAGGGAGGCTGTAAGCACCTTTGGGATAGCAGCAAACTTGATCTTTTCCGTGGGCCTTGGAGCCTTGAAAATTTTATATTTTGAATGTTTTCTCCATAAGTTGTGTTGTCAATTTTTGAGGAGGAGATTAAGTCTTTTTTCCAAGCTCTTTATTCATAGAAGAACCTCCTTTTGAGAAATTTTCTTAAAGGTTGTTTTCTTCACTTGTAATCAATAATAAAATAAATTTTTTTTGCTTGAGGGAGCTTGGGATATTTTTCCCATGGTATCCCCCTTCTTTGGTTGAAGAGGAAAGAATTTCTTGGGTGGATTGATACATTTTTCTAATTTTTGTTTTATGCATGATAATGAACTAACAACTAATGCATTCTACATCCATCTAACTAAATTTTGGTTAAATTAAACTTACATGCATGAGCCCCAATGCTACAAACTTGAGCAAAATCTCTTTTTATATGTGAGCAAATTCGCATGATTGGCAAAATTCCATTGATTTAAAGTTTATGCTTCATGCATATTGAGGAACCATTGAAGCACATTTTTTATAAGAATTTATCTCATTCCACTTGCCATTAAATGCTACAACACACATAAGTCTATTGTTTCTCTCAAAGTTTGGTTTATTATTGCAAGTAAGCACCATATCTTGTGGAAAATTTTCATGTATCATTTAAATGAGATTAATCAACAATCATTTCACACAAGCAACTCATTAAAACTTACCTCCAACAGAAGTTGGTTGTATAGACTTCTAGGGACCCTCTACTCCCCTATTGACTCCTCACTGTGAGATCCACATAATTCGGGCGAGGGTGAGGTCCGGGGATTGAAGAGTTGAATTGAAATATTTGTTGTAGAAAAAGTTTAACTAAAATGAACCAAGAGCGCTCTTCATCACATTGCCTTTTTATGGTTGTTAATCTCATGCAAGTAGTGTGATGCTTACATTCTAACATAGCAAAGTCTAATTTCATCTTCAACATCTAATGTTTTTGTTGTTTCGAACTATGACAAGATATGTCTAAATATTGAGATTTGGTTATCCTTTAATCATTTTATCTTGCAAATATCTTGTGCTGACATATTTTGTTTCCATTTCAGGATTATTGTGTTCTCATCTTTTGAGCATCATTCTTGAGCACTTATTTAAAGACACTATTTGAATGATTTGATATTATTATGTAATATCCCCAAAGGGAAATAACCAGTAATACAGAAATATGCCAGACAGATATATAAAACAAAATGCTGGAACCAGATAATGGAACAAGTACACATAGAATGGCAGAACACTAAGCCATTTTATTAATCTCAGAACACATAGATAGGAGTACAAGATAATCAGAATGAGTGCACCTATCCTTGCCCTAGGCAAGTGGAGACCCTCTCAGAACAAATAATGGCTGCAAATAAGGACGGCGTCCTAGTGGTAGCTACTATGGCTTCTTCTTGGAGGCCTACTTCCAGAACTATGAAATTTTGGTAACTTAGAAGAATGGTACAGTCTCAATCCTCAGACAAACCCCAGAAAATGTGAAACTGATGCTCCACCACCAGTCAAGCCCTCACAAGTAAAAACGTTGTCCCTGCTAGTGACAGCGCAGAAGACAGATGAAACGCTGGCCACAAGTCCTCCAGATGAGATAACTAACTCCTCAGGGCTGGAAACACTGAAAAACGCTGCCAAACCCTCACACAAAGACCCTGCTCATCGGTCAATCCTCCTTGGCCCAGATGCAACGTCCTCCACATGCCAGTCTGGCTGGATGCGAGTCCTCCCTCTCAGTCTGCGTCCTATCTCTCAGTCTGCGTCCTCCAAGGCTAGATACGCGCGGTCACAACGTCCTCCACCTTGAATCGAGAGCTCTCTACTGGATCTGGCGGGTCTGAGTCACTGCCTCTGCGGATCGGCGTCACATCTCCTGGATGCACGCCGATTCTCAAGAAGGAGGTATCTCCTCTGGAAATCTCCCACCGGGGAAACATTTGCTGGTGCACGGCGAGGATGATGCCAGGAAAATAACCTTACCGAGACGGCTTTTCCGAGTCCCCGAGGCTAAGGGTGAGATCTCGGAACGGAGACACTCGGTTGCACTAAACAGTGCTGCAGACCGACTAAACAACCGGCGTGCTGAAGCAGACAGAAGTCTAGCTCTCAATATCAATATCAAATCATGCATGCCAAAATGAGGTGAGAACCCCACCTTTTATAGTGCTAAACTCCCTCCAAACCCTTGACTGCGTCCTTCACTCTCCTTGGCCTGCGCAGTTAACCTTGGGTCAGCCTGATGCCTCCCCATCATACTCATGTGGACCCCCAAGGCCCCCTCTCTAAGTTATAACGTCAATCAACTAGGAAAAACACTTTATTTATAAAGTGAGATGACTAAAGTGAGGTAACCCCTCTTATTTCTCACTTTATTTATTATTTCTAGCTAAGCGGCAAAATTAAACAAAATTGAAATATTCCAATTAGCAAAGCTAATTGGGAATATTACAGTCTCCCCCGGCAAAACGTTGCTTGTCCTCAAGCAACTGAAGTGATGGATGCTGTAAGATCCTCTCATCGTCCCAAGTGGCATCCTCATCCGGCAAATTCTTCCATCTCACCAAGAATTCTCTGATTTTCCTGCTCCGCAGTTGCCTCTCCCTAGTGTCGATAATAGCCTCCGGCTGTAACACCAGATGCCCCTCATCATCTGTAGGCGGTAGCTCCTCGGTGACCCTCACATGCTGGCCCAGTGCCTTTTTCAGGCATGATACATGAAAGATGTTATGAATCCGGCTGCCTTGGGGCAGCTCCAACTCATACGCAACTTGCCCGATCCTGCGTATCACCCTGTATGGTCCATAAAAACGAGGCTTTAGCTTCTCCGCCCCCTTCTGCTTGAGCGAAGACTGTCGGTATGGCTGTAGCCGTAGGTAGACCAGGTCCCCTACCTCAAAATGTCTCTCCACCCGACCCTTATCAGCATACAACTTCTGCTGATTCTGTGCTGTGGCTATGTTGTCCTTGAGAGCTCGGAGGATGTCTTGGCTCTCTTGGATCCATAACTTGGCTCGCGGAGCCCTGCTAACACCGAACATCATGTCCACAAAAGATAAGGAATGATAGCCATATAAAGCATAGAAAGGTGTCATACCGATGGACATATGGTGCGTTGTGTTGTAGCAGTACTCGCCCAAATGTAGCCATTTCAGCCATGCTCTCTGCTGCCTGCTGACGTAGTTACGCAAGTAGCCCTCCAGCCACTTGTTAACTATCTCCGTCTGCCCGTCCGTCTGGGGATGATAACTAGTGCTCGGTGTCAATTCTGTCCCCACTAGTCGGAAGAGCTCTTGCCAGAATCCGCCCATAAAACGGCTGTCCCTGTCGCTGACAATGGTCTTGGGTAGACCATGCAATCTGAAAATCTCCCTGAAAAACAACTCTGCCACCTGTGCCGCTGTGTGATGTGCTGAAATGGCGAAAAAGTGAGCATACTTCGTCAGCCTGTCAACCACTACGAAGATGCAGTCCTTGCCCTGCACTGTGGGCAACCCTGTGATGAAGTCCATCGAAATGCTCTCCCACTTCCCCTCCGGAATGGGAAGAGGCTGCAACAACCCCGCAGGATGACTCATCTCTCCCTTGTTTCGCTGGCAAACCTCGCACTCCCTGACATGCTGGAGTACGTCCTCCTTGAGGCCCTTCCATACAAATCTCTCCCGGATGGCCCTGTATGTCTTGGTGAACCCCTGATGGCCCGCCAATGGTGAATCATGTGAAGCCTGGAGTATCTTCTTCTTGAGCTGAGATCCCTCAGTCAAGAAGATCCTGTCCCTGTAATAGATGACCTCATCGGCCACCCTGTATCTGCTATCCGCTACCTGCCCATCCAGAACCTCGCATGCAAATCTATCTTTGGAGTACTCAACCAGTAGTCGAGCCTTCCAGTCAGCGTCCAAGCTCATGAGTGATAACGTGGCCGGTCTACGAGAAAGGGCATCGGCTACCACGTTATTCTTTCCTTTGACATACTCTATGTCAAAGTCGTAAGCCTGGATCTTGCTGATCCATTTCTGCTGTCTCTCCTGCAACTGCTTCTGCTCCAGAAAGTACCTCAGGCTGTTATGATCTGTCCTCACCCTGAATCTGCCACCTACCAGGTACTGCCTGAATTTGGCCAATGCATGCGTGATGGCCAGCATCTCCTTGTCGTATATGGGATATAGCCTCTCGTGTGGAAGGAGCTTCCGGCTCTCGAAAGCAATCGGATGACCGTCCTGCATCAAAACTGCACCAATCCCCTCTCCTGATGCATCGCACTCTAGGACAAAGGGCTGCGTAAAATCTGGCAGTGCTAATACGGGACAACTGCTCATCACTTCCTTGAACTTGTCAAAAGCTCGCTGTGCTGTGTCCGACCAACTAAATGCCCCCTTCCTCGTCAGATCCGTGAGGGGTGCAGCAAGCTGAGAGAAGCCCTTGACGAACTTCCTATAGTAGGTGCAGATACCAATAAATCCCCGAAGCTCCGTCACATTCCGTGGCTCTGGCCAGTCCCGGATAGCCCTGATCTTCTCCTCGTGGACTTTCACCCCGTCCACTCCTATAATGTGTCCCAGATACAGCATCTTCGTCAACCCAAACTCACACTTGGAGAGCTTGGCATAGAACTGTTGCTCCTCCAAAATGTGCAAGACTATCTCAATATGCTGGAGATGCTCCTCCCAAGTCCTGCTGTATATAAGGATGTCATCAAAGAAAACTAGCACAAACTTTCTCAGATGATCCCTGAAAATGTGATTCATACAAGACTGGAAAGTAGCAGGTGCATTGGTCAACCCAAATGGCATGACCAGAAACTCAAAGTGCCCATAATGACACCTGAAAGCGGTCTTGGGAATGTCATGTTCCCTCACGCGTATCTGATGGTACCCGGATCTCAAATCAATCTTTGAGAAGAACCGTGCTCCTCTCAACTCATCCATCAGCTCGTCGATCCTGGGAATGGGGTACCTGTTCTTCAGGGTCTTCTTGTTCAGAGCCCTGTAGTCGATGCACATGCGTAATGTGCCGTCCTTCTTCTTCACCAACACTACTAAAGAAGCAAAAGGGCTAGTGCTAGGCCGAATGTGACCAAGGGCCAGCAACTCCTGAATGGCTCGCTCTATCTCATCCCGATAGGCCTTGGGATGCCTATACGGTGTGGTAATCACAGCCTGTATCCCCTGCTCAAGCTCGATCGTGTGCTCAAACCCCCGATCCGGTGGTTGTCCTGGCGGAATGTCCCCAAAAACTACTGCATATCTATCGAGAATAGACTGTAGATCAGGGTGCACCGTCCGCCCTGTATCCACTGCCTCTGAAGCCCGCAACTCTACTGCCCCCTCTATATCTCCCTTGCGGAAAGTCGCCTCCATGCTGTGTGCCGATACTGTCTGGGGTGGATATGTGTTCTGCCCTCGTATCTTCTCATGCTTCCCCGTCTTGGGATCATCCCACTCCATCTCTAGGGCCTTCCAATCCGTCGTGACCTTCCCCAGAGTAATAAGCCACTGAACTCCCAATATCACGTTGGTGTCCGGGATGTCCACCACAAAGAAGTGATCGGTCAATGTATAAGTGCCCATCGTCACTGATAATTCTAGTACATATCGAGCACATGCCATGGTCTGATCTCCTGGTACCAAAACAGAAAACCCATCAAAGCCCTCCGTCGGTATGCCTCTCCGCTCAACCATCTGGGCATCAATGAAGTTGTGGGTGGCCCCACTATCGACTAAGACTGAAACTCGCTGTCCGCGCACTGTCCCACGTACGCGCAAAGTCAAATACTTGGAGACTCCTTGCAATGCTGCTAGAGCTCCCCCAGTAGGTGCGAATGATGCCCCACCTGTCGCGGGTGGTGGAGGTGGTAAGGTACTCTGTGCTGCATAACATCCTCCTGCCTCCTCATCATCCTCCTCATCCTCTTCTCCGCTGCTCTCGGAGAAGACCTCTATGAAATGTGCCTTCCTTGCCGCACATTTGTGCCCCGGTGCCCACGGCTCCTGGCAAGTGAAGCATAATCGCTTCCGCCTCAGCTCTCTCCTGGCCTCATCATCAATCTGCCCTCGTCCCGGATTCGCCTTGGGAGGCGGAGCCCTCGTGTCCTTACCCTTAGGCTGGAAAGCCTGTCTCTGGGGATAAGGTGGCCGAGTCCTGGGCAAGACATCCTGTAAGTCTCGAGTCCTACTGATGGCATCCTGTAGTGTAGCCGGTTTGTTCGACCGGACTAGGCCACGAAGTGGCTCTGACAACCCCTCCACAAACATATAAACCATCCGGGCTGCCGATAAGTCAGGTACCATCACTGAAACCCTCAAGAAATCTGAAATGTATGCCTCTGCACTCCCGGTCTGCTTGAGCTTGGTCAGCTCAACAAAATGCTGCTCCGAATCCCTCCTGTCAAAGCGCTCTACCACCCTCCTGGTAAACTCGGCATATGTCGTCACTGTGGAATGCCCGAGTGTCGCCATCCCATGAAACCACCAGTCCTGAGCCTCACCCTCTAAATGCAATGTAGCCATCTTAATGGCCTCCGTCTCCGACATCTGGTTAAGCTGGAAATAGATATCCAGCTTCTCCACCCAGGACTTTGCCGAATTCTTTGATGAACCATCAAACATAGGCAAATGGAATCTACTAGCCGCACGGTGGTCATCACAGTGGTATCCGTGCCCCCTGTGCTGGTGCTGATCATGGGGTTTGATGCCGTACTGAAACTGGAGATAGCGCTCGAAGGGGAGAGTATCCATGAATGCCTGTCCTAAGGCCTGCCACTCTGCAAAAACGGCTGCCCATCGAGCTGGACTCAACTCTCTCGGTGCTGTCGACCCCTCGTCCTCTACCAGGAAGGTAGGCATGGTGGGCCGCGTGGGTGCTGGATTATCCCTCTGTGCACCTCCCCGCACTCCTGTCCCTGTGTCTTCTGGCAAGAATGTGGGCATAGTGGATCGCTAAGCCGTCACAATGGGGATAGCATCGTGCACTGGTACGTGGCGAGACACACCCGATCCCTCACCGATCTGAAGAACTCTAGGGAGTTCTCTCTGACTGATCTCCATGGCCAAGAGCCTCTGTGACGTCTCCTGCATGTGACGGAGGACCGCCTCTTTAAACCTCACATCGTCATCTGCCATTGGGTTACGCTGCTCTGGGCCCTTCTCAGGCTGCTCTGCCTCTGAATCTGTCTCAGGTGGCTCCTGATCAGAATCACTTCCCCCGAAAGGAAACTTCCACCCACTCTCAGTTTCTCTGCGTTTCTTCTGATAGATGTAGGGATTATCCCCGAGCGTCATAGACTGCTAGCACCACAGGCTGAGCCAGATCTATGCTCTGATACCACTGTAATATCCCCAAAGGGAAATAACCAGTAATACAGAAATATGCCAGATAGATATATAAAACAAAATGCTGGAACCAGATAATGGAACAAGTACACATAGAATGCCAGAACACTAAGCCATTTTATTAATCTCAGAACACATAGATAGGAGTACAAGATAATCAGAATGAGTGCACCTATCCTTGCCCTAGGCAAGTGGAGACCTTCTCAGAACAGATAATGGCTGCAAATAAGGACAGCGTCCTAGCTGGATGAAGAACTGCTATGAAGAACTGCTGCTGGAATGCACTGGAACTATGAGCTGGAAACTAGAAAGATGGCTGATCTCAATCCTCCAGACAAACCCCAGAAAATGTGAAACTGATGCTCCACCACCAGTCAAGCCCTCACAAGTGAAAACGCTGTCTCTGCTAGTGACAGCGCAGAAGACAGATGAAACGCTGGCCACAAGTCCTCTGGATGAGATGACCAACTCCTCAGGGCTGGAAACACTGAAAAATGCTGCCAAACCCTCACACAAAGACCCTGCTCATCAGATCAGCGTCCTCCCTGACTGGATCTGCGTCCTCTCTGCCCAGATTTGCTGGATCTGAGTCCTCCCTCTCCAGATCTGCGTCCTATCTCTCCAGATCTGCGTCCTCCAAGGCTAGATCTGCTGGATCTGCGTCCTCCCTGCCCAGATCTGAGGCTCTCCTACCTGGATCTGCTGGATCTGCGTCCTCCCTGCCCAGATCTGAGGCTCTCCTACCTGGATCTGCTGGATCTGGGTCCTGCCTCTCTGGATCAGCGTCCTATCTCCTGGATCTGCGCAGTCTCAAGAAGGAGGTATCTCCTCTCCAAATCTCCACCAGGAGACTGTTGCTAATTACCACTGAAACTGGAGGATGATGCTCAGAAAATAACCTTACCAGGGCAGGCACTCGAAGTCCCCCGAGGCTAAGGGTGATACCAAGAAAATAACCTTACCAGGGCAGGCACTCGAAGTCCCCCGAGGCTAAGGGTGAGATCTCCGAACGGAGACACTCGGTTACACTAAACAGTGCTGCAGACCGACTAAACAACCGGCGTGCTGAAGCAGACAAAAGTCTAGCTCTCAATATCAATATCAAATCATGCATGCCAAAATGAGGTGAGAACCCCACCTTTTATAGTGCTAAACTCCCTCCAAAACCTTGACTGCGTCCTTCACTCTCCTTGGCCTGCGCAGTTAACCTTGGGTCAGCTTGATGCCTCCCCCTCATACTCATGTGGACCCCCAAGGCCCCCTCTCTAAGTTATAACGTCAATCAACTAGGAAAAACACTTTATTTTATAAAGTGAGGTGACTAAAGTGAGGTAACCCCTCTTATTTGTCACTTTATTTATTATTTCTAGCTAAAGCGGCAAAATTAAACAAAAATGAAATATTCCAATTAGCAAAGCTAATTGGGAATATTACATATTATTGCAAAGTTGCTTATAAAATGCTCACAAATCTTTAAAAGTAATCTATTTTCACTATAATATTCTCCTAGAAACTCAAATCTTTAACTTAGTTTCCCTTTAAGAACCACCCCCTTAGTTGACCTAGGAGAGAGAGCTAAAACGGAGAGAGTCAGGATCAGTGTGACAGCCCCTTCTCTGAGATCCTTGCCACCAACCACACCTTGTGGGGTTGAAGGATTTTCCCACTAACTAGTAGGTAGGTGTAGGCGGCACGGAGCAGTAACATTTTTGACATTGTTGTCGGGGACAAGCTTTCTTGTTCTTGGGAAATCGACTAAATTTTGGTTTTTGCATATTGGATTTTACAGTTAGATTCTTGTTCAAGTGGCGACTCCACTTATTTCATTTTCTGCAAGGATTTCTGCTTGAAGCCTTCTTCTTGTAGAATTCTTGATAATCTTGGACAGGAACCTCTCTCTAATATCCATTTTCTCTTTCAGGGTCAAGTGAGCATGACATCATTGTGATTTTACTAACATTCCAGGCTATCCAAATTTTATTCCGGATGAAGCCATTGAGGTTGTTGATGAGTTTCCTAGTTTTCTAGGTAACAATGCCATTACCACTGAAACTCACCTTAGGAATTTCCACCTTTGTGTGAGGAAATGGTGCCATGATATTAACCATGAGGACGTTAGAAATTAGAATTAAACTTTTCATCTTTTCATTAGATGGCAATGCTATGGATTGGTTCATAGATTTACCTACTAACAGTTTTGACTCTCTAGAATCAATCATTAACGCCTTTGAAGAAAAATATGGAGATAAAAGAAAGATCAAAGAGAAAAATCAAGCAAATGAGAATGATAGGGATCTCATCAGGGAGTTGACTCAAATGATTAAGGATATGCAACTCAACCAAGCTCAACTCATTAAAAACATGGAATTTAATCAAACAAGATTAATAGTAAATCATGCACACGCAATAAAGGCCATGGAGTTCAATCATTCTAATGAGATGCCCTTTATTCAAAACAGGTTGCTCGCCATGGAAGAAAAACAAGTGTAATTAATCAACACCATGGAAACAAATCATGCTAAGGAAATAAATGTTATGAAGGCTAATCAAATCATTATTCAGAATAGGTTGGAGGAAATGGAAAGATCACAGGTACCAAAATTCCAACTTAGATCAGATGACGAATGGGAGAAGAACAAAGAAACATATCACAAGCCTCCCGATCCATTGAAGCAAGCTTCATCTTATTATAAGGAGGTCATTTCTTCCTTTGAAAAATGGTTGATCGAAGGTGACCTGGATCACAAGGAAACTAAGTGGCATCAAGTTTATATTTATGAGATTGGTCCATCACCCATGCCAGAGCAGATGCAGAATAAGGCAGGTCACAGAAGTCTTGGATACTTCAAATTATCCTTTGAGCATCTTCAAGATCGGGCTAAAAGGTTTAATTTGATTGCATCAACATTACAATATATTAAGAAAAAAAAAAGCAAAAAGGATTTGGTAAATTTGATGACCATGTACAACACAGTGTTGGGACGGCTCAAAGTCCTAAGATATTCAAAATTGGACAGGGCACATCAGAAAAACAACCCATGGATCAGCCTGGAAGTAGGCATGTTCTCAACATGAACTTCATTGAAAACATCTAATGCCATGGGGCATTTTTTTTGTATCATATTCCTAACCCTATCCATTGTAAATTTTGCTTAAGTAGTTTTATTTCATGAATACATTGTTATTTATGTTTCCTACAATAAATTTCCATTTCTATACTTCATTTTATTTGATGTTATTTTTAATGGATACTGCTAATATATATCTTTGGTCGATGGATGCAGATTCCAGGTTCTTGCACACTATCACTTCATATCTAGCATGCATCCCCATATGGAGCCAAATGTTGACCACTGGAGTAGCACTTGATGATAATGAGAAGACTTCATGCCCAAGGATGAACTAGAGGACACATGTACCATCACATATCATCATATATCATCTGTTCCACAGAGTTTTTAAGCTCTACTTCTACTTTTCATCATCTTTCTCTTATACCCAGATTCCATGCCTTATGGGGAATTGTAATAAGTGATGCTAGTAATGATGAGTTTTGGGTCAGTATTGATTGTGTAACAGGCCTAGGTAGCCTAGGACCTTGCCAACAAGTGATTATTACTCTGGGAGGTTTTTTTACTTGGTTAATTATCATCTCCCTACCAGGAGTTAATAATTAATTGAGTTTCTTCCTCCAATTTTACCCCAAAGCCGGAGTATGGCTTGATGGTGAGGCCTTGGGTGAGTCCTAGTGTCTAGATTCAATGTATATTACCATACTAGATCACACAGAAAATTTTATAGAATTTGGTTAGGTCTAGGTAGTGAAATTTTAATGTTTTACATTTCCCGCAAGTCGAAAATTGCAATAAAATTTGTAATTGAATTGTAATAAGTGTTTCCTAGAGAAGTTGTATGGGGTATGAGTAATAAAAATAACAATTCTCACCCTCAAATTTCTACTATGACACACTTTGAGGGGTTAAAAATGTGTTTTGAACCTTCAAAACCCACTTTTCCTAAGTTTAGTGGGAAATTTGGCAATTAATTAAGCCAGAAACTAAATAATGGAGAAAAATAAATATCCACACATGCTAAATGAAGTGGAATGAGGTGGAAAAATATGGAATTAAAGTGAAGTCCCAAAGTGATGTGGACTCATAAAATCAAGGAAAAGACATGTACTCAAATAAAATTGAATTTCCGGCATTAAATGAGCTACTTGTGAAAATTCTATAATGGATAATTCTACTGCAGCTACTTATTAAATTTCTTCTATTGCATTGTCAAACACAATTATTCAACATTTTTCGTGCTAAATAACAAAACAAAATATGCTGCAGACTTCACGATTAAAAAATCACATATAAAAATAGCACACGTAATAACACATAGACACCGTTATTTTTGGACAATTGTCCCCAAAAAAAACCAATGTGGGAAAACCAGTGCAGCAAATCTGAGGGTTTCTTTATTATGCAGAAATTCTGAGTACAAATATGTGATTGTAAATGTCAATCAATCACCTGAAGAATTCTGATGAGAAGAGGCTAAGTGAGACAATTCTCACATCACCATCTAAGCTCCGGCACTGTCCTGCACCCACACTGAATGGCTCTGCGTGATTTCTGTGCAGTGACTGTGTCACTCACGCTGTCACTACGTCACTGCTTCTGCTGCTTGTCGTGGTTGCTTCTGTGCTTGCTGCTATATGAGACTAGAGTGATCCTTCCTTCCCGAAATGTCCTCCTGACACCGGATAAACCCTCAGCTGCTCCTCCAACAGAAAACGAAACACCCTCTACTTCTCTGCGCTGGCCCAACGTAATTGCTGCTAGGGTAACTCTGCGCTGATGCTTTGGCTCCTTTCTCACTCCTCTTCATGCACTCTCTATGCGTCATAAATTCTCCCTCCTAGAGATTTCACCTTCCCCTCTCTGCAAATGATAACCACTTCGATTCTTCCTCTCACTAAAGAAATCGAACTCTTAATTCTTTCTCTGTCTGATGTGTCTTTCCATAGGCCCCTCACCCTCATTCTTATATTCTTCTGTTGAACCTTCAACGGCCAATATTAAAACATAATCAAGGGCTAAGATTAATTTGGAGGTGATCCATGACTTTTTCTAGAAGATTCACACTAAGTTTCATTAATACCCATTAATTAATCAGTTTCCCTAAGTTTACACTTAGGAAAACATTAAAAAACAATTAATTATTTTAATTAAACCATCTCTAAGTGGAATCTTCCGAAATCCTTTCTAGGTATTATGGAATACATGTGTCTTAGCCCATATACAAAATTACAAAGCTAGATCTACCATAAATCAACACTCCCTCTTAGCGAGGAAAGTGCTCTAGCAAAACAACTCAATGTGTTGTTGTTCTGACTTCTGTAACATCTACTATTGTGTTGTTGATGTTGCTCACCAACACTACACAAGAAATGCTGCAACTATAATACTGTTGACTCTACTTACTGCTGCCAACTTCCATTGTACTACAACTTCCTCCTTCAACTGCATTGAGGATCCATTTCTTACTGAAATGGATTTTCAGTCATACCCAGATGTTCCCTGAACTGAGTGAACTTAACTCTCCCCAGAGCCTTAGTGAGTATATCTGCTATTTGTTCACCTGTGGGAATGTACTGGAGTTGTACTGCCCCACGCTGAACACAGTCTCTGATAAAATGACATTTGATGTCAATATATTTGGACTGATCATGAAATACTAGATTTTCAAAGAGTTTGATACAACTCTTATTGTCACAATAAACGCTAGTTGGCTCCATCCTTCTTCTGAATGGACTCACAAGAAGTTTCTGAAGCTAGATTGCTTCGCATGTAGCTCTACTAGCTACCATGTACTCTGCTTTGGTTGTGCTCAATGCTACTAACTTCTGTTTCTTGCTGCACCAGGACAACATTCCTGATCCAACGTTGAAACAGTACCCAGAGGTACTTTTTCTATCGACTGAGCTACCTGCCCAATCTGCATCTATGAATCCACTGAGTCTGTCATCCTCTCCTCTACCATATCTGATACCGAATATGACTGTTCCTCGTACATACCTCAGTACGTGCCTTGCTATGGCCCAATGGACTCTTTTAGGTTCCACCATGAACTGACTAAGAGTGTTGACAGCAAAGCAAATGTCTGGTCTAGTGTTAACCAGATACATCAATGACCCGATGAGCTGTATGTATAAGGTGGGGTCTACCTCAGTATCTTCTGATGCATCTATCTTTTTCCAATTGGTGATCATAGGTGTGACCATGGGCCTACAATCCTGCATTCTGAACCTCTTCAGAATTTCCAAGGCATACCTCTCTTGTCCCATGAAGATATCTCCATCTTTCTGACAAACTTCCAATCCTAGGAAGTAATGCATCAACTCCAAATCCTTCATGTCAAATTCAAGTTCTAGATTCTGTTTGCAATCCTTGATGAGCCTAGATGATCCTGTGAGAAACAAATCATCTACATATAGTACTAGTACCAATGGCTCATCCTCTACCAGCAAGTAGTAAAGATTGGGATCCACATCACTCTTGACAAATCCCATCTTTTGCAACTAGCTATCTATCCGACCATACCATGCTCTCAGAGCTTGCTTAAGCCTGTATAGGGATTTCTTTAATCTGCATACATGAGACCTCCTTTCATGATTCTCAAAACCCTATGGTTGTTCAATATATACCTCTTCCTCAATTTTTCCATTCAAGAACGTTGTCTTGACATCCATTTGATGAATCTCCCATCCCATCTGTGCAGCTAAAGATACGACAATCCGGATGGAGGTATATCTAACAACTGGTGCGAAGGTCTCCTCATAGTCAATGCCTTCCTTCTGAGCATACCCTTTTGCCACAAACCTTGCCTTGTATTTCTCTACACTGTCATCTGTAGTGTACTTGATCTTGTAGATCTAACGTGATCCAACAACTGATTTTCTCTGAGGTCTGGGTACAACTTCCCATGCATCATTTGTCATGATAGAAGCATACTCTTCTATCATGGCATCTACCCATACTTGGTGTTGAACAACTTCCTGGAAGCTGGAAGGTTGCTATACTTGAGCCACCAAGGCCTAGTACCTGTCAGGAGGTTTGTGTTGTATCTTCCCGTTCCTGGGAGTCCCAATAAGGTTTTTTGCGTCTCTCAGTATTTTTTGAGCTTCCCTGCTGATCCAACCACTGGTGGAAGGTTACTCTCTCAACTCTTCCTCCTGATCTGATGGCTTCTCTGACTGAGTATCTTTCTGATCTTCCTCTGTGAAAATGTTAGTACCTGTCCTTGGTACTAAAGTCTATCTTCCTGTCTATTCTTCTTGGTGCCCCTGCTGTTCTTGGACCAAGGGAACTTCCGTAGTTTGATCCTTTGTCGACATATCACGCAATTTCTGAAACACTCTATCCTCCATGAACTTAACATCATGTCTTATCACAACCTTCCTACTGTCAGGAATATAGATCCTATATGCCTTGGAGGTGTCACTGTACCCTACAAGATACCCCCTTTCTGCAGTTTGAGCTAGCTTGCTTCTCTTCTCGCTGGGTACATGACAATAAGCCATGCTACCAAATATCCAAAGATGCCCTACCTCCAGTTTCTTCCCTGTGAAAACTTCCTCAAGAGTCTTCTTACTCAA
Source organism: Pinus albicaulis (assembly GCA_034641835.2). Taxonomy (NCBI): domain Eukaryota; kingdom Viridiplantae; phylum Streptophyta; class Pinopsida; order Pinales; family Pinaceae; genus Pinus; species Pinus albicaulis. The sequence goes on from CM076572.1 coordinate 787,826,694, forward strand.
GTCTCTATGAGGTGTCTGGTTCTAAAAATACACTGTTGGATTGCAAGCTTCAGCCCATAAATATCAGGGTAAATCAAGGTCAAATAACATGGCCTTGGTTGCTCCTACAATTGTCTTGTTCTTTTGTTCTACCACACCATTCTACTCTGGATTGTATGGCGCAGTCCACTCTCTCTTGATACCCTCCTTTGCGCAGAAATCTGTGAAGTCTCCATCTATGTATTCCCCACCATTATCTGAACACAATGTCTTGATCTTCTTCCCTATCATGTTTTCAACAAGAGCCTTGAATTCTTTGAACTTTTCAAAGACTTCATCTTTTGTCTTCGGGGAGTAGATCCAGGTCTTCCTAGAGTGGTCATCAATAAATGTGACAAAATATTTGCCACCTTTGAGAGCGTTAGTGGACATTGGTCCACAGATATCTGAGTGTATCAATCTCAAAATACTTGCTGGCCTATTTTCAATTATGGAAAAAGCTGCCTTAGCGTACTTCCCAAGTACGCATCCTCGGCATACATCATCATGCTCCGTGCTGAGAACAGGTGCTCCATCAACTATTTCTCTGAGCATCTTCAATGCACTGTGATGCAAGTGCCCCATTCTTCTATGGCAAAGTTCATTCAACTCTTCCTTGTCTTCGAGATTACTACTGACTACTGCCATCGGGGTTTCGATCTGCGTCCTGTATAGTCTATTGCTTCTGATTTCGATCTGCCTTGTTTGCTTCCAACTGGGATGCTTGACATATACTTTCTTTCAGGTAAAGTGTATGTCATACCCTTTGTCTTGCAATTGGGATACTGAGATTAGGTTCATCCCAAGCCCTGGCACATGTAGTACATTCGTGATCCTGACACTGGTTCCGGATTCCATCTGAAACACTATGGATCCTATCCCAACTGGAGTGCACTTCGTGCTATTGCCCATAGTGATCTGAAAGTTCATCTGCTCTTCATTATAGCTCGAGAATTATTCTCATACTCCAGTCATATGAGTTGAAGCCCCTCTATCAATGTACCAGATTCCTTCAGATATTGAACTTGCTAGGCATGTATCATCCTCTTTTAACCTAGAGGATAAAACATCTAGGTCTTTCATACTTATCTATGTTTTCTTCTCTCTGTGTTGCGTCCCCTCTGAAGCTTCTAGTTTACGCAGTCCCTTTCCTGACCTTGCTTCCTTTGGATCTGACAGCTCTAATACCATGTGAAAATTCTATAATGGAGAATTCTACTGCAGCGACTTATTAAATTTCTTCTATTTCATTATCAAACACAATTATTCAACATTTCTCGTGTTAAATAACAAAATAAAATATGTTGCAGACTTCACGATTAACAAATACATATAAAAATAGCACAAGTAATCACACATAGACATCGTTATTTTTGGACAATTGTCCCCGGAAAAAACCAATGTGGGAAAACCGGTGCAGCAGATCTGAGGGTTTCTTTATTATGCAAAAATTCTGAATACAAATGTGTGATTGTAAATGTCAATCAATCTCCTGAAGAATTCTGATGAGAAAAGGCTGAGTGAGACAATTCTCACATCACCATCTGAGTTTTGGCACTGTCCTGCACCCACACTGAATGGCTCTGCGTGATTTCTGCGCAGTGACTGTGTCACTCACGCTGTCACTACGTCACTGCTTCTGCTGCTTGTTGTGGTTGCTTCTGTGCTTGCTGCTGTATGAGACTAGAGTGCTCCTTCCTTCCCGAAATGTCCTCCTGACACTGCATGAACCCTCAACTGCTCCTCCAACAGAAAACGAAACTCCCTCTGCTTCTCTGCGCTGGACCAGTGTAACTGCTGCTAGGGTAACTCTGCGCTGATGCTTTGGCTCCTTTCTCACTTCTCTTCATGCACTCTCTATGCATCATAAATTCTCCCTCCTAGAGATTTCACCTTCCCCTCTCTGCAAATGAGAACCACTTCGATTCTTCCTCTCACTGAAGAAATTGAACTCTTGATTCTTTCTCCGTCTGATGTGTCTTTCCATAGGCCCTTCACCCTCCTTCTTATATTCTTTTGTTAAACCTTCAACAACCAAGATTAAAACATAATCAAGGGCTAAGATTAATTTGGAGGTGACCCATGACTTTTTATAGAAGATTCACAGTAAGTTTAATTAATACCCTTTAATTAATCAGTTTCCCTAAGTTTACACATAGGAAAACATTAAAAATCGATTAATTATTTTAATTAAACCATCTCTAAGTGGAATCTTCCAAAATCTTTTCTGGGTATTATGGAATACATGTGTCTTAGTCCATATACAAAATTACAAGGCTAAAGCACATCTGATGCTACCATGAATCAACACTACTTACTTGAAAATTCGAATTTGTGAAGTTAATGCATATTTGGAAGGATTTGGGAGAATATTTGGTGGAGCTTTTTGAGAAAAATTGTCCCCACATGGATTACCACCCATACACACTTGTCATTCCATCATAAAATTCGAATTTGGCACATAAGGGAAAAAGAAAATGATGTCCACTTGCCAAAATCTGATTTTTACACTCAGCAATGGAGCTCCACATATCAAATTCGAATTTGCCTTGTGATCTCCTCCCTCTCACCACTTGGCATATGGTTCTTCATTGAGATTCGGTCCCAACTTTCTATATAATGGAGCCATGGGCTCTCATATTGTATCATGTTATGCGCTATTGGGCTTGAGGAAACTCGGTCATTTTTGTATATGAATCAAATTAAGACTTTGGGGCTATTTAGCAAATGCTCTCTTGGCGTTATGAGGTGATTTTTTTCCATACTATTGCTATAGTATTTGAATTCGTTTACATGTTTGATCAATATTAGTTTTTATTTTCCATTTTGCTTGGATTGATGCGTGCAAGCTATCTTGCATGCATTATTGATTTAGAGCATTATTCTAGGAATTAGCTTGCTAAGTCATTTTCGGAGGAATGTTTGGTTTATATATTTCATTATGATGCTCTAATCCTTCTGTAGACTGATATTTCTTTGTGTGTAGGGAAGATCTATTCGTATTGTGTTCAGGAAATCCATCCGGGCGTGGGAGAAGTCTCAAATAGATCAACTCACTCCTAAATTCAAAGCGATCGAAGACTCATCTACTTCAACCTAAAGCCTTGCATCAAAGAAAGACAAAGAGGGAATTTCTCATTTTTTAGCTACTTGATCATCTATTTCCACTTTTAAAATCTAAAATTTTCCATTTGTAAAGCATCTTAAAGTCATATTTTCTACTTCAAGACCATTATTTTCTACTTCAAGACCATTTCTTTAAACTATGCAAGAATGGGGGTTCGATCCCATTCCTTCGGCTAGTGCCTTTGTACATTAAATTGTATTTTAAATCCTCTTTATTTCAACCTAATGTTTGATTTTCTTTCACAGCACGCAAGCTTGATCGTGAAAAGTGATGAGCTTGAGGAAAAGACGACAAGAGACAATTGATCCTCCTTGCATGCGAAGGCTTCTATTACTTCAAAATCTGATTTTAGGGAGGTTGTAAGCATCTTTGTAACAACAACAAACTTGATCTTTATCGTGGGCCTTGGAGCCTTGAAAATTTTGTATTTTGAAGGTTTTCTCCATAAGTTGTGTTGTCAATTTTTGAAGAGGAGATTAAGTCTTTTTTCCAAGCTCTTTATTCATAGAAAGACCTCCTTTTGAGCAGCGTTATTAAAGGTGTTTTTCTTTACTTGTAATCAATAATAAAATAATTTTTTTTTGCTCGAGGGACCTTGGGATATTTTTCCCATGGTATCTCCCTTCCTTGGTTGAAGAGGAAGGACTTTCTTGGGTGGATTGATCCATTTTCTAATTTTCGTTTTATGCATGCTAATAAACCAAAAACTAATGCACTCTACATCCATCTAACTAAATTTTGGTTAAATTAAACTTACATGCATGAGCCCCAATGCTACAAACTTGAGCAAAATCTCTTTTTATGTGTGAGAAAATTCGCATGGTTGGCAAAATTCCATGGATTTAATGTTTATGCTTCATGCATGTTGAGGAACCATTGAAGCACCTTTTTTATAAGAACTTATCTCATTCCACTTGCCATTAAATGCTACAACACACATAAGTCTATTGTTTCTCTCAAAGTTTGGTTTATTATTCCAAAAAAGCACCATCTCTTGTGGAACATTTGCATGTATCATTTAAATGAGATTAATCAACAATGATTTCACACAAGCAACTCATTAAAACTTACCTCCAACATGAGTTGGTAGTATAGACTTCTAGGGACCCTCTACTCCTCTATTGACTCCTCACTGTGAGATCCACATAATTCGAGCGGAGGTGAGATCTAGAGATTGAGGAATTGAATTGAAATATTTGTTGTAGAGAAAGTTTAACTAAAATGAATCAAAAGCACTCTTCATCACATTTTCCTTTTTATGGTTGTTAATCCCATGCAAGTAGTGTGATGCTTACTTTCTAATATCGCAAAGTTTAATTTCATCTTCAACATCTAATTTTTTTGGTTGTTTCGAACTATGACAAGATATGTCTAAATATCGAGATTTGGTTATCCTTTAATCATTTTATCCTACAAATATCTTGTGTTGACATCTTTTGTTTCCATTTCAAGATTATTGTGTTCTTATCTTTTGAGCATTATTCTTGAGCACTTATTTAAAGGCACTGGTTGAATGATTTGATATTATTATTGCAAAGCTGCTTATAAAATGCTCACAAATCTTTAAAAGTAGTCTATTTTCACTCTAATATTCTACTAGAAACTCAAATCTTTAACTTAGTTTTCCTTTAAGGACCACTCCCCTTAGCTGACCTAAGAGAGAGCTAAAACGGAGAGAGTCGGGATCAATGTGACAACCCCTTCTCTGAGATCCTTGCCACCAACCACACCTTGTGGGGTTGAAGGCTTTTCCCACTAACTAGTAGGTAGGTGTAGGCGGCAAGGAGCGATAACATTTTTGGCGTCGTTGCCAGGGACAAGCTTTCCTGCACCTGGGAAATCAACTAAATTTTGGTTTTTGCATGTTGGATTTTAAAGTTAGATTCTTGTTCAAGTGGCGACTCCACTTATTTCATTTTCTACAAGGATTTCTGCTTGAAGCCTTCTTCTTGCAGAATTCTTGCTAATCTTGGACAGGAACCTCTCTCTAATACCCATTTTCTCTTTCAGGGTCAAGTGAGCATGACATCATGAATGATCTGTTCGCCCCTTGTGATTTTACTATTTTCCAAGCTATCCAAATTTTATTCTGGATGAAGCCATTGAGGTTGTTGATGAGTTGCCTAGTTTTCTAGGTAACAATGCCATTACCAACGAAACTCACCTTAGTAATTTCCACCTTTGTGTGAGCAAATGGTGTCATGATATCAACCATGAGGACGTTAAAATTAAACTTTTCATCTTTTCATTAGATGGTGATGCTATGGATTGGTTCATAGACTCACCTGCTAACCGTTTTGACTCTCTAGAATCAATCATTGATGCCTTTGAAGAAAAATATGGAGATGAAAGAAAGATCAAAGCAAAAACTCAAGCAAATGAGAGTGATAGGGATCACATCAGGGAGTTGACTCAAATGATTAAGGATATGCAACTCAACCAAGCTCAACTCATTAAAAACATGGAACTTAATCAAACAATATTAATAGTAAATCATGCACACGCAATAAAGGCCATGGAGGTCAATCATTCTAATGAGATGACCTCTATTCAAAATAGGTTGCTCGCCATGGAAGAAAAACAACTGCAATTAATAAACACCATGGAAACAAATCATGCTAAGGAAATAAATGTTATGAAGGCTAATCAAATCATTATTCATAATAGGTTGGAGGAAATGGAAAGATCACAGGTACCAAAATTCCAACTTAGATCAAATGACGAATGGGAAAAGAACAAAGAAATATATCACAAGCCTCCTGATCCATTAAAGAAAGCTTCATCTTATTACAAGGAGGTCATTTCTTCCATTGAAAAATGGTTGATCGAAGGTGACCCGGATCACAAGAAAACTAAGTGGCATCAATTTTATACTTATAAGATTGGTCCATCACCCATGCCAGAGTAGATGCAGAATGGAGAAAGGCAGGTCACGGAAGTCTTGGATACTTTAAATTCTCCATCTGAGCATCTTCAAGATCGGGTAGAAAGGTTTAATTTTATTGCATCAACATTACAATCTATTAAGAAAACAAAAGAAAAAAGCAGAAAGGATTTGGTAAATATGATGATAATGTACAACACAGTGTTGGGACGGATCAAAGTCCTAAGATATTCAAAATTGGATAGGGCACATCAGAAAAGCAACCCATGGATCTGCCTAAAAGTAGGCAGGTTCTCAGCATGAACTTCATTGAGAACATCTAATGCCATGGGGAATTTTTTTGTATCATATTCCTAACCCAGTCCATTGTAAATTTTGTTTAAGTAGTTTTATTTCATGAATAAATTGTTATTTATATTTCCTAGAATAAATTTCAATTTTTTTACTTGATTTTATTTGATGTTATTTTGAATGGATACTGCTAATATATATTTTTAGTGGGTGGATGCAGATTCCAGGTTCTTGCACACTATCACTTCATATCTAGCTTGCATCCCCATATGAAGTCAAATGTTGACCACTGGAGTGGCACCTAATGATAATGAGAAGACTCCATGCCTAAGGATGAACCAGAGGACAAATGTACCATCAGATATCATCAGTTCAACAGAGTGTTTAAGCTCTACTTCTACTTCTCATCATCTTTCTCTTGTACACATATTCCACGCCTTATGGGGAATTGTAATAAGTGATGCTAGTAATGATGAGTTTTGAATCAGTATTGAGTCTGTAATAGGCCTAGGTAGCCTGGGAACTTTCCAACAAGTGAGTATTACTCTAGGAGGTTTTTTTTACTTGGTTAATTATCATCTCCCTACCAAGAGTTAATAATTAAATGAGTTTTTTCCTCAAATTTTACCCCAAATCTGGAGTACAGCTTGATGGTGAGGCCTTGGGTGAGTCTTAGTGTCTAGATTCAATGTATATTACCATACTAGATGACACAAAAAAAATTGTGGAATTTGGCTAGGTCTAAGTAGTGAATTTTTAATTTTTTAGATTTCCCGCAAGTCGAAAATTGCAATAAAAATTGTAATTGAATTGTAATAAGTGTTGCCTAGAGAATTTGTATGGGGTATGAGTAATCAAAATTACACCTCACCCCCTCAACTTCCTACTATGACGCACTTTGAGGGGTTAAAAATGTGTTTTGAACCCTCAAAACCCACTTTTCCTAAGTTTAGTGGGAAATCTAGCAATTAATTAAGCGAAAAATTAAATAAATGGAGAAAAATAAATATTCACACATGCTAAATAAGGTGGAAATGAGATGGAAAATTATCAAGGAGTTAAAGTGAAGTCTCAAAGTGATGTGGACTCCTAAAATCAAAGAAAATACATGTGCTCAAATAAAATTGAATTTCTGGCATTAAATGGGAGCTACTTATTTGGAAATTCGAATTTGTGAAGTTAGTGCATATTTGGGAGGATTTGGGAGAATATTTGGAGGAGATTTTTGTGGAAAATTGTCCCCACATGGGTTACCACCCATATACACTTGTCATTCCATCATAAATTTGAATTTGGCACACAAGGGAAGAAGAAAATTATGTCCACTTACCAGAATAAGATTTTTACACTTGGCAATGGAGCTCCACATATCAAATTCGAATTTGCCTTGTGATCTCCTCCCTCTCACCACTTGTCATATGGTTCTTCATTGGGATTTTCTCCCAACTTTCTATATAATGGAGCTACAGGCTCTTATATTGTATCATGTTATGAGCTATTGGGCTTGAGGAAATTCTGTCATTTTTGTATATCAATAAAATTAAGACTTTGGGGCTATTTAGCGGATGTTCTCTTAGCGTTATGAGGTTATTTTTTTCCATAATATTCCTATTGTATTTGAATTCGTTTACATGCTTGATCAATATTAGTTTATATTTGTCAAATTGTTTGGATTGATGCGTGCAAACTATCTTGCATGCATCATTGATTTAGAGTATTAGTCTAGAAATTAGCTTGCCAAGTCATTTTCAAAGGAATGTTTGGTTTATATATTTCATTATGATGCTTTAATCCTTCTGCAGATTCATATTTGTTTAAGTGTGTAGAGAAGATCTATTCATATTATGTGTAGGAAATCCATCCGGGTGTGGGAGAAGTTTCAAATAGATCAACTCACTCCTAGATTCTAAGCGATCCAAGACTCAGCTACTTTCAACCCCAAGTTTTGCATCAAAGGAAGACAAAAAGGGTGTTTCTCGTTCTTTAGCTACTTGATCATCTATTTCCACTTTTAAAATCTAAAATTTTCCATTTTTAGAATGTTTTAAAGTCATATTTGCTACTTCAAAAGCATTTCTTTAAAATAGGCAAGAATTGGGATTCGCTCCCATTCCTTGGGCTAGTGCCTTTGTACATTAATTTGTATTTTAAATCCTCTTTCTTTCAACCTAACGTTTGATTTTCTTTCACAGTTCGCAAACTTGATCGTGAAAAGCAAAGAGCTTGAGGAAAAGACAGCAAGAAACAATTTATCCTCCTTGCATGCGAAGGCTTCCATTACTTCAAAATCTGATTTTAGGGAGGCCGTAAGCTCTTTTGCGACAGCAGCAAACTTGATCTTTTTCGTGGGCGTTAGAACCTTGAAAATTTTATATTTTGAAGGTTTTCTCCATAAGTTGTGTTGTCAATTTTTGAGGAGGAGATTAAGTCGTTTTTCCAAGCTCTTTATTCATATAAGGACCTCCTTTTGGGCAGCTTTCTTAAAGGTTGTTTTCTTCACTTGTAACCAATAATAAAATAATTTTTTTTTGCTTAAGGGAGCTTGGGATATTTTTCCCATGGTATCCCCATTCCTTGGTTGAAGAAGAAGGAATTTCTTGGGTGGATTGATCCATTTTCTAATTTTCGTTTTATGCAGATAATGAACTAACAACTAATGCACTCTACATCCATCTAACTAAATTTCGGTTTAATTAAACTTACATGCATGAGCCCCAATGCTACAAACTTGAGCAAAATCTCTTTTTATGTCTGAGCAAATTCGCATGGTTGGCAAAATTCCATTGATTTAATGTTTATGCCTCATGCATGTTGAGGAACCATTGAAGCACATTTTTTATAAGAACTTATCTCATTCCACTTACCATTAAATGCTACAACACACATAAGTCTATTGTTTCTCTCAAAGTTTGGTTTATTATTGCAAGTAAGCACCATCTCTTGTGGAAAATTTGCATGTATCATTTAAATGAGATTAATCAACAATCATTTCACACAAGCAACTCATTAAAACTTACCTCCAACATAAGATGGTTGTATAGACTTCTAGGAACTCTCTACTCCCCTATTCACTCCTCACTGTGAGATCTACAGAATTTGGGCGAGGGTGAGGTTTGGGGATTGAAGAGTTGAATTGAAATATTTGTTGTAAAAAAAGTTTAACTAAAATGAACCAAGAGCACTCTTCATCAAATTTGTCTTCTTATGGTTGTTAATCTCATGCAAGTAGTGTGATGCTTACTTTATAATATCGCAAAGTTTAATTTAATCTTCAACATCTAATTTTTTTGGTTGTTTCGAACTATGACAAGATATGTCTAAATATTGAGATTTGGTTATCCTTTAATCATTTTATCCTGCAAATATCTTGTGCTGACATCTTTTGTTTCCATTTCAGGATTATCGTGTTCTCATATTTTGAGCATTATTCTTGAATACTTATTTAAAGGCAATGGTTGAGTGATTTGATATTATTATTACAAATATGCTTATAAAATGCTCACAAATCTTTAAAAGTAATCTATTTTCACTCTAATATTCTCCTAGAAACTCAAATATTTAACTTAGTTTTCCTTTAGGGACCACCCCCCTTAGTTGACCTAGAAGAGAGCTAAAACAGAGAAAGTCGAGATCAGTGTGACAGCCCCTTCTCTGAGATCCTTGCCACCAACCACACCTTGTGGGGTTGAAGGCTTTTCCCAGTAAATAGTAGGTAGGTGTAGGTGGCAAGGAGCGATAACAAGTCCTAGGAGGGGTTCCTAAGGGACAACTACCAGACAGACCAAATGGAAACAACGGGACAAGGACCCACTGTCACCTCAGTCAATGTCCCCTGCTCTTTACAAACTTTCATCGATGAGAGGAGTCCCAGTATGATGGAAATCATTAGAATGATGAGGTCAATAACAATGTACAATGTGATTTCCAAATCCCATTCAAAGGAGAGGCTCACATAATAGGTTGGATGCCTTATAAGCAAAAGAAAAGCTCTTCAAGAAAGGCTTGAGGGAAGGAGGCCTAGACCTAGGTGAAATGATATTCAATAGGAGAGTTATGCCTAGATCAATGCTTCCTAAAGAAGGAAAAGGACCTGCCTTGGGATTTTGCGAGATGGTTATCATATGATGATTGGGACCACAAAATGGACCTAAGGGATCCAAGCAAGGCCTAGGGTTTAGGATGATCATCAACCATATGGCTAGGTCAAGCAAGGATGAGAGGAAGGGTCCTTGGATAGATGAACTTCCTTTGAGTTTTTGAGTGCAAAGGACCCTTTGAAAGCCACTAACCAAAGCTAACTAGGAATGAAAATGATGTTGGAGCTAGGGCTTACGTTTTCTCAAAATCTAACAATGGAAAATGCTTAAAATTTTGTGGACATCTGGAGGAGACCATAGCGCAATTCTAGACCAACTCGCTCTTAATTTGGGCTAACCTAATGCATTTCACACTAGGCCTTATTACCCACTACCTGTGGGTAACACCCATTGGAGAAACTTTTCTCCTAGACGGACCACAGTCGGCAGCCATTAGATAGCTTAATGTGCCATCATCTCTGCCACCTAAGCCATCCATTATGCGCCCCCACTCATCTGTCATGATCGTATGCTTGAAGGTGGGCCTTTCAACCCCGAAGGTATGGCTTTCATTATGTAGTTGGGTATTTTTGCTTACTTATCTTGTGTTGAGAAATTAGGGATTTTATTAAAATTTATTTTTCATGATAATTACTTGGGATTTCGTTATGCTTCTTTCACTTAGATCTTATCTTCATTATATTATTACGTTCTTCATCAAGTCAATTATCAAATGCACAAGAGACACAATGTTAAGGCTTTTAAGCTAGGGCCAAAACCTCTCCCTATTGGAGAGGAAAACCTGATAGTAATTCTTCTTATAGATCGTCATTTGACGAGTACCAAGATCATGACAAAGAACCTTGACACTAGTATGCTTCCAAGACCCTTGTCATTGCTCTTCTAGGCTCCTTATGATGACCTTATTTTCTACACTGCTTTGCACCAGACCTAGGCTAGCTTGGTCCCTAGCCTTCTATTCTTTCTTCCTTGATCTAGCCTCAGTCACCTAGACACTTCTCCTTGGACTACCTTTCTTCGTCCTTAATGCTCAAGACAAAGATCTCATTTTTCTGCAGTAGCTCTCCTTTACATTGTATATATATCCTTGGTTCCTTTTCAAATAGGATGACCCAAGATCGAGGATGTACAACCTCTCCTACGCACTGATAGCAGCCTTCTCACACACTGTATTGCAAACTTGTCTTGCACTATGATTGGAGTCCTTGTCCGAAATCTTGGTGTAGAAATGAGACCGCAGTCCTCTTATTTATAGAGGCTATTCCACTGCCCTAGGCCAACATGTCTAACTAACTGTAGGCTGACTTCATCAAGGAGATCTTTTATCCATAATATGATCTGACTTCAAGGAGCTAAGTGACAAGGTCTTGGAGCATATATTTACATCAACAATTTGTCATTTCACAAGTGTAACATGAGTTCATATACATGATTCTAATTATATTTATGACGAGATGAAAAATCCCTAAAGACATCAAGAAGAATTCTTCAACCTATAATAAAAACTCCTTGCTGATGAAACCCATGAGGAAAGCATTACAAAATACATTTTATTATCTTTGTCTCTTCATTACATAAATTCATAATTACAAGTCATTATGAAGACCGAACCTAGTTACACTTTTCAACAACATGAACACTTTTAGGCATGGATTAGTGGGGGGATTCAGCAGAAAGAATAGGTTTGGTTTGTACTCTTGTCCTCTTATCCAATTTGGTAGTTAACCTTGTATCTTAATCCCATCGTATCTCCTTCATTGGCTACTAGCTTTAGGAGTACCACTACATGGGAAATCTTGATTTTGGTTGCATGTTCCCGCTTCCCAACACCACATACATCACTCCCCTCCACTCATTATAATCCCATTTCATATATTTCCCATCTGGATCCACAAGGAGTTAGCTCCCCCCTGCCCTTGTCCACACTTTGGGTTGGGCCTGGAACGATGCCTCGGAGGTCGATGCAGCTAAAAAGAAAGTAAAAAGCATAATTTGGCCACTCTCAACAAGAAATGTACCACAAAATGCAAAAGATGGTCGAGACATACAAATTTAGCATGTGGGAAAAAGAAAAACATGAGCTCTACCCCCATCATTATGGCCATCACCCTAGTTCCTAGGGCCCTCATATCGGCCCCCTGCATCATTAAGGAACCCATGATTGTCCCAACCCCTAGTAGGCGATGAACTGCCCAAACTTATGGGGGTATTTACTGCTATATCTCTCACATCATGCTCTCATCCCCTGGAGCCCTGGGCAGTTATAAAAGAAAAGTCAATAAAAAAGCAAAAGGCATATGAAGAAGGGTGGAAAATCAAAGGTCGAGGTAACTCAGGTACCACGATTGCTCCCTTCTACATCTATATACCCAAATGTGGGCTTCCCTTATCATAGCTACCCTTGCATTATGGCATGTGACTTGGAGCCTCCCCCTGATACCCCCACTTTGTTCCACCATTATATCACATGACGCCTGCCACTTGAGCGACGTACTATGGACCTACCAGTCCCTTGGAGGTTGAAACCACCTAATAGGGTCCTTGGTTAACCTTCTTCTTGAACTTGGAGACACTTGTACACTCTAAAGTCCATTATGGAAGGGCGTGTCGCTATAAGTGTCCACTTGGTTCCATGATTTGTAAGCTCATTTACTCAATTTCACCAATGATTTGTTATATTGGAAGGTGAGGAGACGCATTGGATCTTACACAAGGTTGTTTGTGGGTCTTCATCTGGGGTTTATTCTCCTTATACAGGGTCCAAGCCCTCCAGAGGGTTATATTTGCATTTGTAGGGTGAGCGTTAAGAGCTATGGCCCTCCGCTATAGTAGAGAGCAAATTACCACATCATGGGATCCATCAGTACCATCCATTTCTCGCTCGTGTTCCACTTATTTGATGATGATGATGCACCTGGGCCACCTTGCCCAGCCGACTACACTCGTGCACCACACACTTGGCAATTGATCCAGGCCCCAGATGAGGTTGTGTCTCACCTTGGGAGACAAAAGGAGGGCTTGCATCATTCTTCCAGCCATTACAAATGGGATACGAACTAATTCGATCCATTTGGAGACCCATGAGGATGTTTTGTGCCCCCATAGCCACTTGGGAGCACCACAGATCATTTGCCTAGAGATCAAGGGGGCACCCACTTTATCACTATAGTTGGAACCCTTCCACTCATTTTGGCACATATTGGACTCCACTAGGCCTTTCAATGCCCCTTCGACTTATTGTATCTATCATTTTAGCCCTCTTGAGAGGGGCTTATTTTCATGTTATGGAGCTATCTTGGTGGGCTTGTCACTAGGTAATGTTATTTTGTACATTATTTTATTAGTTGGAGCATCATTAGGCCTAATTAGGAAAATCGAAACCTTAGAGGATGACATAAATAGATGAGAGGCTCATTCTCTTATCATCATCACTTGGATTTGGATCTTTATCTCTTCTTGAGAATTTCACTATAGCTATTGGAGGATGAATTGGATGATCTTTGATGCATTTTGAAATTTGGAAATCTCGTCTTGGTCTTGAAGCTTCAATTTTCTCTCTCTTTGATGATTGGATATACACGCTATACTTGTAAGTGTTTTTCATGGAATCTTTTGCTATTTTATGTGCTCATGTATAATGTATGGAATTTTCGCTCAGGAAATCTAAGTTTTTGCCCTAATGAAATATGAATTTGTCAAATCTTGATTTTGTGAGGGTATTGCATATGTTACATGATTGGGTATAGTGAATGAATGTTCCTAGGGGAACATTTTCTTAATAATTGCCTTGATAAGTCATCAAATTGTAGCAGAAGAAGCATAAATTTCTTTGGTAACCTAGTTGTTTCCTTTAGGGATATGCGAAGTTGTTAGGGAAATCCTTGATTGGGAAAAAGATACTCCAAAGGTTGAAACAAACAATCTTTTCACCTCCCTCACTCAATTTCCAAGCCCTAACCCTAGTGTCTCCTAGAAAATCACACGAAATTTATTGCAGCCATCCATTTGGTGAGCAAGTTGGACTACAACTGCACTGGGGTGTCTTCTTGGCCCTCACAAATTTTGAGAAAATTCTCGTGGCTAGAGTGAGAATATCCCAAGCCCTAGCTCCAACTCTGTCCTTGGCCTAAGGTTTCATTGGTTAGTGGCTTCATCAGGGATTATTGCATTGAAATTTCAAATCAAACCTAATTCCTTTGATCCTTTTCTTCCCCCTCACTTGGTCAAGCCCTTTTCTTTAAAGTTTCACTCCAAAACCTTGTCCTTGTTTGGGTCCACCAGGGTTTCTTTTATGGTCCCACAACCTTGTCACTTTAATTTCACAAGGATCATTTTAAGAGCCCTATTCTTAGGTATAGGGTATCCCTTATCAAGGCATATCCCTAATCCCTAGGTCTAGGATTCCTCTGAAGCCTTTCTTGGAGAGCCCTACACCTTGCTTCTTGAGCAAGTAATCTCTTTCATTTGAGTCTCTCCTATGAATGGGCTGCTGAAATCACTACCTCTCCACCATTGATATACCTTTCATAGTGATTTCCCTAATACCGAGACTCCTCCCGTCAGTGAAAGCCCGTAAAGAGTAGGGGACATAAACTGAGGTGACAGTGGGTCTATGTCCCATTGTTGCCACTTGGTCTAGTAGTTGTCGGTAATATCCCCAATTAAATTAATTTTTCAATTTTGATTAATAATAGCCCAAGGCAATTTTGGTGAAGGGAACATAGGAGAAATGAAACTATTTGCATGTTAGTGGAATGTGGGGGCCACTCACCCACATGAAATACACACTATGGGACAAAATAATTTGAATTCCTTTGGGAAAAATAGAATTTGTGGAGGGACCCACAAACATCCATGCCCAGCAATTATAAAAGGAAGGAATGGAGGATCCATTTGCATCTTTTACCTATTGAAGAAATCGAATTTCCTTAGTTTCTTAGCTACGCCAACATTCTGTTGTTCAACACAAGAGCTTCCCAAGGAGTGAAGCTCAACCTTTCTTCGGTGGACTTCGAGTGCCACCCAAGGAAGGCATTTTCCTTACCTTGAGACCGGAGGAGTGAGTACCTACAGGTTCTGAACTTTTCTGGAGAGATTGGGACGTCATCCAGAGCTTCTACTGCGCAGTGGTTAGAGCCATCTTGCTATTGTGGAGAGGAGTTGCTGGAAGATTCACCGAAGGAGCTACAAGAGTGATTGAGGACCCATTTCTGGAGTGTAGCAGTAGTAGTAGCCGTAGAGGAGCAACCTTTACACAGTTCTCAGCCAGTATACACAGAGACAGTGTAAGCAATTCCCTGGGCTGCGCAGTCATTGGAGGAGGCTCTTTTGTGGGAGCTGCCTTAGAGGGATTTTAGAGCTGAGTTGGTGGGGGATTAACTGGAGGCTCATTTAAGGAGGTTTGCTAGGATTTTGGAGAGCAGTGATTGACAGTAGCAGCTGCAGTATCAGAAAACAAAATTGGAAGAGGGCCAAGCTGCAAGGGATCATATTTTGAAGTTTGAAATTAGGGGAAACCCTTTTTGGGTTTTTCTGGGTTTTGGGCAAGGATCACCTTCCCAAATTCCTGGAATTTCCTGAGCAATTTTCAGTGGGTAAATCAAAGGTCGAAGTCAGACAGCAGTCTAGTTTTGGAGCATCAACTTTGGAGGAGGGCCAAGCTGCAAAGGGTCAAATTTTGAAGGTTGGAATTAGGGGAAACCCCTTTTGAGTTTTTCCGGGTTTTGGGCAAGGGTCACCTTCCCAAATTCCTAGAATTTTCTAGGCAGTTTTCAATGGGTAAATCAGAGGCCGAAGTCATGCAGCAGTGTAGTTTTGGAGCAACAACGCACTTTTCTAGAGTATCTAGCTTTTGCAGTTGTTGGGCTTTCTTGCACTCATCACCTGGTGCTTGTAGCTTGCCTTGTGCAAGCCCAGGGGCATTTTCTCCAACTTACTTATACCTCAGCATCATTATTAATAAAATCTTGGCCAGTTTGTGGATTTGGAGAATTTTTTGGTTAATGTGTATGAGTTTCTGAAAATTTTTGTGTTTATATATTTGCATGTCTTTGTTATCATTGTAAATTTTCCATTTATAATATTATATTGTCCCTTTGGAACCTCCCTTAGGACCCCTACTAGATTGTAGTAACATTTTTGGCATTGTTGTCGGGGAAACGAGACAAGTGTCTTATTTCCCCTTACGACAATATTGAAATATCACTTTTTGCGACTCCATTGGAAGAACAAAGCCCTAGTTCATCAAACCTCAAAGTTAATGCTTGTAGGGTGAAGCAAGCAACTATCAAGGCATTAAAAATTCACCCTGGCAACTCCACGTTTGTTTTATATGCAAAATTATGAAAACTAGCTTATTGTCAAGAAGGAATACCCTTGGTTCTCCATTCACAAAAAAAGAGTGTGGACCAATGTCTTGAGTTTTATGAAGATTTGGTGGAGAACATGGATAAATATTTCAAACTCAAATATTGTAGCAGAAATAGTAAGGAGCTTTATTTAGTAAAATGTGCCTATGAGAAAGATCCTAATCATCTCCTTGATTTTACTCGCCATACCTGTGCTTTCAATATCTTGACTGAGCTAGTCAATGAAAGATATTACAATTCACAACAAAGTTGTCCCGTAGAAGCCAATGAATTAAACGATTGGGATGATCCTAAAGAAAACTCAGGAATGGGAGATCCTCATGAGAATAAGGGGTATGTAGAAGAATGGAATGAGTCTAAGGAAAATCATAATGACCAAGCAAAGGAAGAACCCATGGAGGACCTTTGGGATGTGGACTTGGGAATCAGGAACAAACATGGCATAGATGAAAACCCCACTCAACCCCATAAGGATGAAGATCATGAAATGGGGTTTTTCATTCAAGAAAAGAGGTTGAAGGTTGTGGATATTGTTGCCCCCTATGAGGTTGACATTTCTGAATTCTTCCACATAAATGAAGGGAAATGGGATATTAACCTTCATTTTCCCAATGACCCTATTTATGATACTAGCATGGAAAATGAGAGTGAGCTTGGTTTTCCCTTTCTTCAGAAAATTGCTCACGATAATAGTAAATACACCTATTTGCACCATTGAAAGGGCAATCATCGTTTTCCCATTTATGAAGAAGGTCTATTGGAAGTAGTGTTAGTTTTTGTAGCATTGGAGGTGTTCTAGTCTCAAAACTTTATGGAGAGGCTAAAACACAAGAGTTCTCCATAACCCAGAAATTGTTTCTGGAATTTCCACCTAAAAGTGTCTCAATTAGATTATTAGCCTATTTTTTAATGTTTCCTAAGTCTAAACTTAGGAAATCTGGTTAATTAACCAGTATTAATCGAAATAAGGTGTGAATCATCTATAAACTCACACAAATCGATCTAGGAATGATCTCAACCATTGATTATGTTTTAATCTTGGTCGTTGGAGTCCCAACTGGACATTATAAGAGGAGGTCAACGGGTAGATGGATAACACGCCAATGCAAACACTCAGTGATCTAGGCAGATCAATTTTCCAGTAGCAGAGTAATTCAGCAGGAGGATTCGAGCCAGAGATCGAGTAGCAAGAAGAAAAGGAAAGTGGCAGTATTTCGGTGGAAGTTTTCATTACTAGAAGAGTCATATTGAGAGAGTACGAATTTTTTCAAAGGGACTACGCAAGGATTGCGCAGGCAGCAACAACAAAATAGTTCGATCTAGCTGGAGGAGCAGTCGATTTAGTAGCTGGTGGTCGAGATTTTGATCAAGGGGACCAGTGAATCGGCTCCAAAAGCATAGTTGTAGATTTCAAGAGAAGTGTGAATTGTTGAGCGGCCAGTTTCAGGAGATGAAATCAACTGTGGGGTGAGGAAAATTCCTCACAATAATTTTACTAGTGATTCTCTCAGATTGGATTGCCAGTTCGACATCCAAATTATTGTACTCAGATTTTTTGTTGAAGAATAACAATAAAAACTTCATATGTTGCACTGGTGTTCCCACATTCGAATTTTCCGAGGACATTTGTCCAAAAATAACTGTGTTAAATTTTATGTGTGTGTGCTAGAATATTTCTCAGTTTCTAGCGCTATTATTTTCCGCAATTTTGTTTCTAAAGGTTGCAGTGTGATTTATTCAGTATTTGTCGTAGCAAAAAAATTGTTAAATTAATTAACAATTAGAAGAAGAATTTTCAAGTGTTGCAATAGGATTTAAGTTTGAAATTTTCACATGGTATCAGAGCATGATTGATCAGACAGGGAAGCTCAGATGCGGAAACAAAAATTCATTCTTCAGAGGGAGTGGCAAGACGAATTTATGGGAGCAGCGCAGAGCCTAAGCCAGGCAAATCGAATTTCTTGTGGAAGTTTTAATTTTCAATGCAGGTTAGCAGAAAAATTCGACTTGCCAGTTGAGTGATTCCAGCAAGTAGAGGGAGCAGCAATGCAGTTATTTTCACTGAGCATATTACTTGGTTGGGTGCAAAGGGTTTTGCAACAATTTGCAGTAGCAGAATCAGCGTCGGATGGAAGAGGAATAGCACACAAATTTGTATCTAGTAATTCTTCAATGTGACCATCGACAGAGTCGACATTCAGGCTGGCTCAGATTTGTCTTCCAAGTTGGAGGACGAATTTTCTTGCCTATTAAGCTTAGCGTCACAGGGTGTCTGGTATATAGAAAATGGAGCGTCAACTCACATGATAGGGGTTAAAGAATAATTCTCTAGATACAATGAGGAGCAGATGGATTTCCAGTTTACAATGGGAAACAAAACGAAGTGTACTCCAGTGGGGAGAGGTACCATCGATTTTTAGAGGGAGTCAGGAGCAAGCACCAGCGCTACAGATGTACTACATGTGCCAGGATTAGGTATGAACCTGATTTTAGTATCCCAGTTACAGGATAAGGGATATGATATCCACTTTGAAGGGAAGAAGTGGTTGTCAAACACTCGAGATGGAAGAGGGTGAGAAAGATTGGAGTTTGAAGCAATTGGTTGTATAGTACTATAGGTTTCAGCTCGACTCTCCAATGGTACTAATAGGCAACAACAATAGCAGTGGGAAGGAACTGAAAGAGCTATGGCATAGAAGAATGGGACATTTACACCATGCAGCACTCAAAATGCTTAGAGAGACAATAACAGGGGTTCCAAAACTTGGCATGGAACACGATGATGTGTGCAGAGGGGGTGTGCTTGGGAAATATGCTAAGGCAACATTCCCAAAAAGTGACAGCAGAGAAAATGGTGTGTTAGGACCTATAAACTTAGATATTTGTGGCCCGATGTCCACTAGAGTTGTCAGTGGGGCCGAATATTTCGTCAGCTTTATTGATAACCATTCCAGGAAAACCTGGATCTATTACCTAAAATCCAAGGATGAGATCTTCAATCGTTTCAGGGATTTTAAGGTTCTCGTAGAGAATATGACAAGGTAGAAGATTAAGGTGCTTTGCTCAGATACTAGTGGAGAGTATATTGATAAAGACATCATAGATTTTTATGCGAAGGAAGGCATCAAAAGAGAGTGGACAACTCCATATAATCCACAGCAAAATGGGTAGCGGGGCGGAAAAACAAAATTGTACTTGGGGCTGTAGAAACAAAGTTATATGACCAATATTTGCTCAGATTTTTGTTGGCAGAAGCATGTAACACAACAATGTATATTCATAACAGTGTTAGTTTCTATAGCATCAGATGTGTTCTAGCCTTGAAATTTTGTGGAGAGGCTAGAATACATGAGATCTCCAAAACCCAAATAACATTTCTAAAAATTCCACCTAGAAATGACTTAATTAGATTATTAGTTAGTTTTTAAATATTTCCAAAGTCTAAACTTAGGGAAATGATTAATTAATAAGAATTAATTAAGTCAAGGTGTAAATGTTCTAGAGGCTCACATGGATCGGTTTCAAGTTAATCCTAGCCATCGATTAAGATTTAATCTTGGTCATTGAAGTCTAAACGGAGGATTATAAGAAGCAGTTGATGGGGCTTGGAGAAATTACTTCAACAGTTCGATTTTAAATGGAGATTGATTTCCAGAGTAACAATTGTTTGTTGCCGGAGAGAGATTCAGTGAGATTGAAGTAGTGAGCGAGGGGCAGAGACAATGAATCGGAGGACAGATTTTCCAGATCCGAGGAGGCAGCAACGGGTTGAATTATCCCAGAAAAGCAGTGCAGAGGGACTACATAGTGCTTTAGTTAGGAAAATCAATTTGGGGAGGAGAAAAATTTGTTCTCAATTCCAGAGGCTAAGAAGGAGTCCCAGAGGGCCGGAGAGACGATTTTCTCAACTTCTCCAGGCAATACAACTTCATCAAAGCCCAGTTTGAGGCAATTCGTCCAGCCAGCTACCGCAGAGCAGCGCAGAGGCTGACGCGGTGCACCAGGAGGTTGTGTTTCTAATAGGAAAGTCTAGCTAGAGATTGCCTGCAAGAGAAGGGTAATTCCCTTCAGTATTTTACTCAGTTTTTCTTGTTGTTTGGTGTAATATCCCCTTTCAGAGATATCTCTAAAACACAAGCAAACTCCAACCAGAGATGGACTGGGAAGGCATTTACCAGATATTTCACCTCTGAAAAGAGGGTGAGATCTGGAGGCTATCTGGCCCTTTCCAAACTCTGTCTAAGAGTATGGGGAAAATACACCAAGTGGTATAGAAACTGGAATGCTCGAGGAGAAAAATAATAGCAGTGCAAGCATTCAATAGCATATATATAGAACATGTAACAGATACTCAAGAAATGCAGAGAGAATGCTGAGCCATTTTATTATACTGAGAAATATAAGTGAGTACAATAGGTGATCAGAGTGACAACACCTAACCTTGCACAAGGCAAGTTAAGAAATACTCTCAGAATGCTGCTGGAATGGCTGTTCTCTGATCTGCGTCCAAGCTGCTGAAAAACTGTCGTGTAGCTACTACTGCTGGAACAAGATGAGTATATGGGGCTGCTCCCCTACTCAGAATAAGCTGAAACTCTGGAATCAGCCTCTACTCACTAAACCCAGAAAAGCCCAAAGAGCGTTTTTGGAATGGACAACCTCCAAAAATACCCCCCTTGAGGATCTACGCTATCCTCCCAAGGGCCACACTGAGACTGACTGGAATCCCCAAAAATATGACCTCCCGCTCAACAAAAAGTCTCCTATAGGCAAGGGATGTCCCCCTGCTCAATCTCCTGACCAAAATCCTCCAAAAGAATACCACACCGGAGCTCCCCCAATATGGACTACGTCCTCCCTCTCAGGACTGCACAGTCAACAGATGCAATGCACCTCCACAAATGCCGCAACTCGATCCTCTTGCAAAATACTGATGGGAATTCCTCACCCGAGCGAGCACTCGAAGTCTCCCAGGGCTGAGGGTGAGATCTCCGAATGGAGACACTCAATGCACTAAACAATGCTGCAGACAGGCTAAACAGCCAGCGTGCTCAAAGTCGTAATGACCAGCTCCAAATGCATAAACTCGAATGAGGAAATGAGGAGGCTCTCCTCCTTTTTATAACAATGGGCCTCTCTCAACCCTAGGCCCCACCATCTCCTACGTTGCCTCCATTTGGCCCACGTTGCCAACTAAACTGTGTTGTCATGGCCCACTTGGTCTAAGTGGGTCCCCCTCTACGTGGTCTCTTGGCCCCCCTTGGCCCACTTAAGTCACAACGTTGAGTCTACTAGGGAGTGCCCTTTATTTTAGTGAGTTATATTCTCCTTTCACCCACTTTATTTTTATTTTAACTTTATTAAGGAAAAATTAATCAAAATTAATATTTCCAATTAGCTGCTGCTAATTGGGAATATTACAGTCCTCCCTGCCAAAAATTGCTTGTCCTCAAGCAATGCTTGAACAAGCATCCGCTCTAGCTGATGCCCCCCACCATCACTGTAAAATGTGCCTAGGTCCCAGATGCGCCACTGAATCTTCCCTGTCCTCTGTATCAACCTGATATGGAGGGATCTCTCAGTGTCGGGATCCAAAACTGATCTCTCACTGTACCAGTGAACAAACAATCCTCCCAGATCCCAACGCCACCATGGCCAATCATCACCCAAGTCCCACGGCTCAGGTTGCGCACTGCCTCTAGCTATAGCTGATGCCCCATGAAGTGAAGCCCGCCAACAAGCATCAATGCTCCCTGGCTCCTGTTGTGCTGTAACTCTAACTGTATAAGCTGCCCCACCAACTGCATACCAACTCATCACCTCTCTCCAATCCAAGTCCTGACTCAATCCCATGCTGATCCTGCCCTCCTGAAATCGGGATGGAGTGCTGAAGAAATGATGACCTGGGCCCCACTGCCAGCTGGAATCTGTAACATCGGCTATGTCTGAAGGCCCCTGCTCTGTTGTGCTCCCTACGAAGAAAATTGTACCATCAAGAGGGTACCAACTCATGGTCTCCCGCCAATCCATCCTGGAAGAAGAATCTAATGTAGCAACAACTATACACGGTACACGCCTGGAGTGTTGTCGAGCCCATAATCAACTCACACTGCTCTGCCCTATCTGCCAATGAAAGTTGCCTATAGAAGGAAGCCCCTCTCTCTATAATGGGCCAAAGTGGGCAAGATGTACTGCAAGCCCCATTGATGTAATCCTGGAGAGTACTACTCACTAAAAGTACTGCAGCTCGGCCGACTGTACGTACATCTATCTGTACCTCATCAATGTGTCGGACCAAAGATGGATTCCCCACCATCTCCAACAACTCATCCCTCTCATCGGGAATGTGAAGCTCCTGCTGTCCCCTAGCCCCCTGCAGAAATATCCCATCAACCTCCAACATCTCTAGAGGATATGGATCTGCAACTGCTGTCACCGTACTCGATGTCAGTGCATCTGACTACTCCTCCTCAATGGTTGACCCCAAGGTTAGCCACATATCCATCACGGACTCGATGTGAGCCTCCATCTGGCTTTCCCCCAAAGGACTATCATGCATGATGTGCATAGTATCCTCCTCTGCTGACTCAGGCTCCATCATATGCTGCTCTGGCTGAATCGTCACAAGTGACTCATCGCCCAGAGTATCTACCGGAGAGTCCCCTGATTGCTCACCCTGTACACTAGAATGCAGCTCCGGTCTACTGTCATCATCTCTGCATGACTGCTCTCGCTCCCCAAAAGCGTCCTCAACTGATCCTATGGACTCATATAAAGAAGAGTCCTCACCCTGGCATACAAAAGGAATGCCCTCTTGTTCTACCTCCGCCACCTCATCTGCATTGAATATGCCATCCACCCTCTCGATAATGTGTTGATACATTGTCTGGAGCCCAGATACATACTGGGATGCTACCTCTGTTGTACCCAGTATCCTCTGCTCATGCATGGTCTCGACGCGCCCTGAGAAAAGAGTGACGCATGTCTCCCTCATGACCTGCTCCCAAATCGTAGGCTCAGCGATGATTGATGTGCCACCCCTGCAGAGGATCATCTCATCCCCTGACCTGTGCCTGTCAACTAGTGCACCGACCTAGTGCCACTGCTGAGAAGTCACTCCCCTAGTGTTCTGAGTGCCATCCAAATATCTTGGGTGAGCCTCGCGTACCCCGCTGCTCATGCCCAAAGTGCCAAAGGACAACAACAAAATCGACTGTGCCCGTGAGTGATGTAGAAGAGGGTCAGGTGTGTGAGTCCCCACAGATACCGTCGAGTATCGCTTATCTGTCTCCCCATCGATCCTGGGTGAACTACCCCCAAAGGTAAGCCTGGTGTCCTTGTCCGTGAGTCTCCCTGGATGCAATACTCTAAGACCCTGCTGTGCAGCACCATACGCCCTCGCATACCATCGATCATCCAGGTACTCCTCGACATGCCACTGCACAATGAGGCATACCCCTGTATACTGCTGGATACCCCCTGCTACTGCTGTACCACCCTGTACTGTCTCGTGCCCTGTCTGTGTCCAGGCATCAGTCACTCCTCGCGTGTTCTCAATGTGATGTAGGACACTCCTACTCCCCAATGCAGTCCCACACACTATGATACACCACCATGCAACTCCATGTCCACCGGTAGTCCACTGCTCAATGCTAGAGGCTCCCACACATCCTTGGATGTGATGACATAGAGCTGTGCCTCTACATGTCGGACCACCCCCAATCGGTATCATCATCTCCATCATCGCATCGCTATACCCACCGACGAATGGATCATCACTCCAAACCCTCCCCGAGGGGTCCGAAAAGTGAATCTCCCTGTGTCAGTAGTGATACCACCACTGCTCGGCTCCGCTACGTCCTCTGTGCCCCACACAAAGGTGAAGAATCCTTGGCCCCATACAAGGTGCCATCTGGTGGCCTACCAATGCCACCTCCTCCGACAAGCTCCTACCAAGGTATGTTGACCACCTCGTGATCCTGTGTATAAGTGTCATACCAAGACAACCTAGGAAGTCTGCCCATAAACTAGTTGGCCACTGGAGCTGACCGAAACTCCCCTAGCGAATGCGCATGCTCTACTGCTAGGCCGACTGTACCCTCCAAGACATAGTCAACTGACCTGCCTGGGAAACGACAGGTAGTCCCGCCTAGATCCCAATGCCAATCTGGGGTTGTAATATTCCTAATTAGCAATGGCTAATTGGAATATTCGATTTTGCTCAATTTTGCCTTCTATAGTTTATTTATAAATAAAAAGGTGAGTAAAGGGGGATATAAGTCACTTTGGGAATAAAGTCACTCCCTAGTAGCACAACATTGTAACTTAAAGGGAGCCAAGGGGGGCCAAGGACCACGTAGAGAGGGGGCCCACGTATGCACTAGGAGGGACTGCGCAGATGGAGAGGAGCATGTGGCAAGAGGGAGGCTACGTTGAGGAGATGGGCCTTAGGGTTTTGAGAGAGGCCAACGTTATAAAAGAGGGAGGAGCCTCCTCATTTGGTCATTCGATTTTACGCATTAGCGCTAGTCACTTCAACTTCTTGAGCACGTTGGCTATTTAGCCTGTCTGCAGCACTGTTTAGTGCATCGAGTGTCTCCGATCGAAGATCTCACCCTTAGCCTCGGGGGACTTCGAGTGCCTGCTCGGGCAAGGTAGTTTCATCATCATTTTGTAGGAGGATTGGTGTTTGGGTTTTCTTGCGGAGCTGTGCATTCAAAGACTGCGCAGTCTTGAGAGGGAGGACGCAGTCCATTCTAGGGGAGCTCCGGATTGAGTTTCTTGCAGGAGTTTTGAGCTTGGAGATTGAGCAAGGGACCAGCCCTTGCCTATTGGAGGATTTTGGTGGAGTTTGAGGCTGCATTTCAATGGTTTCTATTCAGCCTCTGCGCAGAGCCTTGGAGGATAGCATAATTCCCCAAGGGGGTGATTTTCGGGGGTCAGCCATTTCAGATATGGTTTCTGGGTTTTGCTGTGATTGGTGAGTAGAGGTGGATTCTAGATTTTCAGCTCATTCCGAGGAGGGGAATAGCCCCAAATCATCATTCCATTTCAGCAGTAGCAGCTACATGACAGTTTTCCAGTAGCTGGGACGCAGTTCAGAGTGCAACCATTTCTTGGACATTCTGAGAGTATTTCTTCACTTACCTTGAGCAAGTCTAGGTGCCATCACTCTGATCACCTATTGTACTTCATTATATTTCTCAGTATAATAAAATGGCTTAGCATTCTCTCTCTATATTTCTGGACCATTTGTTATACATTCTATCTATGCTATTATATGCTTGCATTACTGTTATTTTTCTATCTTCGAGCATTCTAGTTCTATACCACTTGGTGTGTTTTCCCCATACTCTTAGACAGAGTCTAGAAAGGGCCAGGTAGCCTCCAGATCTCACCCTCTTCTCAGAGGTGAAATATCCGGTAAACGCCCTCCCAGTCCATCTCTAGTTGGAGTTTGCTTGTGTTTGAGGGATATCCCTGTAAAGGGATATTACAGGGGTTCCTATATTCCCAGCACCTGGAAACTCCTGCTGAACTACACCCGGGTCCACCACTATCATCACAACCCACTCCACCGGGTACCAACTCAAAATCTCTCGCCATCCCACCTCAACATGTGGATGTTGTACCCTGTGCAACTCTGATCATCTCATCCCGCTAACCAAGTCAACGTATGAGATCTGACTAGGTGGCTCCACCTCTCTCTCTCCAATGGGAAGAGGTGACCCAATAATGCTGCTAGCCCCGTCTATGCATGCCTGAAGGGGGCTGCTCTGACAATCCAATGTGCCCTCTAGCTGTACCATTAGGGAATCCAACCGTTCCCCAATGTGGGCCGACTTGGCCGCTGACTCGGCACACACCACTCTCATGCCCTCTAGCTCCTCGTTCTGTAACAAAATAGCCTCTCGTACTGATGTGGCCTTCCCTTCCAGAACTAGAAGGTCGGCTCGAAGCTGATGACACCGTTGTGTGCGACCATCGTCCAATACCTCTGTATCTCCTAGTGCCTCATCAAAGGTGGATACATCTCTTGGCACCTCACCCATTTGTCGCGCGTTGCTACCACCACTCGGACACTACCCTGGTCATCACCTCAATGGATGGCACTACTGGGGTAAGCTCTACTCTCTCTACTAAGATGTCAACCGATATGGTCAAAGAAGTCTCCAACACAGGTGACCCCTGCGTCATACTGGGTGTATCCACATGCTCCCCATGATCCTGTGTGCCTTCATCCTCCAAGTGCGAGGTAGCCATTTTGATGGCTTCCCCCTCCGTTATTCGGTCAAGCTGGAAAGAGGTATCTAGCTTTTCCACCTGACCCTGAATCATGCAATCAGTGGATCCATCGAACGTGGGAAAAGGTGTCCTCCCAGTGGTACGCTGCAGCTCTGCACTCTGCATGCTAGAAACCCCACTGTTCCTTCCTCCTTCATCCTGGCTGAGCTGACAGTAATCTCTGAAGGGCAAAGCCGCTCTGAAGTTTTCCCCCATGGATTGCCATTCACGGAAATAATCTCCAAAAGGTATATGATCATGCCGCCTACCTTTCTCACTCGGTACTGGAGGTAAGAATGTAGGCATTGTGATTCTGGTTGGCCTACTGAAGGCTAGTAAATGCTGGTCACACTGTTGTGAAACCCCCATATTTCCCACCTCTACTGCCTTTGGTGGGTAATATTCTACCTACCCTCTTTGTTGATAGAAAAATATCCCCACGGCTTCTCTTCCGGTGTCATAGACAACTTGCTCCACAGGCTGAGCCAGATCTATGAGCTCTGATACCACTGTAATATCCCCTTTCAGGGATATCTCTAAAACACAAGAAAACTCCAACCAGAGATGGACTGGGAGGGCATTTACCAGATATTTCACCTCTGAAAAGAGGGTGAGATCTGGAGGCTATCTGGCCCTTTCCAGACTCTGTCTAAGAGTATGGGGAAAACACACCAAGTGGTATAGAAACTGGAATGCTCGAGGAGAAAAATAACAGTAGTGCAAGCATTCAATAGCATATATATAGAACATGTAACAGATACTCAAGAAATGCAGAGAGAATGTTGAGCCATTTTATTATACTGAGAAATATAAGTGAGTACAATAGGTGATCAAAGTGACGGCACCTAACCTTGCACAAGGAAAGTTAAGAAATACTCTCAGAATGCTACTAGAATGGTTGTTCTCTGATCTGCGTCCAAGCTATTGGAAAACTGCTGTGTCGCTGCTACTGCTGGAACAAGATGAGTATATGGGGCTGCTCCCCTACTCAAAATAAGCTGAAACTCTGGAATCAACCTCTACTCACTAAACCCAGAAAAGCCCAGAGAGCGTTTCTGGAATGGACAACCTCCGAAAATACCCCCCTTGAGGATCTACGCTATCCTCCCAAGGGCCACGCTGAGACTGACTGGAATCCCAAAAAATATGACCTCCCTCTCAACAAAAAGTCTCATGTAGGCAAGGGTTGTCCCCCTGCTCAATCTCCTGACCAAAATCCTCCAAAAGAATACCACATCGGAGCTCCCCCAATATGGACTGTGTACTCCCTCTCAGGACTGCGCAGTCAACAGATGCAATGCTCCTCCACAAATGCCGCAACTCGATCCTCTTACAAAATATTGATGGGAATGCCTCACCCAAGCGAGCACTCGAAGTCTCCTGGGGCTGAGGGTAAGATCTCCGAACGGAGACACTAAATGCACTAAACAGTGCTATAGATAGGCTAAACAACCCTGAGCCAACATGCTCAAAGTCGTAATGACCAGCTCCAAATGCATAAACTCGAATGAGGAAATGAGGAGGCTCTCCTCCTTTTTATAACAATCGTCCTCTCTCAACCCTAGGCCCCACCATCTCCTACGTAGCCTCCATTTGGCCCATGTTGCCAACTAAACTGCGCTGTCATGGCCCACGTGGTCTAAGTGGGTCCCCCTCTACGTGGTCTCTTGGCCCCCGTTGGCCCACTTAAGTCACAACGTTGAGTCTACTAGGGAGTGCCCTTTATTTTAGTGAGTTATATTCTCCTTTCACCCACTTTATTTTTATTTTAACTTTATAAAGGCAAAATTAATCAAAATTAATATTTTCAATTAGCTGCTGCTAATTGGGAATATTACATTTGGAGTATCAGTTGGGCATCTATAGATGTACTCAAATTTCACTGCTGCATAATATAATAAAACCCTCACTGTTGCACCAGTTTTCCCGAGTTGGGTTTTTCCAATGACTTTCGTCCAAAAATAATTGTGTTATTTTATGTGTGTGTGCTAGCATTTCTTCCAGCTTTTATTTCTTCCGCAATTTTTATTTGTTAAGGTTGCAGTGTATTTATTTCGATATGTGTTGTAGGAAACAACAAATAAATTGTAAATAGAATTAACAATCAGAAGAAAAAATATCAATCATTGTAATAGGATTCGGGTCTCCAAATTTTCACATGGAATCAGAGCATAGTTGATCAGCCGGAGAGCTCAGATTCGAATGAAGGAATTTCGCTACTCAGTAAGAGTAGCAGGCAAAAATTCCAAGGGGCAGCGTAATCTTTTGCCAGAGGGTTGAGTTACTTGAGGAAACTCGATTTTTTTCAAGATAGAAAAATTCGATTTCTCCAGATCGAGGAATTCCAGAGGCAAAGGGAGTAGCCAGTATTTTCTTGTAGAGAAAATCTCTAGCTAGATGCAATAGTTTTGCAGTAGTTTCTAGAGCAAAACTAGCATCGGGTGGAAGAAGAGCACACACTAAGGGAAAATTTTCCTCAAGGAACTTCTAGTCTCCCTTGCAGATTAGCAATCGTTGTGAGCATAGTTTCTCACTCCAAAAGGTAGTGTGTATAGTTGAGCAGCAGCTAAGCAAATGATCCAGGAGGATATTGGTGGCCACCCACCTATTCCATTTGGACCCGCACCATCGATTCTTTCAGTTTTTCACTCTTAGCACAGCTTACTATTTTTAGCAGGTTTTCGAGTACTGAACTTTCGGCACCGTTTTGGGGCCGTAATGATCCAAGAGAATATTGGTGGCCACCCACCTATTCCATTTGAATCTCCACCATCAGTTCTTTCAGTTTTTCATTTTTAGCACAACTTACTATTTTTAGCAGTTTTTCGAGTCCTGAACTTCCAAAGCCATTTTGAGGCCCTAAACGACGTTTTTTGGGAAAACCGAGAGCAACATGGGTCCACAAATTGATGTTAATAACTCAAGAGTTGTAGTCCTCAGATAGATCTTTTTAACGAGGTATTGAGCGCATCAAACAGAGATTGTATGCCAAAGTTACGTCCCCGGGAAGATTGATGTACCAATTTACCCAAACGGGGCCCACAGTTTTGGCATTTCATCTCCTAGGGTTAGGTTTTTGGATGTTTAGGGTTTTTCTATTGTTTCTCAACAATAAATAGGCCTTCGAGCCTCATTGTAACGCAGTTCATAGGCTTGTAGCCGCCACATCTCTTCTCAGAGATACGCTACCAGCGCCCTAGCTAATTTATTTCCATTATGTCTGTAAGCATATTTATGTTATTTGCAATGTTCCACCAAGTCCCTTGGAGGTGGAAGCGTGGGAGCGGCCTATGCAAAAGCTCCCTACCAATTTTCAGGGAACGTGGGGGGACGTCGAGGTCATAAAAATTGTAAAATATAAAAATATATATAATATTATAATATTATATATGATATATCATTGAAAATTTAATAATAAATATTTATAATGCAACAAATTTAAAAGTTAAAAGTTAAAACATATATCATAGATTCATATGTAACTTTGTAACTGTATAATCATTAACGTAACTACTAACAATGTACAATAAAGATAAAGTTTAAGATATCATATGAGTCATGACATATATGATATTATATTAAGATTCAAAATAAAATTTAAACTAAAGTTTACAACTCAAGTCTGAAACATAAATATTAAAACTTAAAAGCAAATAAGTTTAAAGTTATGTCTGAAACAGTGAAACATAAATCATAAAACATAACTTCTTCCGACTGCGGGCAGCAAGCTGCGGGCTTCTTCCGGAGAGGCTGAGCAAGTATAAATCAGATGATTACAATGTTAGTGAACCTAAAGTCTCATTCCGTTAAACATCTAGTTATTAAAATATTTTTCATTTAATTTTTTTTTTTCATTTAAAAATTATTATTTTTTAATTGTGGGCCCCACACGCCCCCTCCCATCCCCTCACGCCCCCTCATGCTCCCTTCACGCCCCCTCACGCTCCCTAAAGCACCCTCGACCCCTCAATCTGAGGAAATGTCCCCATTGACGTCCCCCTTAATTTCCTGATTTTTGGAGGCGTCAGGAAACATCCCCTAGAAGTCCCCAAGACCCCGGAGCGTGAGGGGGCAAGGATTCTAGACCCCTAGGTGGGGGGGCGAGTCCCTGTGTAACACTGGTTATTTGATATTACTGAAATGAAATATTATTTCCTCTGCATCTCTCTGTTTATGTTTATTTCTGTGTATTATTACGTTCCTGCATAAATCCGGATCAGTGGTATCAGAGTGGTCTTCTGTTTCTCTATTTTTCCTTGCATGTCCCCAACGAGGTTAGGGTATAAGGAGTTAGGGCTCAATCTGGTTGAACCCTTGCAAGATCAACCTCACAAACCCCGACGACCTCCCATGGCAGAAGAAAAGAAAGACGAGGGAGTAGGAGACCTTATCAAAATATTGCTCGAGGAGGCCCTCGAGAAACAGAGGAACGCAATGATGGATAACTTTGCCTAGATCCTTCAACGGTTGCCCACCGACGACACATCTACATCCAGCAGCCACTCTGGAGGCGCCTCTCCTTTCAAGGTACAAGTCAACTTTTACATTCTTGTATTTGAAGGCCAAATAGATGCAGACGCTGTAAATAGATGGTTGAATTTGCTGGAAGGGTATTTCTCGGTCCATGATTTCTTCGATCGAGAAAAGATTATTTTTGCACTCCTCAAAGCCACCCCCCATGTCAAGGACTGGTGGGAAACCTACTGTGAGCAAAAGGACGAGATGGAACCCTCTCTGTTCTCAGCCGCACCCACATGGAATTCGTTTTGAGACAACATCAAGGAACAATATTACCCCGTGGGGAGCTATGAGGACAAGTACATCCAATGGACCACGTTGCAGCAGCAAAGGGATCAAGATGTGCACAAACTGACGAATATATTCCATATCCTGCGCACAAAGTTGGGTATTAAAGATTCAGAGAAACATTTGGTGCTCAACTTCCATAGCTATTTACACCGATACATTTTGGAGGAAATGGAGGTCCTCGACATTACCTCGCTTGGCACGACATATCTCTATGCCGCCAAGATCGAGCAAAAATTTAAGCAAAAGAAGCGAGACTTTGGATCCGCAGATCCAAAAACAGGGAAAGGCGCCCCCAAACCACAGAACAAGGGGCAAAGCCAAAGCAGGGCGACTCAGAACAACACCACAAATCCAAAGAAGGACACAGGAAAGTCTGAATTTCATAACAGCCCCACTCACAACACAAATTAGAATCGGGCCAAACAGTCATTGGTGGCCGAACTAAAGGCACCCAAATCAAATGCATGTTCTGATCCTGAGTCAGAACCAGAGAAGGGAAATGACAAAGGGAAGCAGATCATTGATGCGGATCCCAATGCCATTATTGCCACCACCAAGCTCTAGGGGGAAGATCCCAAGGATCCAGGAGGGGGAGCGCCTCTTCCATTCACAGATGTGGGTAAAGGGTTCTCCACTGCAATTCCTTGTCGATAGCGGAAGCCAAAAGAACCTCATTTCAGCAGAGGTTGTGAAGCAGCACGGCCTACCGACCATAGCACACCCGCAGCCGTACACTATTTGGTGGCTTCAGGAAGGAAGATACCTCTGTGTCTACCAGCAGTGCCTCCTTATGTACAGCATCAAACCATTCATGGATGAGGTACTGTGTGATGTTGCTCCTCTTGATGTGTCTGATGTATTATTGGACCAACCATACTTGTGGAGGCAACATGTTGTGTATGAGTCGAGGCCTCGTGTTGTTATTATTACTTTGGGAAATAACTTGTACAGGATACCAGAGGTAGTACCGCCTCCTACCATCTCTTTGACTACTGCAAAACAACGCGGTAAGATTGTTTCTCAAACCAGGAAATTTATTTGCATTACCATTAGCCCACAAGGAAAGAAGAAGATTGTGGCCACAGCCTCGAAACAAGGCTCCCCTGCACGATAGCAGCAGATGGACAAAGGCATGGAGGAATACGAGGACATTTTCTCCTCACCCACAGAGGTTCCTCTACACTATTAGGTCAAGCACTCCATTGATCTAACCTCAGGCGTACCTCCGCCTGATATTTCCATACCTCATGGGACCACACAGACAGAATCCACACATGTACTCTCTGAGGTTGATAAAGAAACCAAATTTACTGAACATATCTAGCGTGTCCGCTCGCGGGTCCATCACATCTTCGACTAATCCAATACCCAGTTCAACAAAATTTGCCTCATTTCATGGAGGATCTCAACGCAATGGTGACCATTGCTTCCTAAGGGGGGAGGAATGATCTAGGTGGATATTGGTGGCCACCCACCAATTCCATTTGGACCCACACCATCGGTTCTTTCAGTGTTTCACTTTCAACACAACTTACTATTTTTAGCAGGTTTTTGGATACTAAACTTCCGGAGCCGTTTTGGGGCCCTAATGATCCAGGTGGATATTGGTGGCCACCCACCTATTCTATTTGAATCCCCACCATCAGTTCTTTCAGTTTTTCAATTTCAGCACAACTTACTATTTTTAGCAGTTTTTCGGGTCCTAAAATTTTGGAGCCATTTTGAGGCCCTAAACGACGTTTTTTGGGAAAATCGAGAGCAAATTGGATCTATAGACCAATGTTGCTCACTCAAAAATTGTAGTCCTCAGATAGATATTTCTAACAAGGTGTTGAGCGCGTCAAAGGGAGATCGTATGACAAAGTTACGTCCCTGGGAAGATTGATGTAAAAATTTACCCAAACGGGGCCCACAATTTTGGCATTTCATCTCCTAGGGTTAGGTGTTTGGATGTTTAGGGTTTTTCCATTGTTTCTCAACAATAAATAGGCCTTCGATCCTCATTGTAACACATTTCAGAGGCCTGTAGCTGCCACATCTCTTCTCAGAGATACGCTACTAGCGCCCTAGCTAGTTTATTTCCATTATGTCTCTAAGCATATTTCTGTTATTTGATATTAATGAAATGAAAGATTATTTCCGCTCCATCTTTGTGTTTATGTTTATTTCTTTGTATTATTGCGTTCCTACATAAATTCGGATCAGCAGAAGAGAAGAGGAGATTTTCGACATTTATTGTTGAGATGGCCACAGATGGGCTTCAAGATCAGGACAGGTTGGATGGAGCTTCCAACTATGTTATCTGGAAGGAAAGGATCTCCTCCCTTCTCAATGAGTTTGATCTCAAGGCTTATGTCGATAATGTGGTAACAGTTCCCACGGATGCGGATCAGCTCAAAGATTACAAGAAGGAAATGGCGAGGGCAAAGAGGTTAATCCTTGAGGGTGTTCGAGATCACATTGTATCACACATAGCAGCCAAGCTAACGGCCAAAGAGATGTGGGATACACTTTCCACATTGTACCAGGGCTCTTCCAAGCAGTGGAAGATGTACTTGGAGTAGAAGCTAAGATGCATCAGGATGCAGAAAGAGGAACGCATAGAACCCTTCGTCACCAGGATTCAAGAGATCCAGGATCAGCGTGCAGATGTTGGGGCAACGCCTCAACCCACAGAGCTAGTACGATTGGCACTCAACAGTGTCTCCGAGGAGTGGCAGGTATTTGTCCAGATCATTTTGGGCAAAGACACCTTGCTAAGGTGGGACAGGGTGAGGGTCGATTTGCAACAGGAGGAGTTGAGACGAGACTTGCTAAAGAGCTCCATCAGTGACAGCAGCAGCAACGGATCGAAGCAGGTGAAGGAGGAGAATGAGGAGCTCATATCAAAGGTCCCAGTCAGGGACAGGGGGAGCAGCGTAGGAAGAAGAAGGACTTGTCGAAGGTCAAGTGCTTCAAGTGTGGCGAGCTAGGCCACTACAGTACCCATTGTCCTCTTAGGAAGAAAGACAAGGAGAAGCAGGACCAACAGGCAGCTTCTGTCGAGATCGATAAGTTGTACTCCAAGCTAGAGGAAGACTTCGTCATGTTTGCAAACATACCTCCAGGAGTGAGGTGGAGTGACTTGGTTTTGTAGCCCCATAGTGCTACAGTTGGGCAGGATTCTTGAGGAGGTCCACCTCTTGAATCGGTACCTTGCTACGGGGGCCCAAAGTATCTAGTATCAGGATGGACCAATGGAAGTTGGTGCAGTCTGATGCTAGAGTGACAGTTGCAGTGACTAGAAGCAGTCAGATGTTGGGAGCGCAGTGCGGTTGGCAGCAATGCAGTTGGCACAGTGCAGAGTCAGCAACAGCGCAAATTTCTCAATGACAGTGCAGACTCCAGAGGCTAGTAGAAGGAAGGACTCAGATGAAGAATGCGTCATACTGAACACAATTGGTTTAGTATTTCGGATGCTTCTCAGTTGCATATGTTATAGTTGCAGTAGCAACACTGAGGAGCTGCAGTGCAGATGCAGTGTTGGCAGCAGTTCAGCAGGGTCAGCAGCAGCATAGAGCTGCAGTGCAGATGCAGTGTTGGCAGCAGTTCAGCAGGGTCAGCAGCAGCATAGATGCAACACTTATCAGAGTTGCGCAGTGGTTGGTGGGCAACAGTAGCCAGACATGAGCAGCGTGATGGGGAATGGTGCAAAAGCAAAGTATTGTTGTCAGAGGTGCAGCATTACTAGAACACATTCCTTGCTAAGAGGGAGTGTTAGTTTTTGTAGCATCGGATGTGTTCTAGCCTTGAAATTTTGTGAAGAGACTAGAATACATGATATCTCCAAAACTTAGCAATCGTTTTTTGAAATTCCACCTATAAATGACTTAATTAGATTATTAGTCAGTTTTTAAATATTTCTTAAGTCTAAACTTAGGGAATATGATTAATTAATCAAAATTAATTAAGTCAAGGTGTGAATGTTCTAGAGCCTCACATGGATCGATTTCAAGTTAATCCTAGCCATCGATTAAGATCTAATCTTGGTCATTGAAGTCTCACAGAGGATTATAAGAAGAAGTCGATGGGGCTTGGAGAAATTACTTCAACAGTTCGATTTTACTGGGAGATCCATTTCCAAAGTAACAGTTGTTTGTTGCTGGAGAGAGATTCAGTGAGATCAAAGCAGTGAGTGAGGGGTAGAGAAAGTGAGTCGAAGAAAATATTTTCCACATCCGGGGAGGCAACAACAAGTGAGTTGAATTATCCCAGAGAGGCAGCGCAGATAGACTGCATAGTGCTTCAGTTACGCAAAACGATTTGGGGAGGAGAAAAAATCGTTTTCAGTTCCTGAAGTTGGGAAGGAGTCCCAGAAGGTCGGAGAGACGATTTTCTCAGCTTCCAGAGGCAGAACGACTTCATCAGAGCCTAGGTTGAGGCAAGTCGTCCAGCCAACTACGTAGAGCAGTGCAGAGGTTGACACAATGCACCAGGAGGTCATGTTTCTGATAGGGAAGGTCGAGCTAGAGATTGCCTATGGGAGAAGGGTAATTCCCTTCAGTATTTTACTCAGTTTTTCTTGTTGTTTGGAGTGTTAGTTGGGCATCCATAGATGTACTCAGATTTCACTTTTACATAATATAATTAAACCCTCACTGCTGCACCGGTTTTCCCGAGTTGGGGTTTTCCGAGGACTTTCGTCCAAAAATAAATATGTTATTTTATGTGTGTGTGCTAACATTTCTTCCAGCATTTATTTCTTCCGCAACTTTTATTTGTGGAGCTTGCAGTGTATTTATTTTGATATTTGTCGTAGGAAACAACAGATAAATTGTTAAATAGAATTGACAATTAGAAGAAATAATATCATTTGCTGCAATAGGATTCAGTTCTCTAAATTTTCACAAACAAGACTCCTCACAGAGCATTGGGGAAGAAAACGCCAGAAGGGGTCTTCACAGGGAAGAAGCCAAAAATTAGTCACTTTAGGATCTTTGGCAGCATTGATTATTGCCATGTGCCAAATGAAAAGCACATCAAATTGGATTAGACTGCAGAGAAGGGGTTCCTCATTGGATATAGCGAAACCTCCAAGGCATACAAGATCTACATTCCTAGCAATAGGAAGATTGTAATAAGGAGGGACGTAAAGTTCATGGAAGATCAAGATTTCAAGAGATCTCGTGAGATGTCTGCAGGTGATCAGAATCAACCAGCTGAAACTCCATTGGTCTAGCAGCAGGGTCAACCACAAGGGCATCCAATGGGACCACCAGTAGGACAGTCACAGGGATCCAGTACAGTGACCAGTACTAGCATTTCTCCAAGTGCAGGGGATCCAATGAGATCTCAACAGACGGAGCAGCAGAGGCAGGATGACAAGGAGCTGGTTGAACCTCCTACCACTAGTGGTCAAGCCAGCAAAGAGGTTCGTCATACACTGAGAGATGCAGAGGAGATTATTGGAACTCCTAGAAAGAACAAGAGATAGTGAAGACAGCCTAACAAGTACTTAGCATTGGTGGCTCACGGTTTAGAACCTTCCATCTTTCAGGAAGTCCCACAGCATCAAGTGTGGGTAGATGTTATGGTAGAGGAGTACAACTCTATCGTAACCAATGATGTTTGGGAGATAGTACCGAGACCTGAGGATAGGTCAGTTGTAGGTTCTCGTTGGATCTACAATATCAAATACGCTGCAGATGACGGTGTGGAAAAGTAGAAGGCTAGTTTCGTGGCAAAGGGGTATGCACAAAAAGAAGGAATAGATTATGAGGATACCTTCACTCTAGTTTCCAGATGTACTTCTATTCGGCCAGTTATATCCCTAGCAACTCAAAGGGGTGGCAAATTCACCAGAGGGATGTCAAGACAACATTCTTGAACGATGTGATAGAGGAATAAGTGTACATAGAATAGCCAGAGGGCTTCGAGACCCATGAGAGGCGCACTCATGTGTGCAGATTGAAGAAATCTCTATACGGGCTCAAGTAGGTTCCTAAGGCATGGTATGGTTGGATTGACAGCTACTTGCAGATGATGGGATTCGTCAAAAAGTGATGCAAATCCCAAACTTGACTATTTGATGGTTAAGGGTGAGCCACTCATCTTATTATTGTATGTGGATGATCCCTTTTTGACAAGGTCATCAAGGCTCATAGAGGACTGCAAGAGGAACCGGGCAACAGAGTTTGATGTGAAGGATTTGGCGTTGATGCACTATTTCCTAGGATTGGAAGTGTGGCAGAAGAACAGGGAGATCTTCCTTGGGTAAGGAAGATATGCTACAGATATTCTGAAGAGATTCAAACTGTAGGATTGTAGACCCATGTCTATGCACATGATCACTAACTAGAAGAAGATAGATTTATCAAATGACAAGGATGTTGACCCTACCTTGTATAGATAGTTCATTTGTTCTCTCATGTATCTGGTCAACTACTAAGCCGGATATTTGCTTTGCGGTCAATACCCTCAATCAGTTTATGGCGGAACCAAAGAGGGAAAATTGGATAGCAACGTGGCACATTTTGAGGTATGACTATGGAACGACCGAGTTTGGGTTGAAATATACCCGAGGGGATGAAATCAGGCTATGTGGATTCACAGATGCAGATTGGGCAGGCAGTTCAATGCACAGGAAAAGTACCTTCGAGTACTGCTTCAGCGTTGGATCAAGAACGGTTTCTTGGTGTAGCAGGAAGCAGAAGTAAACAGCACTGATCTCTACAGAAACAGAGTATATGGCAACAAGCACAGCTACGTGCGAAGCTATATGGCTTCGGAAGCTGCTGGTAAGCTTGTTCAAGCAAAAGATGGAAGTGACCAGTGTTTACTGCGATAATCAAAGTTGCATCAAGCTCTCCTTGAATCCAATGTTTCATGATAGGTCGAAACACATCAATATTCAATGTCATTTCATCAAATATTGTGTGCAACGTGGAGCGGTCCAGCTACAGTATGTTCCCACAGACGAGCAGGTTGTAGACATACTCACGAAAGCTCTAGGAAGAGCTAAGTTTGTCTATTTCAGAGGACAGATGGGTATGGTGGAGAACTCGTTTCAATGGTAGGGGCAATTTATTTTGGATGCTTCTCCGTTGCAGTTGTTGCAGTTGCAACAGCAACAGATGAAAGGGAGTTGCAACGAAGATGTAGAGTTGGCAGCAGTATAGTAGTGTCAACAACAACACGGATGCAGCAACAGAGTTGTGCAGTGGTTGGTGGGCAGTAGCCAGACATTAGCAGCATGACAGAGGGGTGGTACAAAGACAGGGTGTTGTGACGGAGTGTGCAGCACTAGAGAGAACAACTTCCTCGCTAAGAGGGAGTGTTAGTTTTAGTAGCATCATAGGTGTTCTTATCTCGAAACTTTGTGGAGAGGCTAAAACATAAGAGTTCTCCATAACGCAGAAATCGTTTATGGAAATTCCACCTAGAAATGTCTCAATTAGAATAATGTTGCGAACATCAACATTGGGATAAAATCGACAAGGGTCCATAAAATCAAAATATCGTAAAAATCGGCAAAACATCGGTAAAAATCAGCAAACATCGGCAAAATTAAGCATTAGAGGAAATTTTAGCCTAAAAATGCCCATGAAATTTTCACATAATTTCCATGTCATAATATGTAAACCAATCAAAATCCTTTAAATTTAAAAAGAGGGACATGTATATATTTTGGAGGGAAAATAAGAAAAACTACTTTTTTTATTTGTATTTTTGGCTTATCTCCTTATAGGTTTACTCAAATTTCAAGTGTATACATTCATTGGTTACAGAATTAAATTCTACATACAACGAATACCCATTATGCATATTTTGAGAACACCCACATTGATAAAAAGGGAAGATACATTAAAAAAGTGTGTTGAACACTTTTTTTAATGTATCTTCAATTTTTATCAATGTGGGTGTTCTCAAAAGTATGCATAATGGGTACTCATTTGATGCAAAATTTAATTTCGCATCCAGCGAGTGTCTACACTGGAAATTTGAGTAAACCTATAAGGAGATAAGACAAATTTTAAAAAAGTAGTTTTCTTCTTTTCCCTCCAAAATTCATAACTCCTATTTTATTATTTTAACTTTATTTTATTATTTTTCTGTAGGAGGCCACTTTTACACTCAAAATTCCTCTAATGATACCATAAAAAAAAACTTTAAAAATGGGCAAACATCGGCTAGGCCAAAAAATCAAACGAGTGCAGGGAAGGTACCATCGCATTTCGAGTCACGCAAGATTTGGTAGTTGTAATATTCCTACTTAGCAATTCTACTAAGTAGAATATTAATTTTGGCCAATTTTGCTATTAGTACGATTTTGACTAAGGAGATGTGGGTTTGGAGGCCCACAATTAGACTTAGGCATCCATGAGCCCCAAAACATTAGCCTGGGGCCAAATATTGTGGCTTTAGTGGAGAATGGTGCCCAATGAGAGGAAATTGCAGCCCACATGGGGCCTACGCAGCCATTGGAGCAAATAGAGGCTAGAGGTACGCATGGGGCCCACAAGAACGTTGGAGGCACTTGGACAAAAGCAGTGTGGGAGGTTCATTTGAGTCATTCATTCATCTTATCAGAAATTCTCTATTGACAGAGCACGCTTCAGCGGTGAGCCGAGTCTGCATGTGTTTTTCAGCACACAGGTGTCTTCGAGCGGATATCTCAGCCTTTGCTTCGGTGGACTTCGAGTGCCAGCCCAAGGAAGGTGTTTCATCCTAGTCTGATTCAGTTCAGCAGCAGAGAGCCCATACCTCAATGCAGAGAGTTCTCCAGCAGTGCAGAGGCAGTCACAACAGCACAAATACTGCGCAGTCACTTGAGGAAGTCACTCAGGGAGTTGAGGAGTGAAGGGAGATTTTGTAGGAGATTTGGTGGGAAGGCTTGGGAAGCCTTCTAACAAGATTTCAGGCATTTTGGTTGCATCCAACAGCAGAATCATCAGGAGGACCGCATTGCACAATAGCAGAGGCATCCAAGCCCAAGAGGGCCAATTTACGGGGTCAAGCTTTGGACAAACCCTTTGTGGGTTATTCTGGGTTTGTTGAGTAGAGGTTGGGATTAATTTCCTAGAATTTTCTGAGCAGCGTAGCGGGACCTAGCAGCAGATATTTCCAGGCAGCAGCAACATTTCTGGGCAGTTTCCAGCGTAGAGCTACAGCCACGCAGAGCATAGAGGTTGAGGGTGTCCGACATTATATTTTTTGGGCTTCTCTGTCTTGCCTTGAGCAAGCCCAAGTGCATTCCTTCTAGCGCTTATGTTTGTACACTTCCTCACATTAATAAAATGGTTCAGCGCAGTTTTTATGATACAATGGTGTTCTAATATGCGTGTTTTTTTGTGCATTTTCATGTCTTTGTATGTATGTTTATTGCTGTAAATTATCCTTAGGAATATTAAAGTGGTATCAGAGCTCATAGACTTTCCTCAGCCTATGGGAGCAGCGCAGTCTATGACACAAGAAGACAGAAGAACGTGACATACATGAGGCAGAGGTACAGGAGCAGGGAAAGAGAGTTAAAAATCACTCCAGATCCTGTGACCATTGAACCAGAGGTTGTGGAGACAAGAATGGGCGACATAGAAGAGGAGAAGAAGAGAAAGGAGGAGGAGTTTGCTCACCTCCTACTAAAGGCAGTGCAGGACCTCTCGAAGAACATTGAGGAGATGGGTCACCAGAATAATAATGGTAACAAAGGTAAGGGAATCCAAGCGGATTTCCAGGTGGGAGAAGGATCTGGCATCTCACAGCACCAGGCATCACTTAACCCCAATATGCCTACCGTACCATACACACCCCCACGGTCTACCATTCCTACGTTCCTAGTCTCAGGAGCGGGAGGACAACAGAAGGAGGAGGAAGCACACTATGGAGAGTACTTCCTAGAGTACCAGTCCTATGGCCTGGAGTTTGGGAAGGCCATTACTTTCAAATATTTCTGCTAGATGAAGGGCAGCAACAAACCCAGAGGACAAAGTGGTGGAGGCTACACATAGGGGAATGATTTACAGCATACCATGGGGAGGTTGTTTCTCCCTACTTTTGACGGCTCATATAACAGCTTGACCAAGGCATGGGTCGAGAAGTTGGATGTTTATTTCTAGCTGAACCAAAGGACTGAGGGAGAGGCAATCGAGATTGGCATGCTACATCTAGAAGGGCAAGCTCATGACTTGCGGTTGCATGGGCTAACCACGCTAGGGCACGCAAGGGTCACAGCATATGATGAGTTTACCAGGAGGGTACTAGAGCAGTTCGAGAGGAAGGGACCCTAAGGAGCATTTTGGGGAGCTGATTAGGCTCAAGCAGTCCAAGAATGCGGAGGTATACATCTCAGAGTTTCTGAGACTATCTGTGATGGTGCCAGACTTATCGGAGTCCAGGAGGATTTACATGTTCATAGAGGGACTGGTAGAGTCATTACGGGGGCTGGTGAGGTCCAATAGACCCACTACGCTACAAGATGCACTGGGAGAGAGCTAGGGACCTACAGGATGCCCTACCCAGAGCTATGGCACCTCTGCCAAACAAACCTAGTTTCCAACAGAGGGGGAGAGATATGAGAGTCCCACCACCGAGAGCCAACTAGGGACGTGGGCAGTTGAATGATGACACTCGGAGAGACCTTCGGAGGAAGAAGCTATGCTTCACTTATCAGGAGCCATGGGCACTAGGCCATAGGTGTGCAACAGGCAAGGCCCATCAGACAGTGATGGGGAGGAGGAGAAATATTTTGAGATGGGAGGAGATGACATCATAGCACCTCAGGGGAGAGGGCCACCACCACCACCAGGGGGAGCTTCATTTTCACCTTCTGGAGGGGTCCTCGCATCACTGCGTGGGGTGCCCAAGTTTCTGACTATGAGGTTGAGGGGGGCAATTCAGGGGCAGTGTGTATCAATGTTAGTGGAAAATGGGGCCACTCACAACTTTATTCATGCCCAGATGGTCCAGAAGAGAGGAATTACCATAGAGGAATTCGAGGGGTTTTCAGTTCTTGTGCCGAGTGACAGGACTATGCAATGCACATGCTATGTCCCCGCCTTGACTATGACCATGGGGAACTACTCCATGACAAACTGTTTCTTTGTTGTGGATATACCGGACACCAACGTAGTGTTGGGAGTCCAGTGGCTCTGTTCACTTGGCAGAGTCACCACTAACTGGAGGAAGTTGGAGATAGAGTTTGTAGATCCAAATGGAAAGCCAGTATTGCTGAGGGGTATGCACTCCTAACCACCACAGGATGGAGGTTGACTTGAGGCATGAAGATGTTGAGTGGGTTGTAGAGTTGAGGATTTCAAAGGTTGGGGGCGTGGCCAAGCCACCACATCCAGAGATTCAAGCCATCCTTGACAGGTACCCTTTAGTATTTGGAGATAAACCACCTGTCCAACCACCTAACCGAGGGTTTGAGCATACCATAATGTTTTGTTAAATTTAGATAGGCATGGAGTGTTCTATGCTTAATGAAAATTTACTTCAATATTTCTTAGGCCCGATTCAATTTAGCAATCACATAAACATGAAAGTAAAATGTTGATAGAACACAATAATATATCAACAAAAGACAAGCCAATAATATAGATCAGATTTTACAATTCTTCTTGTCCAGCAAAGATATAGGATAGTGTGCGTTACGACAGCCAACATGATGCATCAACTAGCAAAGTCTTTCTCAACATCAAATCAGCCAACCCTGCAAGTGTCACATACACAGCGCTCAAAGACAGCTCATCAAAAGACAACGCTGGTCAACCAAAGTCAACGCAGGACAGTCAATGCTGCAGATTTAGGGCTTCGGTCAAACTACTCCTTTTTCCTCTATTTTTTTGCCCAGTTGTACAGCCTACAAAAATCGGATTTTCAACAAAGATTGGAGGTCAAACGTTCAAGGGTTAACCACAGTCAACACTAGTCAACGCATAGAAAAACAACCCTAAACAGATCTGCAGATTTTCCCCAGCTTCAGCTCCGCACGTGTGAAGGAAAGAGGCCTCCAAAGGCTATCGAACCAATCAGATCATAATGAAAGAATGTGATGAGTTGATGAGAAAATTACCTCCAAGTCTCTCCAAAATATATCCATCAGTGAGGGTGTGTGACACATCTATTATTCTTGTGAGCCTACATTACAAATCTGGTCAACCTTGCACATGTGTGGAAAATAAAATCAAAATATATGTGCTTCTCATCCAAACAAGATGA
The DNA here is from genome assembly GCA_034641835.2 of Pinus albicaulis. NCBI lineage: Eukaryota > Viridiplantae > Streptophyta > Pinopsida > Pinales > Pinaceae > Pinus > Pinus albicaulis. Next base: position 787,870,770 of record CM076572.1, read on the forward strand.
TCTTTAAATCAATCTAGCACCTCTTTGAAAGAGGAATCCAACAAAAATATGATCATCATCATATGAGCAGTGCAACATGGAGTTTGGACCTAGTTGCCCAAAATTAACACTCCCTCTCAACTAAGGAGAACTCCATCTGTCCACCTGTGCTATCCAGAGATCAGTACCATTGTGTACCATCATACAGCATCGTGCGTCATCCTGCCGTAACTTTATTTGTTGGCTCTTCTTCTCAAATAGAACAAAAGGTGAATCACAAAGACATCACGCTCAGCTGACCCGAAGTCAGCTTAGTTCGGGTCAACTTAGAGGTTAAAACCTCTTTTAGACTCAAAAAGAGTCTCATACTAACCCGAAGTTAGTTTATTGACCGGAAGTCAGTTTAGAGGTAAAAACCTCATCATACTTGATCCCAGAATAAGGTGTTGGACACGTGCCATCCTAGACATATAGAGTACGACAATCTTCAATGCGTCCATCAGTCTTGCTATTGGTCTCTATCAACATTTCCCACCTCATTGGCCAAATGAGAAGTACTTCCCATGAGTCCGAAACTCCATGGGTAGGATGCGTGCGTGGCATAGATCAAAGATGGGTGAACCAACTCAATATCATAACGATGGGGAAAAGCACAACAAGGTTCAACAAGCCTAGCCCCGTGTGTGCTTATAGCTCCAAGAAGCTATCCCCAAGCACCCTGGAGCTCCCAGAGCTCATAGTCCAACTCAAGCAGGACCCTCAGAATTGGATCTTTCCACGATTCCAAGCTTCTCATGAAAGGTTAGGAACTTGACCTTCCCCAGGGGCTTCGTGAGAATATTCGCGACCTGCTCATCAGTTCCTATATGATCGAGCCTTACAACGCCTCGCTATACCATATCCCAGATAAAGTGGTACCTGATATCAATATTCTTGGATAGGTCGTGGAACACGGGATTCTCAAAAAAATCAATCCCACTCTAGTTATCACAAAGGATAATAGTGGTATCTAGCAGATGCCCAAACAGCGCACTAAAGAGCTTTCACAACCAAACAACTTCACAACAGGCCATACTCCCTGCAATGTATTCGGCCTCAGCTGTACTCAAAGCTACCGACTTATGCTTCCTGCTCATCGAAGATATCGAAGCAAAACCCAAGGTGAAGCATCCAGATGTGCTCTTGCGATCCACCACACTACCAACCCAATCTGCATTAGTATATCCATGGAGTCTCAAACTCCTAGCAGTGTATCTCAGCCCATGGTTGATTGTGCCCCGAAGATATCTCAATAGATTCTTGGCACCAATACAGTGAATGTAATGAGGATTAACCATATGTTGACTCAAAGTGTTCACGGCAAAACATACGTCCGGAGGGGAGTTCACTAGGAACATCAGGGCCCCCACGAGTTGGCGATACTTTGTGAGATTTCCCAGCTCAGGCCCAGCAATGTTTCCACATAACTTCTTAAAGTTGAGTTCCATCGGTGTCGACACAGACTTACAGTCCACCATACCAAATCTCTCTAGCAGCTTCACGACATATTTTCCTTGGGAAAGGAAAATCTCGCCTAGCCTCTGCCAGACCTTCAAGCCTAGGAAGTAATGCATCAATCCTAGGTCTTTCATCTCAAATTTAGAAGCTAGCTCCCTCTTACACTGATGAATGAGACGGTCAACACCTGTCAGGAAGAGATTGTCCACATAGAGAACTAGAATGAGAGGCCTTTCTCTATCAACCTTAAAATAAAGGTTTGGATCAGCATTACTTCGAGTGAAGCCCAGCTTCATCAAGTGGTTATCTATCCTCTCATACCAAGCCGTGGGGGCTTGCTTCAACCCATAGAGGGCTTTCTTCAACCTGCATACATAGGTGTCTCTATCTCAGACTTCGAACCCCAGAGGTTGCTCCACATACACCTCTTCCTTTATAGAACCATGCAAAAAAGCGGTCTTCACATCCATCTGATGGAGACTCCATCCCTCCATTGTAGCAAGGGCAATGATAGATCGGATGGTGGTATAGCGGGCCACAGGTGCAAATATATCATCATAATCTATGCCTTCCTTTTGAGAGAAGCCTCGAGAAACAAATCTTGCCTTGTACTTTTGAGCACTACCATCAGATCCATGCTTAATCTTATAGAGCCATTTCGAGGGGACAACAGATTTGTCCTCTAGTCTCGAGACCACTTCCCAAACATCATTTTTCATAATGGACTCATATTCTTCGTGCATAGCATCCTTCCAAACTTGATGCTTCATGGCTTCTTCAAATGATCCAGGCTCAGATTGTACAATTGTACTCATGGATGCTAGATACCCTTGGTATCTATTCGGCTTCTTGCTTTCACGAAATGTCCCCCTTGGGGCAATATGTCTCTCGACATCTACGAGACTATCCCTGAGCCATGAGGGTCTTCTCTTATTTGAAGGAAGTGGATCAATAGGATCCATAGGTCCTTCAACATAGGGCATCGATGCATCCTTCGGTTCTTCCTACTTCCCTGCTTCTTCATCTTCTTTGTCTTCCTTGGAGCTAGGAATATTTCTCACTTTCTTGAGGGCAACATCTTCATCAAAGGTGACATCATGGCATATCTCCAATTCTCTTTGACCAAGCACATAGATTCTATATGCCTTCGAAGTTTCAATGTAGTCCACAAACATTCCCTTCTTTCCAGAAGCATCCAGCTTGCTTCTCTTTTCTTTTGGCACATGAAAGTAAACATGACAACCAAAAACTCTAAAATGAGAAACATCGAGTTTCTTACCAAAGAAGACTTCTTTGGGAGTTTTCGAGTCTAGATCGAAATGCGGGCATCTATTTTGAACATACACAGCAGTGTTCGTAGCTTCTCCCCATAGAAACTTCGGAAGACCTTGGTCACATAGCATGGCACAGGAAGCTTCCACAATGGTCTTGTTCTTTCTTTCAGCAACACCATTTTTCTCAGGAGTATACGCAGTTGTGGTCTCCTTCTTAATGCCAGCTTCTCTACAAAAGTCATTGAATTCATTTGAATCATACCCGGTCCCATTGTCGGTCCTCAAAACTTTGATTCTCTTCTCGGTTTGATTTTCCACCAAGGCCTTGAAGGTATGAAACCATTTGAATGCTTCGTCCTTCTTCTTCAAGAAATATATCCAGGTCTTGCAGGAGAAGTCATCTGTAAAAGTCATGTAATAGGAACATCCTCCTAAGGATGTCACGGGCAGCATACCAGATAAATTAGAATGTATCAACTGTAAGATATCAGTTGTCTTTATGACACTTGAGGGGAATGGTCCCCCTGTATGCTTCCCTTCAACACAACCCTGGAATATACTTTCATGATCATCTCTAAATTCGGGCATCCCTGTCACCACCTTCCTTGCTTCGGGAAGGGCTTTGTAATGAAGGTGTGCAAGCCTCTGGTGCCATAACTCTGTTTGAAGAGTTGTATCACATGACATAGCCCCCAATAGACTTCCTCCAACTTGGTAGAGTGTATCAACTCTAAAGCCAATAGTAAGAGCTTCCTTGAAGTTCTTCTTCCAGATGCGTACCTTTCCATCAACGAACGCCACCTTGAAACTTTTTTCCTCCATTGCCGAAATATACATAAGGTTCTTCTTCAAATCAGGTATGTACAACACATCTTGTAAATGGAGGACTTGACCTTGAGATAAATGAAGGGTCATAGTCCCTATCCCTTTCACGTGATAGGTGGCATTATCTCCAAGGATAATTTCTAGATTAGTATCCTTCTCAATCAAATCAGAGAGGGCTTCTTTATAACCAATGAGGTGCCTTGAAGCACCTCTATCAATCAACCATACATCCAGGGTGTCGAGAGAAGATGCAGCAGAGAGGGCAAATACAAGAATAAATTCATTTCTCTTATTATCAACAACATTAGACTCATCGTACCTAGAATTTCTTGAACTCTTGAAAGGCTGCCCATTTCCACTACGATCAGAGGGAGCCTTCCATTTTCCTTTCAACCTGTTGTTCCTTTGATTGCCATTCCCCCTAGAGTTGTCATTGTCATCATCCCTGGGAGAGTCCCTTCTATTAGAGCACACTCTTGCATAGTGACCAAACTTGTTACCAATGTAACATCTTCCCTTCCATCCTTTGGGCCCCGCTCTTCCATGGTTTTGATTTCTCAGACCTCCATTGTTCCTCTTCTTTGCATGAGCAGTGAAGGCAGTAGGGTCACCTCCATTTCCATTAGAGGGATGATCTCTTTCCATCATTCTTGTCTCCTCTTGAGTGCATCTCGTCAATAATTTATCAAAATCAGGAATCACATTGTTATTAAGAATAGTGGTATTGAATACATACCAATCACGGGGGAGACCTCCAAGCGCAATGAGAATCATCTCTCGATCAGCTATTTCTTCTCCAATAGCTAGAAGATTGTTCCTGATTTCAGTGAGACTCATAAAATAGGATTGAATGGATTCATCCTTGCCCTCCTTGATATTCTTCAATTGATTCTTGAAGAAAAGAACTTGATTAGCATTGCTAGCCCTGAACATGCTAACCAGCTTATCATATATCTCTTTAGATGTGCTCAGCTCAGAAATGTAAGCAACCAAGTGCTTATGAATAGAATCCCAGATAATCATCTTTTCTTTGATTTCCCCTTTTCTATACTTCGTCTTTGTGGCAGCAGGTGCATTTGATGGAGGCTCTTGAATCTTCCCCTGCACATAGTCCATGACATCTTGATCTTCTAATGCCAAATCCAAGGACATCTTCTATGCATGATAATCAGACTTATCAGTCAATTTATCATCAGACTTGGAACCCTTATAGGTTGAGGAGGCCACTAGTCCCTGATAGGATTTCTTCTTCGATGATTGCTTCTCACACTATCTTGGGCTTTGTCTTCACCTCAGCTCTAATACCATGTTAAATTTAGATAGACATGGAGTGTTCTATGCTTAATGCAAATTTACTTCAATCTTTCTTAAGCCCGATTCAATTTAGCAATCACATAAACATGAAAGTGAAATGTTGATAGAACACAATAATAGATCAACATAAGACAAGCCAATAATATAGATCAGATTTTACAATTCTTCTTGTCCAACAAAGATATAGGATAGTGTGCGTTACGACAGTCAACAAGATGCATCAACCAACAAAGTCATTCTCAACATTAGATCAGCCAACGCTCCAAGTGTCACACACACTGCCTTCAAAGACAGCTCATCAAAGGACAATGCAACCAAAGTCAATGCCGAAAAGTCAACGCAAGATAGTCAAAGCAGAAAATCAATGCTACAGATTTAGGGCTTCGGTCAAACTGCTCCTTTTTCCTCGATTTTTGTGCCCAGCTGTACGGCCTACAAAAAACGGATTTTTAGTAAAGATTGGAGGTGAAATGGTCAAGGGTTGACCATGGTCAATGCACAACAAAAAAACCCTAAACAGATCCGCAAATTTTCCCCAGCTTCAACTCCACACGTGTGAAGGAAAGAGGCCTCCAAAGGCTATCGAACCAATCAGATCACATTGACAGAATGTGTGATGAGTTTATGAGCAAATGACCTCCAAGTCTCTCCAATTTATATCCATCAGTGAGGGTGTGTGACACATCTATTAGGCTTGTGAGCCTACATTACAAATCTGGCAGACCTTGCACATGTGTGGAAAATAAAATCAAAATATATGTTCTACTCATCCAAACAAGATGATCTTTAGATCAATCTTGCACCTCTCTAATAGAGGAATCCAACAAAAATATGATCATCATCGTATGAACAGTGGAACATGGAGTTTGGACCTAGTTTCCATCGATGAGCTCCCTATAGGCACCCCAAGGCCTACCGGGATGAGATAGAGAGAACCATCGATGAGCTCTTGGCACTGGGGCAAATTAGGCCCATCTCTAGCCCATTTGCTTCATCAGTTGTTCTGGTGAAGAAGAAGGACAGGTCCCTACACATGTGCATTGATTACAAGGCCCTCAACAAAAATACCATGAAGAAACGCTACACCATCCCACGAATTGATGAGCTGATGGATGAGTTGAGAGGAGCCAAGTTCTTCTCAAAGATTGATCTATGATCAAGGTACCACCAAATTCGGGTGAGAGACAAGGATGTCCCCAAGAGAGCTTTCTGGTGCCACCAGTCAATGCACCAGCCACATTCCAATCATGCATGAACCATGTATTTCATGGGCAGTTGAGGAAGTTTGTGCTAGTGTTTTTTAATGACATTCTAATCTATAGCCAGACTTGGGAGGAGCACTTGCAGCACGTTGAGGCAGTACTATGTATCGTGGAGGAGCAACAGTTCTATGCCAAACTGTCCAAGTGCGAATTTGGTTTGACTGAGATGCTCTATTTGGGGCACATCATCGGGGTTGATGGAGTGCGTGTGCATGAGAAGATCAGGCCGCTATCCGGGATTGGCCAAAGCCCAGGAACGTGACAGAGATGAGGGGGTTCATGGGCATTTGCACTTATTACCAGAAGTTCATAAAGGGCGTCTCATAGTTGGCAATGCCCCTTACAGATCTGACAAAGAAAGGGGCATTTGCATGGACAACTACAACATAGGAGGCTTTTGAGCGCCTCAAATAGGTTATGAGCAGTTTTCTCGTGCTAGCACTTCCCGACTTTACTCAGCCTTTCATATTGGAGTGCGATGCATCAGAAAAAGGGGTAGGGTCCGTGTTGATGCAGGGAGAGCACCCCATAGCTTACTTCTCCCACAGTGCTTGCCTCTAGAGGGTTGTAGGCCATCTACGACAAGGAGATGCTAGCCATCATGCATGCGCTAGCTAATTTCGAGCGGTAACGGTAGGGAACAAGTTTTGAGTGAGGAGCGTCGAACGACCTCGAGATTATTTTTTGGAGCAAAATCAGCTACAGGAGAGGCAGCAAAAATGGTTGAGCAAGCTCCAGGCATATGATTTCGACATAGAGTATGTTAAGGAGAAGCACAACGTAGTGGCAGATGCATTGTCTAGGAGGCCAGCTTCCCTTTCGTTGATGAGCATTGCTCCAGATTGGAGGGCCCAGCTATTGGTAGAGTATTCCAAGGACCAGTTTGCATGTGAGGTCCTTGATGGGATGTGATGGATGATGGATACCGGGTGATGAATGAGGTGATCTATTACAGGGACTGGATCTACTTGGTGGCCAACTCCCAATTGCGGGAGAAGATACTACAAGCTGCCCATGGCTCACCTCTAGCAGGAGATCATGGGTACACCAAGACATACAGGGCCATCTGGGAGGGGTTTGAGTGGAAGGGCCTCAAGGACGATGTTCTACGACATATCAGGAGTGTGATACATGCCAACTGAACAAGGGTGAGCATGTTTATTGCAGCCTCTTCCTATTCTTGAGGGGAAATGGGAGAGCATATTGATGGACTTCATTATTGCGTTGCCCACAGTTCAGGGCAAGCACTGCATCTATGTGATGGTGGATCGTTTGACAAAGTTTGCACACTTCTTCGCCAACTCAGCCTAGTATACAGCCTCACAAGTGGTCGAGTTGTTCTTCAGGGAGATTTTCTGGCTACATGGTCTTCTTAAAACCATTGTCAATGATCGGGACAACCGTTTTATGGGAGTATTCTGGCAGGAGTTGTTCCCACTGGTGGGAACAGAGCTCACCCCTAGCATGAGCTACCACCCACAAACAGACACGCAGACCGAGATAGTTAACAAGTGGTTGGAGGGCTACTTGTGTAACTATGTGACCGGACAACAGCGGGCATGGATACGGTGGCTGCACATGGGAAAGTACTACTACAACACCACGTACCACATGTCCATAGGTATGTCTCATTTTCGTTCATTATATGGATATGAGGCTTTATCTTTCATTGATGTCATGTTTGGAGACAACAAGGCCCCAAGGACCAAAGATTGGAGAGCCAGGCATCTTGAGGTCTCTCAAAGATAACATGAGGCTGGCCCAAAACCAGCAGAAAATATATGCAGACAGAGGCCGAGTTGAGACACAGTTTGAGGTCGGGGACTTGGTTTTCCTCAAACTTCAACCATACAGGTAGTCTACGCTCAAGAAAAAGGGGGCTGAGAAGCTCAAGCCCTGCTTTTATGGGTCGTATTGAGTCACTCGAAAGGTGGGGGAGGTGTTGAATTTCCACGACCTTGGGTCCAAGTTAGATTCTTAAAATCACTGACGCTACCAAACCAAGAATCTCAACCAGAACTACTTTGCACAACGGAAAATATAAAGCAGTAAATCACACATGCACAAATATACACAGTTTTAAAAAAAATTGTACAATAATTTACAATCACCAATCTTCGTTATATTAAACCAAAATCTGAATAATACAGCAGCCTATGGTATACAAGATACGATGACAAACTCGATGTCGTATCTCATCTTGTCGGTCCTTCACTTCCATACTACTCACTAGTTGTGCCTTAGTCCATCAAGGCCACAACACATCGAGACTCCAGGAGGGATACCACCTAACACTGTTGCAAGTCACTTATGTAGAGTGTACACGGGCTGATCCAATCTGCTCTCTAGGTAGGCCTAATTCCCGAGCTCCAAACTATCAGGCTAGCAGCCACCTTTGTCCATCAAGGTGTTGCACTTCGGCTACAAACTTCACCCAATCTACAGCTCCTATTCGTCACTTCAAGATAGCTTGTCTAGGGCTACTTTGGATGGCCAACACATTTCCCTCCACCAGATCAATGGCACCCAGTACTACACTATGGAATCTACACTGATGAAGGCTTATGGTCACTCAAACAGCGTGGGAGGCTCATTTGAGTCATTCATTCCTCTTATCAGAAATTGTCTATTGATAGAGCACGCTTCAATAGTGAGCCAAGTCTGCATGTGTTGTTCAACACACGGGTGTCTTCAAGCGGAGATCCTAGCCTTTGCTTCGGTGGACTTCGAGTGCCAACCTAAGGAAGGTGTTCCATACTAGTCCGATTCAGTTCAACAGTGGAGAGCCCATACCTCAGCGCAGAGGCTGCGCAGTCACTTGAGTGAGTCACTCCATGAGTTGAGGAGTGAAGGGAGATTTTGTAGGAGATTTGATGGGAAAACTTGGGAAGCCTTCTAATAGGGATTTCAGGCATTTTGGTGGTATCCAGCAGCAAAATCATCAGGAGGACCGCATTTCCCTGTAGAGGCATCCAAGCCCAAGAGGGCCAATTTCTAGGTCAAGATTTGGAAAAACCCTTCGTGGGTTATTCTGGGTTTGTTGAGTAGAGGTTGGGATTAATTTCCAAGAATTTCTTAGCAGCGTAGCAAGCCCTAGTAGCGGATCTTTCCATGCAGCAGTAGCAGCATTTCTGGGCAGTTTTCAGCGCAATGCTACAGTCGCGTAGAGCATAGACGCTGAGGGTGTCCGACATTATATTTGTGTGCTTCTCTAGCTTGCCTTGAGCAAGCCCAGGTGCATTCCTTCCAACACCTATTTTTGTACACTTCCTCACATTAATAAAATGGCTAAGCACAGTTTTTATGGTCCACTGGTGTTCTAATATGTGTGTTTATCTGTGCATTTTTGTCTTTGAATGCCTATTTATTGCTGTAAATTATCCTTAGGGATATTACATAAGGATAATTTACAGCGGTGATGGAGAGGGAGGGAAATGGCGTCGCAATGCTGCAAAGACGATATTCAATTAAGGTTGACAAGACTGGAATGAAGGTCGAGAAGGATCATCTGCTTATTTATAGCGACTTGATGAAGCAAATCAGCCATGGGATTTCTCTGGTGCAGTGGAGAATTTCTAGGAAAATGGCCTCAGCGGGTAACAGAAGTGGCAACGACACGGTGAAGTCTGGGCGCAGTGAGAATATAGGGGAAATTGTTGAAAGTTCCTATAAGCAAGCCATCAAGGATATAGTGAAGGAGATTAATGAGAATATGATCGTCGTGTATTTTCGGCTGTATTGGCTCGGAAAGGATATGGAATTGCTCCAAAAATCCATGGAACTCCTGACTACAGGTGTTATGAACCTTATGCACAATGTGGAGAATATTGAAGTGAAGGTGGAGACAGCCACCGTGGGTGTGTTGAAATAAGTTTTCGGTTTCAGAGATGGCTCTGCTCCTCTAGCAGAGGGTAACGTTGGCACTGCTACTTGTGGCTTGGATCCTGGGGTCGGCGGATATGAGGAAATGGGAACGCCTCCTGAAGAGGCTCTTGGAGAAGTCAACCTTGGAAGTCGCTGGTAGTGACTGTTTGCTTTTTCTACTATGTTTATCTATGTTTTGTCGAACAATAGTATATTGTGGAGTTTTTTTGAAGATATACAGTACAAAATATGTAAAGAGTATACATGTGAATAATATAGGTAGCAAAGGTGTCTCTCTGCTTGTTTTTCTGCTGAACAATTCTGAGACTAAGCTCTCCATGTTTGTAAGGGGCTTGGCCTGTTTCCAACTTTATTAATGAAAATTGCTACATGTTCTATTGAAAAAAAAATACGATGAGTTTTCTTACAATGCCACTCATGAGGTTTGTACAACTTCCTCACCTAGTGCTCTATGATGGCCTTAAGAAAAATTCAACTCATAGTGAATATCTTGACATTATTGGGATTTCATTGGATTAAAGCTCGTTACCTCGTGGAACGACTTTTGGGTGAAACTCCTAGTATTTTTATTGTGGCACAATGTTAGAGACCTTCTCCAAACCTAGCAAAGATAACAAGAAAAAAAGGATTTAATAGTTACCAGAGAAGAATGAGCATATGGAATATTGGTTTTGGGCTTTGACTGAACCCTTATTGACTCTCAAATGCACCGTAAGAAGGAAGCTTGATCTATCAAAGGCAACAAGAGCCAATTGGTCAAAAGAACAATGAGTAATTGCAAAGCAAAAATAGCAACAATATAATGAGTCACATGCAACCACAAAACCATTGTCATTGACCCTCCATGTCAAAATCTTTTAAATAGACCTAATTCTTCTCGATAAGAATCATTTTTACTACAACCACTACCACATCAAAGAGTCCTTACAAGCTACAACCCACTATTCTAAATTATTCAAAGGGGGGAATCTACATCATTCTTTACTACCATAGCCTTTGAAGTAGATGTTGGACACTACCAAATCATGACCTCTATGATATGCAGTTGCACTACAAGGTCAAGGAAATATGCAGCCTAGACACTCCAAAATAAAGGCTAGGATTATTATTTCAAAATAGGTAACGGGAAGTTCTACAATACCCATGATAACTAGGTTCTTCTCACAATATGCATGCTCTAAAATTCAAATTCTCAAGAGGTGATGCAAGGAGCATAAGATGAATATTAGAATAAAAGTCACTTCTCAATCCAAAAGTTGCAAATATATCCATATACAACTAGTTTTTGATACAAGGATCTGATCTAGCTAGACAGAGACTTAGACATGTTGATTTCTGGTAGCATCGGATGTGCTCTAAGCCTCAAAATTTGCAAGGAGGCTAGGACAAATGCATCCTCCAAGACCCAGAAATCGATTTGAGAAATTCCACCCGAAGATGGTTTTATTAAAATAATTAATTATTTTTAATGGATGCCTAAGTCTAAACTTAGGAAATTAAAATAATTAAAGGGTATTAATGAAATTGGGTGTGAAACTTCTAGAAAAAGACGGAGATCGAGTCAAGATGATCTGATCCATTGATTAGGACTTAATATGGGTCGCTGAATGTTCAACAAGAAGATTATAAGAAGAGGCTCAATGGGCACTTGGAAGACACATCGAATTGGAGATCAAGAGATTGATTTCTCAAAAGAGCAGTGCAACAATTGTCGGAGAAGTGATCGAGAGATTTCTTGCAGGGAGGGGCAGAGATAGTTTGTCGGTGGAAGTATTCTTGATCTAGCGAATACATTACAGAGGAGGCAGAGAGAGGTGCATAAGAGGTAGCGCAGAGCTTCAGAGGGAGTTTGAAATTTTGCTGAGGAGAAGTTGAGATCCAGTACCGGAAGTCGGGGTGTGAGACTGAGAGGTCAGAGGATCGAGTTTCCAGCCAGCAAAAGATCAACCGAGAGGTGTGATGCAGTCACTGCGTAGGTGTGACGCGGAACTGCGCGGAGGCAGCGCAGAGGTCTCATATTCAGTCAAATCAATACCAGATCTTCCCATACCAGTGTGAGGTTATCTCATTAACTTTCTTGCCAGTTATTTTCTCTGTATCAAATAGCCAGTAAGGCATCCAAGATTGTATTCAGAAACTACTGCATAATAATACAAACCCTCAACTGTTGCACCGGTTTTCTTGCATTGGATTTTTCCGGGGACATTTGTCCAATAATAACGGTGTCGAATGTGTGTGTTATTTCTTTCCAGCATTGTATTTTGTTTCCTTAACATTTTATATTTGTGAAACTACAGTGTGTTAGTTTCGTTATTTACCGTAGCAAACAGTAAATAATTTTGTTCAGTTATATAAAAAAATAGAAGAAACTTAACCAGTTGTTGTAGAAGGATTCCAATCGTGGAATTTTCATAGGACATAGACTCCGTACCACAATTAGAGGTAACGCCAGTTTATTGCGACTCTCTTTTAAGAAATTGGGAGTTGTTGTAGACCTTTATTTGATAATGTTTTATCATTTATATCATAGTCCATTATCCATTGTATTTGGCATTCATTGTTTATATCGATTTGAATTTCTATGTGCATTTTCATTTGACTATTTAGTATTTACATGAGCTTATGTCTATGTCATGCAACCTAATTTGATGGATTCATCATGAATTGGTCAATCACTTTCATCTTTTGATTTTTTTATTTTTTTTATCGTAATTTTTAAGATGACATGTTGATGTTAATTTGCCTTCGCTGGGGTCCAAGTTGCATGACTTTTACCATGTCTAAGGTGGATATCACCTCAAAAATGGTTTCCACGCATGACAAAGTCTATCAAACTCTGGTTGCACCATACTTTTAGGTATTGTGTTCCTCTTGCATCAATAGCAAGAGTGTGAGACTTTATCCTCTATTAACCAATGCCCGTTTTTTCTTAGGATGTTCTGCGCTCCAATTCTCTAATCATGAAGTGCTGTAGGTCTAAGAGGATGTTAAAAAGGAGGTATCCTAGAAATGGAAATAGAATTACCATCTATTCAACTGAGCAGTGGATGTATAATCATAGGAGAGTCTTTACTGTTCTAGAGGTGCATATCTATTATAGCTCCTTTTGAACTGATTACCAGAGGAACAGAATAAAACTATAACTTGTGGCTCCTACCATGTTGGCCCATGGATACTATCACTCCAAAAAACTACTGAGCCAATTTATTGGAGAACCAAAACCTGCTGAGCACTAACTGAAACATTGTCTGAAAAAATGTGCCAAGCATCAAAACTAACTTTAAATTCTTATGAAACCCTGAGCAAAATGAGGACCGAGTACTGAGATCCACAGTGTTTAACTTCAAATGTAAAAGTATAAATAATCGGCATGTTTGATTATCATAGTCTATGTGCTCATCTATAATTATTCCTTGTCACTATCTTTTTCCCGCATTTTGGCATTTTAGCCTCGCTAGCATTACCTAATGGCTAGCAACTTCCTATGACATATTTGGTTACCAGCAAGAATGGCATAGATCTCGCGTTAGGAATAATGTGTTTAGCTTAGCATCTTATGCAATTGGTTGGTTTGTTCTCGAGCTGCCTACCACATTCATTGCCCAAATTCAGCAACTTCCAATTTTGGACAATTGAGGTACCCATTTAAATTTTGGATTTACTTTGAGAAGTTTAAATTTAAAAAGCTTCAAGACTAGGATTCTATATATGATTATAAAGGAAACGTGATCCGTTACTAATACAAAATCTGAACGACGTTACTGACAATCCAATTAATGCCTGAATAAGTTTGGTCTCAAGAGTAAACAATTGATCTCAGAATCAGAGAAAAGTAATTGCTATAAATAACAGGGAAAGGCCTACTTGATTGATAATAAACAGGAAAGACTCATCCAAAACAAACCATTGTCTCCTGGCACCCACTAGTTAGTTTCGTCTCCGATACTTTCAGTGGAAAATATGCAATTACAGCCAATAGAGATTCATGGCCCATGGCATTACCTTGAGGAATTTAGCTGCACCGAAGAACTCTTCTTGCTTGAGACGTGAAGTTTTGACGAAACGCGAAACATAAGTTGCTTTGCCATCTTTAATCCTCAAGCCATGTAGCATTCTGTATTGGGGAAGGACCATGAGAAAGATGAAAGGAAGTAACAAGTTTACATTCACAGGAATAACACACGATATTTGCAGTACACCTCATTCAATGGAAGAACACATCATATATAAGGAATGAAGAGGCTCAGGGTCATTACCCTCAAGCCGTCTGCAGTAACTAATTAACTACAATGTAATTCAAATGGGTGTTAAGGGCAAATGATAATTTGATTCGTGGCAAAACTTCGAGGTCGATATCAATATCCACTATCTACTTGGTGGAAAGAATGCCCACCAAGCAAAACTTCTCGTTTACCAAAGTTGAGAGTTCATGCTCATAACGAACTTCATAGCGTTATACTCTTCCAAAGAGCACGGCATGGAGTAGCCATCTAAGCCGTGACAAAGTGCTTTAACATTTAAAAAATGTGTTTAGATGAATTGGAAAGGTATATACTGAAAATACAAAATTTAAAATTGAAATAAACAACATTCAAATAATCATAGGTTAATTGAAATAAACAACATTCAAATAATCATAGGTTTTTGTTTTATATGTATATATATATATATATATATATTTCTTATATATTGCATGGAATTGGTAATTAAGTATATAATTTTTAAGTGAATTTATATTTATCAATGCATTGTTTAATTGGAAAATTAGAGGATCTATCTAGAACTTCAAATTTGTACAAAGTCTCATCTCAGGACAGTGGCTAATAGAACTACATCATTATGGATGGTTGTTAATTATATTGATATCAATTTTTTTACATCATTTATTATAATTAGTGATTGATAATGGCCAATAGAACTACACACCCCTATAGATATGTTTGTTGATTATATTGATATTAATTCTTTTTTACATTATTTATTATAATTATTGATTGATAATAATATATTTTAACTATATTTATTTAATTAATATTTATCACAAATACTTTTTTTGGAATAGGTTTTTTTTACATTATTTGTCATAATTAATGATTGATAATAATACTTTTTAACTATATATATATATTTGGCTAATATTTATGTCTATTTTGAAATAGTATTTTTAGAATTTTAATTTAATTATCAATAATTATTAAGTACATATTAAAGATTTAACCTCCACAAAATAACATAACATATTATTAGTAGTATTCACAAACCAATGCTTGAGATTGGTGTTCAAAGCATTTATGTCATTTTTTCCCTTTTAATTAAATTGATTAATTAAAAAAATTAGGAATTTCCTTAGTTAAGAATTTTGTCAAAGGTTTTTTTTAATGTATGCATATCAACCCCTTACTGAAAGGGAATCACATCTCGCTAGCCAAACTAGTAAGACTTAACCTCAATAGGGGAGATACTTAGCAATAAGAACTCAACCAATTGAACTAACCAATTGGGCTTTATAGTTGTTTAACTTATATATTATTAATTATTTTTATAATTAACAATAACAATAATTTGAAATAAAGTTATGATTTAATTATGCTTTATGATTTTAACGACATGAATTGATACCCATGGAAATTTACTAATCATTTAATTTATATAATTACACTAGTAATTAATAATTAACAAAAAAACACTAAACAAATTAATTCTAAAACAACATATTTCCTTTACACATTTAATGATATCTTATCACCTTCTTAAGAATAGAACTTTTAAATCCTTCAATATTCTAAGAAGTTTCTGGAATCCCTCGTCCCAAACCCTAAGATTAACGTGAATTCTCAAATATTTTAAATGACTAACTAATGACTAACTACTAAATTATTGAAATTCCTAATTTTTTGAATTAATTAAATAACAATTAATAATAAGTTAAACCTTCTTCAAATCTTTTTTTTATTAAACTAGTGAAAACAACCCATCTTTATAAATAACTAAACATTCAAATTATTGAAATTCTTACATATAATTAAACTATCAAATTATTGAAATTCTTATATTAATTTTAAACAATAATTAATAATGAATTAAACCTTCTTAGATTCCTTCCTATATTAAAAAGCATACCATTCAAAAACAACTAAACACCATCGATTTCATTTTAATTTTTTATTTTTTTCATGAAATGATTCTTCTATCATGAAATTTAACACCATTGATTTCACTGAATTTTTTTTTCATGAAATGATTCTTCTATTATGAAATTTTCCTATTTTTAAGCTATGTTATGTTTTCCTTTATCTTTAACTTTATCATTTTAAAATTTAAAGTATTATTGAGAAAATTTTGGATTCTTGAGCTTATTAAAAAAACACACCATTTAAAACAACTAATAACCATTTGATTAGTTATTTCATTTAAATATTTTTTTTTTAATTTAATAAAATAATTGTGCTATTATGAAATTTTCCATTTTCAAAGCTATATTATGTTTTCTTTTATCTTTAACCTTATCATTTAACAATGTTATGTTTTCCTTTATCTTTAACCTTATTATTTTAAAATATTGGGAAAATTTTACATATTATAATCTATTTTTTAAAATAATAATTATATTTTTTTCTATTTTCTTATTTATTCGCTTTTTAGTAATACATAAATTGAAAGTAAACTAATATAAAAACAAAATTATAGTAAATTGAAAATAAATTATTGGTAATGATTAAGAGCGTGCCTTTTTTCCTAAAAGATTACAAGTTCAAAATCAGAGGAAGATAAAGTATGTATGCCTTAGTAGACTAGGCAATCAAATCGCTCAATGGAAATGGGTCATACACCAATTTGATGTTTAACTTGACATAACCTTAAAATTGGATAATAATAATAATATATTTTCCTACTTTTACATTAATTTTAGTTCATTGTTTTATAAACACATTTAACCTATTTATATAATAATAATAATAGCTTGAATAATGATAATAAATCTAAGAGTTATACTTTATTACTAATGATTTTAAGTTCACTTTTACATAAAACTATTTTTATATTAATCTTAATTTTCTTTTAAGATTTATTAATTATGAAGTTGAAAGAGCATGACCAATGATTCACCTTGGGTTAGGTCGAGACGGTCATGGGTCTAACGAGAAGCATGTTTTATTTCCTTAGGGCTCAAATTCAAGCATGGAAATTTGTCTTTCTCAACCTAGGTCATGGCTCCCTTGTATGATTTATATCTAACTATTGGCTATCTTTTACTCCCAGCTGAGATTTAACAACTAAATGTCCCTTTGATAGGAAACTAGTTGACTATTAGATTTGGCAACCACTCTCTTTTGCCATCTGACAGGTTGGCTCAATGCACAGAGCGCTCCTTCGATACCTTTCAGAGAGAAGCTTGGAATGTTAGAGTTGTAACCATTTATTAATCAGGTGCAGGTGCCCAGGTAATCGATCCCAGGTCTATCGAGCCCAGGTATCAGGTGCAGGTGCGTAATCGATATCAGGTGCAGGAACAGGTGTGTAATCGATAATGGGAAAACGGTAACTAGGTGCAGGTGCAGGTGCGTAATCATGAAGAAAGCGAACCAGAACCGAAGAAGACAACGAACGAGACTAGCAAACCAGCGAACCAAGCGGTTTTTACAGGACAGCGAACCAGTAGACTAGCGAAGCAGATTCGAAGCAGGGGATTCTCTCATCTTAAAATGGAAAGAAAATCAACAACAACGGTTGAAAATGGCAAGGAAATATCAGGTGATGTGGAAACCAATCATTTAGGTCAAGTCAAAATTGTTTCGACAGACAAAACAGAGAAGTGGATTTGGGTAAATGCAAAGAAATATCAGGGCATTTTAAGGCATAGGCTTACACGCCTCAAATGGGAACAAGGACAAAGACAAAGAAAATGAAAACAATACCAGAGAAATAAAATAAATAAGAGCAGTAAAAATAGAAAAAGCGTCAATCATTTATAGTCCCACATCCACACCTCTCACATGGTCATCAAATATTTATGTCGAAGAACTGATGAGGGCCAGGACAAGGCTGGAGATTTTGGAAGCCAAAGAACAGGAGAGGGACCACAAAATTTCAGAGATCACATTTACAAATCGGTGTTTAATGGAAAGTAATATAATTTTAAAAGAACGGGCAACAATGTTATAAGAGGCTCTAGAGACAGGAAAACAAGAATGGCAAAGCATGAAGATAGCGTGGAAAACCATGACAGGATCAAGGGCAACAATCAAGGATGTGATAATTTCTAAAGCAACTTAGGTAGATACACAAGTATCTCAACAAACAGAGCTTTCAAAAGAGAAGAAAAAAAAGAAAAATATGGATGGCGGTCCAAAGGAAATCAAATATAGAGTTGAAGACACTAATGGCTACATAAGGACAGAGGAAGAAGAAGATGCAAGTGCCCATAGAGCACAAGAAATAGAATACAAAGAAAGAAAAGAAAGGGAAACAAACTTTATTATTAGGGGAATAAGAGATTATGGGAGGAATGAAAGTACTCTCAATTTGACAAGGGATTTTCTAAAAGAGAAACTACATTGGAAAGGGAAAATTTTCCAAGCAAGGAGGGTGAGGAAGATATGTGAAGAGAGGTCTCGTCCCATAAAAGTCACCATGGCAACCGTGCAAGAAAAACACCATCTCTTGAGCAAAAATAAACTCTTGAAAGGCTCACACTTCTTCCTAGATGAATATTTAACCAGCAAACAACGAGAGGAGAGAAGGGAGAAGTGAATAAAATTAGGGCAACAAGAAATGAAGGGAAACGGGCATGGTTGTACAATGGTAAAGTAGTTATTGCAGTGTTTGGGACTTAGAACAAAACAGGGCAGCAAGCTGATAGTAAAGAAAAAATAGAGAATTCGATAATAGGGAGGAAAACAACAAGAGCAACATGGATGGAAAGGGGTGAAGACTCAAAGTTGAGTCTTATGTGTCAAACTACGTAGTAGTCAAATCCTACCCAGGTCTACCTAAGTTTAGTTTTTTGGAACTGTAGAGGCTACCTTTGGAGGAGGGGACATGGGTTAGGGCCTATTGCGGAAGGTAGAGACATAATTTGTCTCACAGAAACTCATGAACATGATGGTTGCAAAACTCCCGTGTTTGACAGTTATCTGAAGTTAGCAATTTGGAACAAGGTAGCAAAAAATGGCAAAGGGTATGGGGGATACTAGTTTTAGTGAAAGAAAAGGAAGGTCATCACATTCAGTTGATGAAAGAAGATGAAAATAAACGATATTTATGGTTCAAAATATCAGAGAATGAGAATCACATAAGAATTGTAGCATGCTATTTTGCCCCTCAAGTCTTAAAAACTTACAAAAATAAGGGGCTAGACAACAAGGATCCGTATACAACGTTAAAGAAAGATATCATTATGTATTATCAGAAGGAAGAAGTGCTTTTAGTGGGTGATTTTAATGCTAGAACAACAAATCAACAAGCTAGTATTCTCTGTTGCAAAGAGGATCAAAATCCTATTTGACTCACTGAAGAGGAGAATCCCCAATGGGTGAAATGTTCAGAAGATGACAAAATTAGCAATCATTTTGGAGAGGAATTGCTTACACTGTGTGGGACTTTCAACTTAATTATTTGCAATGGTCTGGACAAATGGAAAAGGTCTGGGAACTTCACTTGCAACACATACAATGGGGCAAGTGTCGTTGATTATGTGATTTGTTCACAAAGCTTGATAGAAAAGATAGATGAAGCTAATATTGGAGAGCATAATTGGGACTTAAAATCAGACCATAACCCAATTTATATGAAGTTATCATGGGTAGAAGAAATGCAGCATAAGAGAAAACCCAATGCTCTCGGAAATCACTACCAAGGGGCAAAATTCTTCTAACACAAGAAAATTCTACTATCTTCAGGACAATGCTGGAGAGATTAATTCAGAAAGAGAAAATTGGTTTCCAAAGCTTCAACAATCATGAGATAACAAATATAATTCAAAGGGCACTTGAGAAATGAAAAAGAGAAAAAAATAGGAAATCAGAATCAAATTGTTTTCCTGTAAATGCTTGGTTTGATGAGAAATGCAAAATGGCAAGGAGAAACTTGAAAATGACAAGGAATGAGAATATGAATGTAAAGTTATATAAGCAGATATTAAAAAGGAAAAAATATGAGTTCATGCAAACAAGGCGAGAAGAGTTAATATATCTAGGCAAGAATAACCCAAAAAATTTCTGGCGGGAAATTCAACCAAGGAAGAAGCAAATCAAAATAATATTACAACTAATCAATGGTTTGAATATGCAAGACAACTCTATGAGAAATAATCATAGGTTGAGCCTCCCCCGGGGCTCAACACAACTACAAAGCTCTTCACATTACAGGAGGTGGAGATTGGAATTAAAAAGCTGAAAACGGGAAAGGAAAAAGACTTGGTTGAACTTCAAGCAGAGTATCTAAAATGGGGAAGGAACACTCTTGCACCACGCATCATGGAAATATTCAGCAACATCATTCAACAAGGATTCCCAAGAGACTAGACAACTAGCCTAGCAATACCCCTTTTTAAAAGTGGAGACATTAATAATTCGTCCAATTATAGAACAATTATGATCAATCCTTTGTTTACAAAGCTTTTCAGCAGCATGGTAGAAAATAGAATCAAAAAGTGGGTGGAAGTAAAAGAAAAGAGGGCAAAAGGACAAGCGGGTTTTAGGCTAAAGCATTCTACAGTGGATCACGACATCACGTTGAGACACATTATTGAAAAGCTTTGGGGGATAAAGAAGAAGTATTATGCTATTTTTTTGACTTCAAAAAGGCATTTGACACAGTCCCTAGAGATAAGTTGTAGCGTAGAATGGAAGAACTTGAAATTCCTTTGCATTATAGAGTTGTTGTCCATAGACTTTATGAAGAGGTGAAAGTCAAAATTAGAACCTCAACAGGTATTTTAGAAAGCTTTAGAAGTGACATTAGATTCAAGAAAAGGTTGCCCTCTATCCCCTACTCTTTTTGGTTTATATATTGATAAACTGGAAGAGTGGCTAAATTTGCAAGGCGGGGATGGTGTTCGGTTGGGGGAGTTTGTTATAAAGCTTCTTTTATATGTTGATGATCTTGTATTGATTTCTAAATCGGCCCATAGATTGCAGATGCACCTATATGCCCTGGAGAATTTTTCTACAGCAGTGGGGATGCAAGTCAATATTAGCAAGACCAAGATAATGATTTTCTCTAATAAAAGGAAGCAAAGTCAGCATACGTTCTTCTTTGAAGGCAACATTCTTGAAGAAGTAAATGAATGCAAATACCTTGGGATCAATTTCAACAACAAAATTAATTGGGAGGACTGCAGAAAGAAGAGAACCTTAGGAGGGTGGAAAACATTATATGCTTTTAAAAACATATGTAGAGAGGGAGAGTTATGGGATTGGAAAACGATTAAAGTGATTTTTGGACTCTTAGTTTGTCCAATGATGCTATATGGGTGTGACTTGTGGGCTAGCAACACCCCTGTCTCAAAATGGAAGCAAATTGAGAAAATCCAAAAACGCTTGATCATGAGCAAGTTCAAAATAAAAAGTTTGGTACCTTATGAGATAATGTTGAGTGAAACAGGAGCAACTCCCATTGAAGAAATCGCTGTGGTGCGGCTCATAAGATATCTAAAAATAATTGATCAAATGGGAGCAGGTAGATGGCCTAATGTTATCTTCAAGGAAGGCATGAGTGAAAGAAAGAAAACATGGATGAGACAAAACTACACATGGAAGCAAAAATGGAATATCTACCTCAATGCTTGTCCCACAAATAGCAAGGAGCTAAAGAATTTTGTTATGGAGAAGTTTCGTAAACAGGTATAGGGAAAAGAGTTGGGTAGAAAGAAGAAGTACTACATTGAAGAATTCAACCCCATGTATGATCTCCAACAAAAAGAGTACATTGGAGCTAACATTCCGTGGAGGACAAAGGTTCTTATTGCTCAATTAAGAACCAACTCGCACCATCTTCGGTGTGAAACAGGACGATGGAAAAGGCCTAAAGAAGCTTGGGAAGAAAGAGTGTGTACATTTTGCACGTCTGGGGCAGTGGACTCAGAAAAACATTTCATTTTGGAATGCGATGCGTTCAAAGACATCAGAGAAAGTTATGAGAATATGTTAGCATCGGTTTCTTCGCATTGTCTTTTCAGCGATGAGTTTGTTGGAAGGTTGGGCCAGCTCATCATCAATTTGATTAAGAAAAGAATTGAAATACAAAAGGTGAAAAGCAGGGAACTCATAGTCCCATAGACTATTTTTAGTCTCAACAATGAAACGGCAATCATTGTCTCCCAACTTAAAACCATTTATTACAGTTTGTTATGTAGTTTATATCTTTATAATCCATTAATTTGATGAAGCTATTATATTTTCCTGATTAATCACATCATTAAGATTATTCTTTTTAAGAAACTTTAGCTAAATAACCACTTATTACAGTTTGTTACATAGTTTATGTCTTTATAATCCATTAATTTGATGA
The DNA here is from genome assembly GCA_034641835.2 of Pinus albicaulis. Taxonomy (NCBI): domain Eukaryota; kingdom Viridiplantae; phylum Streptophyta; class Pinopsida; order Pinales; family Pinaceae; genus Pinus; species Pinus albicaulis. The sequence continues at coordinate 787,893,316 of CM076572.1, forward strand.
AGCTATTATATTTTTGGAATTAATCACATCATTAAGATCTGATCAATACAAATAATTATATATCCAATAATATATATTTAAAAATGAAAATCCAACTGTGAAGTGTTGGCCATCTGAATTCCTTTTAAACTTATGAAATCTAAAATTTGTAACTTAGTTCTTTCAGTTCAATCCTTTAACCTCAGTTCAAAGCTTAACTTGATAGCACTAGAAGCGACCATAAATCTTGGCTGATAAAGATATTTAACTGAACTTAAAAATATGCCTAATTTAATAACACACTAAACGGAATATACTCCCAACTGAACCTACACTGAAAGATGTGATTGGAAAGGAAGGACTAGAATTTTGATCTCTTAAGCCTGACTTCTTTTCTGGATTCTTATAGACAGCTTAGCGAATATTGTTTGCGTGCTATAGCAAAAAATAATCGCAATTTCATTTGAAGTAAAAAAAGAAAAGAAAAAAGAACGACACCATACCAGATGTTATTTCTGCCAAAGAGCGGAGGAGGAATGCAAATAGGAATATGAAATGCAGTTAAAGATTAAAAGAAATCAAATATGCATAGGTAGTAAAATGAAAATGGAAATGAAACGCACCCGTCTCCGTCGAACCTGCAATAAACAAGAAAGGAAAACGGCATTGATTCAGATAATGATAAGTTCAAAGGAAAAAGAAAGAAATTAAATCTTTTATTTGGAATTAATTACTCCTGGTAAACGACATTGATTCAGGTCATTATAAGTTCAAAGAAAAAAGAAAGAAATTAAATCTTTTGTTTGGAACTAAGTGTTCATGCTAAACGGCATTGATTTAGGTCATGATAAGTTCAAAGAAAGAAAAAACAGAAATTAAACCTTTTATTTGGAATTAATTGCTCTGGCTAAACGTCATTGATTCAGGTCATGTTAAGTTCAAAGAAAAAAATAAATCTTTTATTTGGAATTAATTGCTCTTGTTACCAATGATAGCCAGCGACGGGGGCAAATCTGGGATTGGGACCGACCCGCACAAATTCTCCATCCAAGCATTTCTGAAATGGATTATTAATATTTTAAACATATAATTTAAATAAATGATAAAAAGAAATTGTATGCAAGAAAATGAGAAACGCTTACAGGAAGATTTCCAAGGACGGACAAGTCTGTGTGCGGCGGAGTTTCTTGTTCTGCCGGTGCGAAATTACCGGCGAGGTAGTGCAGAGGTTTGGCGGAGCCATAGAGCGAGCGAACGACGATTTTCTCGGCCAAATCAATTACTGAGGAAAGGACTCCTTTCTTGGGGTGAGGATGGACCTCTGTAATACCTTTGCCTTGATCGTCATTATTTCCATTTTCCGTTACGTTATTCGCCGCGTATCCTTTCTCCATGGATATGCGTCTCCTGCTGCCTTTCCACTCCGATACTGTCACGCAATATGTTATTAGCGTTAAACGGGTCGTTTGGGTTTTGACACGTTGCTCTTCCCATAGCCTTTAGTCGTCTGCTTTTGAGTAGGAACAGGACGAGGATAAGAAAGAAAGAAAGAAAGAATTTTTAATGTCCACGAGGCTAAAAATAGCCTATGGGACAGATTGCTTCTCTATCCGACTCTTGTATTCGGCCCTTTTCCTGTGAAGTTTTACAATGAGCACTCCCAGCTTATCGACAAACTCTTCGCTGAATAGATTATCCCAAGAATTAGCTGCCAGAATACCTGCATAGTTTTCTCTGGTGTCTTTGAAGGCCTCACATTCTAGAATGAAATGTTTTTCTGTTTCCACTTTTTCGGAGGAGCAAAAAATACATACTCTTTCTTCCCACATTTCTTTTGGCCTTTTCCAGCGCCCTGTTTCACAACGGAGTTGATGAGAATTAGTCCTTAATTGAGCAATAAGAATTTTAGATCTCCAAGAAATATCAGCGCCTATGTATGCCTTTTGTTGATGGTTATGTGTGGGGTTAAACTCTTCTATGTAGTACTTCTTCTTTCTCTCTAACTCTTTCTTCCAAGTATGTTTATGGAATTTATCCATAACAAAAGTTTTTATCTCTTTACTGTTTGTAGGACACATGCTCAAGCAAATACCCCATTTACTAAACCATTTGTTATTCTGCCGCATCCAAGTCTTCTGTCTTTTACACAATCTGTCACTAAACACCACCTTAGGCCGTCTATCCTCTTCCATTTGCTCAATTTTTTTCAGATACCTTATGACTCGCACCATAGCGATTGCTTCAATAGGAGCAGCCCCTGTTTCACTTAACAGAATAGCATAAGGAACTGCACTTTTAATTTTGAATTTGTTTGTAATCAAACGTTTCTGAATTTTCTCAATTTGTTTTCACTGCATCTTGGTTGTGTTGCTAGCCCATAGTTCACAACCGTAAAGAATCACCGGAATCACTAGAAGCCCAAAAAGAGTTAGGGTGGTTTTCCAGTCCCACAGCTCTGCCTCTCTACACCTGTTTTGAAGAGCATAAAATGCTTTCCAACCCCCTAAAGTTCTTTTCTTTCTACAACCATCCCAACTTAATTTTTTGTTGAAGTCAATTCCGAGGTATTTGTAATCTGCAACTTCTTCCAAAATGCTGCCTCCAAAATAGAACTTATGTTGGTTATGCTTTCTTTTGTTAGAGAAAACCACTACTTTCGTTTTGCTAATATTGACTTGCATCCCAACCCTTTTGCAAAAATGCTCAAGGGAATGTAAATGCTCTTGCAAACCAAGAGCCGAATTAGCAATCAATATAAGGTCATCTGCATACAAAAGAAGCCTGATAACGAACTTGCCCAAATGGATACCGTCACCCCCTTGCGAATTTAGCCACTCTTCAAGCTTGTCAATATATAACCCAAAAAGGGTAGGAGATAATGGGCAACCTTGCTTGACCCCGATATCGCTTCTAAAACTTTCAGAAATGCCAGTTGAAGTTCTGATTTTGACTTTCACCTCTTCATACAACCTATGCACAGTTGCTCTCAAATGCTTGGGAACCCCGAGTTCCTCCATTCTGCCCCAAAGCTTATCCCTAGGAACCGTGTCAAAGGCTTTTCTGAAATCAACAAAGCAACAAAAAACTTCTTCCTTATTTTCCCAACCTTTTTCAATGATGTGCCTTAAAGTTATACAATGATCAACTGTGGAATGTTTAAGTCTAAAACCTGCTTGCCCTTTAGCACGTTTATTTCTTTCTTCTGCCCACTTGCTAATTTTCTTTTCCAACATGCTTCCAAATAACTTTGCAAACAAAGGGTTTATCATTATGGTTCTATAATTGGAAGGATTATTGACGTCACCACTCTTGAAAAGAGGTATTGCCATACTAGTTGTCCAATCTGTGGGGAACCCCTGCTATAAGATGTTGTTGAAAATTTTTGTGATGTGAGGTGAAAGAAATTTTAAGCCCCACTTTAGATACTCTGCTTGGAGTTCATCTAAGTCTTTTGCTTTTCCGGCGCCCAACTTCTTGATACCCATCTCTACCTCTTGCACCGTGAAGAGTTTTGTGTCTGTGTTGACCAAGGGAGGAGGGTCAACCTTGGGATCCTGCTCATAAAGTTGTCTTGCATAGTCAAACCATTTAGAAGCTGTAATGTTGTTTTCAGTTTGCACCTTTTCGATTGGAGCTCCTTCCAAAATAATAGATTGGTATGGTTTTATTTTAAAAAAAAGTAGTATAAAAAACATATATAAAGTAATTTTATTGGGTTGGTATAGAATATAAAATTATTTGATAATATATGAATAATTATGTATTAATAATTATAATTTATTAATTAAAATTAGAAATATATACATATAAGAATTTTAAAAATATTTAAAAACATGTTGAAAAGTTATATGTATCCAACGGAGTTATAAATTCAAAGAGAGTTATTGTAATGACCCATACCTAAGTGATAAGTAGGATAACTGATAAAATTATATTTGGATGAACCAATAAAATAATAATATAAATTAATTAAGGCAAATTAATTAATTTATAAACAAACATAAAGTCATCACATCCATTCCTAATTTTTAAATAAAATAATTTAATCAAGCCAAATTAAGTTATTAAAACAATACAGATTGAGCTTTCTATAACGTCATCACATATACGTGACTGGATGAGGACTCAACGAGGATATTGGATGCACTTTATCCCAAAAACTTATCTCGACATTAATGTACCCTTAAATGAAGATAAGGTCACCTTAAATGGTGGCAGACCCTCATAAATATAATAAAAGATCTTCGGGAGTGAAAGGCGGTGGGGAGATAGTTATAAGAGGGAGGATGTGAAGGAGTAAAAGGGGGTTGGAGAGAAGAAAAATTTTACATTCGGGTACAAATGGATTGAAGGATACGCAGAGTTCTGAAAAGAGAGTTTCACTGTTCTGGGATTCTGGGCACGGGGGCAGAAGAGTGAGTCTAGGATTGTTCCTAGATCGGCTGGGAGGATTGTTGTTTTGGTAATCTGTTCATTCTGTCCAGGGGAGGAGTACCTGAGGAACACCCCATTAATTCGTCTACTGCACTGCAGGTATTTCCCATGTAGCTAAAATTGAAATTTCATTCCGGAACTGCATGAAATCGTATTTCTATTGATTCCTGTTTATATATGCTTAGATATATGCATGAAAATGATCTCTTAAACTGTATATAAAAGGGAAAATGATAGTTTGTAACTGTTGTCTTAATTAAATTACATAAACTTGGAATAATCCTTAGAACAGCAGTGCTTCTCTGTTAATTAATTTAGCTAAGCTCTGAAATTCTCTGAAACTAAGAAAAGAATAAAGAAATCTATCATCAAGGGTATTACAGTTATTATTAAATTTAAAATTATAATTAATATAGATTTACTTTGATTGGGGTTCCCATTTGGGATACCAGTTAAGACATTCATTATGATTAATGAAGGAATGAGGTCTTGTTAGACCCGCGGCAAGTGGAGCGGGTGGGAAGGTATAAATGGTAGCGTGTGTATGGGATGGAAAGACGACAACTCGTGTTGGTAGCATAACCCATGGAAAGCAACGTCGAGATCTTGGTTATATGTATTGGTGTGGATTTTCATTGTCATTCGGCGTGATAGACAAATTTGGACATCTCTCCGGGTGCATGGTCTGCAAACAACTACGAATAGGCGGGAGGAACCTACGTCAACTCCCAGGGGAAGTGTATAGGGTATGCGTTGTTTCCTTTTCTTCATCCCTACCATCGCAGTCCTGAAATTGTGGAAATTTCATGTATGTCTATGGTCTCTATATATGGGTGGATTCGCTTGTTTTCGATTGTTGCCTTTCTGCATAGTGAGAATGTCGGAAGGCATACATTCTATTATGAATTATTGATTTATGAGTCGGTGTTTGTCTATGGCATCTTATTCCATAGAATGGGAATCTACTGCTTTTGTCTTAGTGAGTTGACAAGAATTTACGATGGGTTTGGATGGTTTTATTCTAAGCCCTCTTGGCTGTTGAATCTATTACATCTCATTGTTATTCTGGTTTCATATATAGTTGTCCTGTATCAAATTGGAGGGTGGCTTACGATGATGGTCGGGGATTCTTCCTATGGGCACACCATGACTGGTCTCCAAATTATTCTACCTCGTGTAATGGTCCTGGAGATGGTGGTAACACAGGGAAGGAAATGTCGATGGAGGTTGGTTGTTTTGTTTGGCATTATTTTTCATCGCCCTGGGGCTAATGTTCGATCTCTTCTGTTGTTGTCTTTGACTATTGTCCCAGGTGCTAATTACGCGCGAGACAGACCATTCGCAATGGCGTGGGTGGCTGCTTGGACATGGTTTTGGCTCAAAGACTCCATTGTATTTTTGGTGTATGTGTCAGAGATGGCATGAGCGAAATCAGTGAAAGGGGAACCGTATGTGGATGGCCACAAGCAGAATTGGAAAAGAGGTTCTTGGGTCAAGAGAGGGGAATCCTCTTCACAAAAACCTAGGAAGGCATGCCAAAAATCCCAGGTTCAGCATAACAGGGGCGTCGTGTATGCTTATGTCAACGGAACATCGAAGCAAGTCCATCAGGTGATAGTTGGGTGGGAGGTTGAACTTACCCGCCAAGCCGAGGAGGAGGCATAGGAAGATGAATGTGAGATGTTGGTTCTCGACCCAGAAAATACCCGTGGCAAGGTTACTCAATATAAACAGAACATCCACCTTTATTGGATGATGAAGAATATCGTAGCCAAAGCCATCATGCATACCTATGAATATATGCAGATTGATCCTGCTTTGCAGGAGATCCAGAAGGACTTCCAACTAGTCCAATTCCAAATCCAACAGCAGAATGGCTGGTTGGGACAAATCAAACAACACCTCTAGTGCCCTCATTACTCCGAGATCCCAGGATCTAGCACAAAATATCCTGCCCCAATTAAGTCCTCTGAGGACTAATTTGAAAATTATGTTATGTTAGTTTTAGGTCAATTTTTTGAGTAGTTTTTTGACGTTTTCCATGTCGATAACTAGTCCTATAGTTAGTATGAGAAACATCTTTTGGATTTCATACATTAAGTCTTATCAGGCCAAATTTGATAGACTCAATGACTTCAGAATTTGGTTGGCTTATAACGCCTTCTAATGGCCAACATACCTGCTTTCCTAATGGGTCGATTGAGGCCAGAAAAGATCTATAATGATGTAACCTGCTTTAATTATGAATGAATGAAAGAATGGCCACACTCAGCTTACAAAAGAAAAATATAGATTTATTAAGTGTTGCAAAATTTGAAAAAAAAAAGTTTGCACCTCAAGAGATTTGATCTTTCTTAGGACTTAGTAGATTCAAGGCTAACACGGATCTCTCTCAATGGTTGGGAGGAATGATTGGGATTCTCCCACCAAGGTTCAATTTCCCCAAGTGATATCATGAGCTTTGATGTAATAGGTTCAAGCCTTATTTTCTGAACATGTATATTCCTCGTAGGGAATAAAAAACAAAAAAACAAAAAAAAAACCAAATCCAGGTGTATATGTGTGTGTGGGAGAATTACACATCTCAGTCATTTTTAAAACACACCAAAAATATTTTAACTATAATTTTGTTTCAATTGTTCTATATAATATATACATAAGTCATTGATGTATGAGGATCTTTGTAAACCACTAATTTATGCTATGTATGGGGTAGAAAATCAAATTAGTTTTGTGGTTCGAATATTTATAATAACTTTAAATTCCAACAACCCACGGGGGTTTGAATTTGGGTCTTCTCCATTGCAATTTTTATATAACCATTGCATAACTAGTGCAATAGATGCCCGAACCTTCGGAGAAGAATGACGCAGTAGTGGTAATATGCATAGTATGAGTGTCATTGGGCATTTAAAAAAAAAATAAGTGTTTATAGTCAAAAGCTATAGTATTTGGCATTTTTTATACATAATAAAGCTTGTGCATTATAATGGAATAATTCCTCAATTAACCAGGAATGGATACATAGCCTATTGGGCGAACTTCATTATCACATCTTGCTTATATGTCTTTTATTGATGCTCATTTTCTTATATGTCTTTTAAAATGTTCATTAAAGTGTTTTAATTAATTTATGACACTTAATAATTAAATTCAACACATATTTGTTAGTTTTAATTTAGGTCCACATAGTCACATTGAAATATTTTACTTCACTCCAGCATTTGGATATTTATAACATTGATTTTTTAATTGAATGCGCATCTTCATTGCATTTATAAATGGAATTGAATATATATATATATATTATTCATAGCTTACATTGACTATTTCTATTGTTATAAATATTTTTTAAATGTCATATATGAACTCCATTGTAATAAGTTAATGAATTACACATCTCTAACAATTAATACTTCCAATTGCTTTTCTCTCTTTATATATAAAGATATATTAATTAATATAAAAATATTTTATATAAGATAGATATTAAAATGTTTTATTTATAATTAACATTAAATTTCCTTATGTATTTTTTAATATGCTTGAAATTGATATTAAAATATATCATTTAACACACACATATATTATTAGTTTTAAATAATACATATCAATTTTATATTCACTATCTTTCTCTCTCACACACACATATATTATTAGTTTTAAATATTAGATGTCAATTTTATATTCATTATGACTTCTCTTTCTTACTAGGTTATAATATTAATAAAACTAACTAAATATGTATATCTCTTTTTGTTTTTCATTATCGCTAAACATTGTTTTTATTCAATAAATATTTTATTTTTATTTCAACACCAAATTGAGCTGAGAATGAGTTACACATATTTTTTGAATAAGAATGTAAAATACTAAATGAAAAAATAATAAAAATCTACTTATTAACCATTATAAAATAAATAAATAATAATAATAATTTGATTGATTAACCATTATAAAACATTTTCGATAACAATAACAATAATACATCTTCGAACAAATCAGTATTAGATATTAGAACTTTATATTTTATTTAAGATATAAATATGTTTTATTAGTTTTTTTAACTTGGTGATTTCACAAATCACTATTAATTATTTAAACTTTGATAAATTTAAACTCCGAATTAAGTTTGAAATGAATTACACACAAAAATATTAAATATTAAATAAAAAAATAATAATAATTCCTTATATTAAGCATTATAGAACATCTTTAAACAAATTAATAATAACAATAATTCTGTTTATTAACCACAATCTTGTTCTATAAACAAATCAATAATAATAATAATTCTGTTTATTAACCACTATCTAAAAATAAGAGATACAAATCAGAAAATAAGAACTGATATTACAATTTTACATTTTATTTAGGATATAAATACGTTGTATTAGTTTTTTTTTCGCAAATCATAAATATTTATTTAAACTTTAATAAATTATTTATATGCATTGCATTTATTTGAATCATTGATGTTAATGGTTTCAAACATGTGTGAGAAAGGTTCATTTAACACTTTACATTATTTTCATCGTGTATATAAATTGTTTTTAATATTTGTATTGAAAAAAAGATATTAGATTATATAAAGTTTTTTTTTAGTTTGTAGGTTCAAGATTATGTATATATAACAACTTATTTATCATATATATATATAAGTATATAATAGGAATATTTTTCACGTATATATTCTCTTTTCCACTCTATTTTCACTTAAATAAAGCAATGTAATTAAATCTATCTCCAATTTTATTACCTGTTGAATGAGGGAAGAAATTATTTAATTTTTTATTATTTAAATAAATAATTAAAATTATTTTTAAATATATCTAAAATTAATAATGAAAAATATATTATTTGTATTAAAAAAGATTAGTTTTACAATTTAATTAAATATTTAATAATAACTATAAAGGTACTTTTTTCATCCTATGAATTATGGGCGGGCCCATTCGAAGGGGTTGCATGTTCATTGGGCTCGACTATCGAAGTCTGACCTTGGTGAACCCGAAGGATTAAACCTTGGCCTCGTGACAGAAGGCAAAGAAGTGGCGAGCGGCTCCACCAATCGAGCTACCCATCCAGACTAATAGCAAGAAAAATATTAAAAAAGCCGTAGTCTAACTAGACTGCTTTTTCGTCTGGAAAATCATGGAAATTCAAGTAAGATTTTAAGAAAATTTGGCAAGGATTTTTGTAAATCCAGGTTATAACTATCAAACTTGAATATTTTGGGTGCCCTAAAGGTTTTTGATGGTGTTGAATCCATTTCCACCATCAAAATTTTGATTCGAACACTGTTACTGTAAGGTTTTTAAATTTTTTTTGGCCTGGATTCTAGCGTCTCATTAAACAACTCCATTAAAAATATAAAAAATAATAATTTTATATTAAATTTAATAACACTAATAAATATATATATATATATATATATATATATATATATATATATATTTATTTATTTATTTATTTATTTATTATCATCAATCTTTTATAATAAAATTTATTGATTCATGTTTATATTTATCAATCCAAGTCCTCCTTTAAATCCATATCTTTAATAAAACTCATAGTCATATCATTGGAAATTTAATTTTGGATAGTTTAGTTGTATATGGATTAATTAACAAAATTATTTAAATCAAATGGATGATAATATATATATATATATGTCTATATTATACACTCATGAGAGGTTAAATCCTTTATTGAGGGGAAAGGGGGTGGAATTCTTAATTTGGCAAGAGGAGGCTTAACAATAAAATCAAATTAAGAATTTATTTTAGGTCCATCGAGAATGAGATCCTTAAATAAGTGAGATGGGGCTTAACGCTAAAATTGAATTAAAGATTTATTTAAAGTTATTAAGTTCTCTCATCCCATAATATTGTAATCAAATTAAGAATTGATTTCAAGTCAAGAGGTTCTTTCATCTGAGGGTTATCTCATTTCAAGTCCACATGATATTTCCTTTGGCCTTAGACGACAAATCTTTGACTACACATTACTATGCTCAGAAGATTAGGTCACAAGTTCCACGATCTCTACTCGATTTACATTTATGGGTATTTGGCAAATCTAAGAATATTTCACTTACAATCCCTTATCATGACCTTTTGATTGGATTCCTTGGTACTTGGTAGAGGTTATCACGCCTTATTTTACGTTTTCCATCCTAAACCATGGCTTCCAAAAAAAATTTAATGTTTATGTTAATATTCACATGAGTTTTCCATTAAAAAATGAGGATTAAAAATGAAGACAAAGGTTGAATGTATCCTTATCATTCAATTTGGAAACTCTTATCCAATTCCAATATATACACACCTATCTAACATAAAAATACAAACACCAATATAATCTTAGATATACAATATAAATAACTTTCATACATCATTTTTGCAACTATCTAACTATCCATGAAGGAATCCAATTTCACAATTCAACTTCAAATTTATTTCTTCCATGTGGAATTTCAAGATGAGCTATATAATTTGGCCCAAGCTTTCCTAAATATGATGTAACTTTGTTGAACTATCCATGGGAAGATTTTAATTTCAAAATTCTACTTCAAAATTTATCTCCTCCATGTGGAATTCCAAGATAATTAATAATTTGGTCGATATTTCTTAAACATGACGTTAAATTTTTCTAATTTTAAAGGTATTTTTATCAACAATGTACTAATTAGTTCATCTTGCTAATGTTATGATGATTAACTTTGTTTTAATAACACAAATTTATTTGCGTTATTATCCCAATAAGTTATATTTAAACATTTTTAGTGTTTTTCACAAAAAAAGGGCATTGGTGAGAATATCAATGATCTCATAAATAAAGTTAGGGTTTATATCTAAGTTAACTCAAATACCAAGGAGGATAATCATACGGGGAGTCTTCACAATTCCAAAGGAAAAATGGTTGCTACTTTTGCATGAGATCTTCGTCAAGTTTCAAACAACCAAACAAAATTTCATATGCACTTTTGCATGGTCTCCGTCTAGCCAAGGAATCCAATGTCAAAGATTTATTGGTCACTGGGGATTCCATTGTGGTCATGAAAGCAATGTTAGGGAAATCATCTATGTTGAGTGAAAAATGGGGCTAGTTCATTTCTTAAAATCAAATACTATCATGTGAAGTGATAATTAAATTTTGAAGTCAACCTTTGGGCTAAGAAATCTACTGAGCTTCACCTAGGAGAATATATAAAAAATGGTAACATTATTGTTGTTTTATCCTTTAATGTTTGGTATGGAAGGGTGCATAAATCACCATTTAATCCTTAAATGGTTCAAATTGTAACACTTCAACTCCAGTACATTAGGATGAGAGAAATAAGGACATGATTGAGCCTTTACCACAACTCAAGTTAATGAATGCAATTATATGTACCACCATTACTTATATAGGATAATAGAGAGTTTATGGTTGAAATTGAGCATAAATGTAGTTTGTAATAGAAGAAATCAACTTCCTAGTAAGTTCTTCCTCCACACCCAAGCTTATCAACTATTTCATTTCGAATTGGGAAGAATTTAAATGGAATATGGTAAGGAATGTTGGTCAAGATATGGTGAATAGTTGATGAATTTTTTGCATGGGAAGCTTAATTTCAATTGTGGTTGTTATTTTCATACATGTCTAATTACCATTTTCTATGTGCCCCATATTGGGATTGTATTTCAAGGGAATTTCATGGGTAAAATTTGGGTTTTGGCCTCATTTATAAGTATGAGTTTCAATAGATGAATAAGATGCCTATGACTTTTTTTTTCACTTCTTTTGACAGAGAATCCCTCATATATTCCATTATCAATTTCCTGGTTCAATTTGAAGGGTATCCAAGTGTGGTGAATAGAGATGTTCTAAATTTTTGAACAATTTTGAGAAGGCACGCAGGTTTCATATAATCAAATAAAAGCTTACTATTCTCTATGACTTCTAAAGTGCACAAGAATGGGTAGCATTGTGTATCCTGGCATGCAACCATTATAGTTCTATTAATCCAAGAAAAGTAGAGGATTGATATTTTAGATGCAAAATGAAATATGCTACAAAATTTGTGACCTCTCAATCTCCACAAGGACACTTTATTTACAACCTCAAACTACAAGGCATCAACTAATTTGACTCAAGATGATCTGGAAGAAGATGAAACGATCCACCAACTTAAATAATTGATGGATATTAAATGAAAAATATCTCCCCATTTCAAATGTTGGCCAAGAAGAAGCAAATAGCCACAATGTATTCCATTAGTGTCTATGTATTTATGTGTTATTCAATTTTTAGGTGTTTTTTTCAAATAACATACTTGTAGGAAAAATTGGAACATTTTCTATATAGCATGTTGTAAGCTTTTTACTTGAGCAGTAGAGAACTATTTACCTTGGTTGGTGAAACTCTAGAACCATCTCATGTATTTATTATCAAGCTATTTGTATCCTTTTAATATAATATAATATTTTAAGTTTTAGATTTCGAGAAAAAAATGCTAACCTGAATACTATGTATCGAGAGGTATAAGATACCCCATTTCATTATCATTAGAGAAATTTCATTTTAATCCATCTTAGAGATATTATGAATATCAGTTTCAAATATTTGAGATATCGGTTTCCAATCCTTAATATATCCAATATGAGAGATACATGTTTTCAATACTTACTAACATATATTCAACCCCCCTTCCCTTCAATTCACATAGCCATCAAGGGTCATGAGCTAGATTTGAGATCTCTCTCCCTAAAATAAGGCAGGTCACAAGTATGAGTCTCATGATCCCTTAGAGTTAGGCTTCGTAATCACATTCGATAATTTACCTTGGTTACCATCACTAATGATGGTGAAGTCTTAAGGGGTTTCACATGTGTGTGTGTGTAAAGTAAAATTTCATGTAGAAACTTAGGGGTTGATTTCCCAATTGAGTTAACCCCTTGAGATAAAAACATGTTTGGTACATCTCGTCCCACCCTTTTTAACCAAAGAAAAAAGGGTATCAATTGAAAATGGCCATAGCTAAAGCATGTAGCAGGATAAATATAATCGATCATTATTTTCTGCAACATCGCACTTCTTTGTGAGTGTAGCAAAAAGCTTGGGATAATTACAAAATATAGATTTGAAGTGGGTTGCACGTGACCTTCCTAACTTAAGATCATAAAACACAAAAAACATGAAAATACATTCATTATTGACAAATAAGGGTGCTTGCAACTTCCTCTTTCTCCTTAGCTAAATTTGGAGAATAATATTCTTCATTCTACTTTGGATCAACTAGTTGATGGATTGAATCTTCTTCCTTAAGTGATACTTAAAGGGAATTCTTTATGTCTCTATAGTTGGAAGCGATATTCAATGAATTCATATGATGCACAAGTGTAAAATATCAAAGTCTTGACATTCCATTTATGTTCCATTTATCTAATGCCTTTGATCTACCAGAGAAATCATGAGATTGCTTAAATGAGCATTTTGAAATTGCTCAAGGTTTATAACTTTGGAATAAAAAGATAAATAGAGCACTCCTTCCAACCTCAATCAATTCTTCACGATGAATCATTACCTTGAAAATTATTTGAATGTCTTCTTGATCCATAATTAAAAGTTTTGTTTTAGTTTTCCAAAGAATTAACCAAGAGCTTATTAGCTTAGAAAAGAGGTTAAATAAGAGTGAGGGAAGCCTAGTAAATTATGTCTGAAGTTCCTTGATAGAATATTTTATTTCCCAAAGTAGTAACTTGAATATCCAAATGAGATAACCCCAAATTCAGTCATCACTATAGAATGATTTTGAAGCTATATAAATGTAATTTTCACAACCAAGAATTATATTCATATAATATAGGCCTCGGAGAAGACAATTTGTCTTGAAAACGAAGCTTTGCTAATATGGGGAAAGTTGGGAATTGAAATTTGAATTCCTCAAAACCACTAGTCCAGGAATTACTACAAGTTTCATTATAAGTGAAAAAAAAATACTATACAATATACTGAAGGAAAGAAGACAAAAATAAAGTTCCTTTTTGTAGAGAGAAGAAAATTTAAAGTTTGCTAACATGCAAATAGACCAAGCTTGATTTCCATTCTCCTAAATAACACTAACTCTGATTAAACTAAGAGAATCCTTTAGGGTGAGGAGTAGAGTATAACCATTCCAAAAAACTAAGAAAAGGATGTAGGCTTGGGATGCTTATGAAAAGTGTTAGGTCCCTATAATACTAGTGTATTCCCCTTATTTTTATTGTTAGTGTATCCCCCTATTTTTATTTATGTGCCCATGTATTCCCCATGTTGTTATTGTTGTGCCCCATAAAACCCCACTATTGTTAAATAAATTGTTTTTCCCTTACATTATTATTTTTATGTATGCTCTGATTATATTGTGACCCCTTAGACTCATATATATACTAAGGAGGTCTTATCATTTCTATCATCCAAGAATTGTTCATTTATGTAATTTAAAGGAGGTATCCCCCTCGAGGAGGATATTTTTAAAGTCATTGATCTATCTTGTCTTCTATTCTTTGAGCTGGTTGCATAAAAAATAGAAAGGAATAGGCTTAAAGAAGACTTGAAATCCATATCCCTAAAAACCATTAGTCCCAATATCACTACAATTTTCCTTATAGGTGAAAAATAGAGCATTACCAATAGAAGAGAAGATTGCAACCACAAATTTCCTTTGTGTAGAGAAAATCAAATTTAAAATTTGCTAACTCACAAATAACCCAAGCTTGAATTTCATTATCCTTTATAACACAAATTCCAAATAAGTTGAGAGCTTCCTTAGGATTTGATCCCTAAACTTCCACAGATATTCCACTGGATATTTAATCACAATAGATCTAATGAAAATAGACTAATATATTAAATCTACACCATGATGGTTAATTTTCATTAGATTTTTGGCTTTATTAATTATAGTTTTTTAGCTTGTGCATGTAATAGATAAAAGTGGAAAATAAAGAAGAATGAAATAAAAACACACACCAATCATAATGAACACCAAGATATGACCCAGGAAACCATTTCAAGTGAAAACCCAGCTAGAAGGGGAGGTTACTATGCTCTCTATATCTCTAGAATGAAAACAATGCAAGTATAGACGAGAAGGCACTCTCTATGGAGTCACCTGAGACTTGTGGTATAATATTCTACTACAAACAATAAACCCCATTTGTTTTTCTCTCTCACTCCAACTCACAAGTTGTTATGCTCTACTATAGAACCAGATAATAAAATGAATGGAACTTATTTTCCCCCTAGTGGCTCAATCACAACATGGCCTCAACCCTCAACATGACCTACAACTTAGTCCTTCTAGAGTATTCTTCATAGTGCCTGTATGGCTTGTTATCACTCCACCAAATCTCCGAAGGCTGAGAAGGAGACCAGCAAAGGTAACCACATACCATTTTGGCCTAGTAGCTAGCCCTACTAGGAAGGAGAGGGATCTCTCCGCGAGATCACATCCAAATTGACTGGATAATGAGGATTTTAGACTAGGTATAGTAAGCTCTAGGGTTTTGATTGATTTTGGGTGTTGGATGGTGAATTAGGTCAAAGAAAGACTAGGCCAAGGCACTGAGGATCAAAATTACAGAGATCTGATGGGGCAAGGTAGGCACACACTTTATCACATTTAGGTATCTTTATGAGTGTGAGAGACTACTAGGGTTTTCAAAAAGAGCATGGAAATCGTGAATTATTTTCTATCAGAAGAAAGAGAAACACAACTATGATAATTGATCCGAATTTATGCAGGAACGCAACAGAATACAGAAATAACCATGAACATAGAGATGCAGCGGAAATAATGCTTCATTTCATTAATATCAAATAACAGAAATATGCTTACAGGCATAATGGAAATAAAATAGCTAGGGTGCTGGTAGCGAATCTCTGAGAAGAGATGTGATGGCTACAGACCTCTTAACTGTGTTACAATGAGGCTCGAGGGCCTATTTATTGTTGAGAAACAATGTAGAATCTGAAACGTCCAAAAACCTAACCGTAGGAGATGAGGCGCCAAAACTGTGGGCGCCCGTTTGGGTAAATTGGTGGTTCAACTTCCTAGGGTACAATCACATTATCTCCGTTTGATGCACATGATACATCATTAGAAAGCTCTATCCGAGGACTACAACATGCCGAGACGAATTTGTATCAAAAAATTCGCTCGGCGCTTTCATACCCAAAAAACATCGTTTAGGCCTCAAAATGGCTCCGAAGTTCAGACCCGAAAAACTCGCTAAAAATAGTGGGCTTTGTCATAAATTTGAGAAATTGAAAGAACTCAAGATGGGGGTTCAAATGCAATGTGGGTGGCCACCAATATCCACCGGATCATTAGAGTTAAAAACGGCTCCGAGAGTGGAGGACCCGAAAACCTGCTAAAAATAGTAAGTTGTGCTGAATGTGAAAAGCTGCAAGAATTGATGGTGCTGGTCCAAATGGAATAGGTGGGTGGCCACCGATATCCACCTGGATCAATAATTCCTCCAAAACAGAGCATCAAATAATGAATTATGCTTATCTAACTTAAGAATCAATCACATAGAGAGATGGAAATGAATATGGAAATCATAATACATTCAAACATATGAAAACATAACAAGAAACACTTTTAAAACACATACCACAGGAATCCCACCAAAATAGATGCAACTCTGTCTATTAGTTCCTGCCGAAAATGACTAATTACACTAGTGTTCAAAGATCAATTACACAACATCCAACCCTTGCAATGACAAAGGAAATGAAAGATATAGACCAAAAACAATTTCTCCCACTCTCAGGGGTCGAATCCATGACTTGTGGAGTTGTTCCCCAAAGTCCTCAACTGCAATCCTAATGACTAGGGAGGTCAAAAAACTCATCCCTATCTTTGATGAAACTGATTCACTTGACCCAAAATTACATATTTGCTTGATGTATCTACCTCTAGTAACTATAAAAGACATAATTACATTTAGTTTTTACATTTACATCAGTAAAACGCCTTCGAATCCATCAATCAACTGAGAAAAAGTGAAAATTCTGAAGAAAACAACAAACTGGAAAAAGTGCGACGTCCTTGTAAAAAGCGTAGTGTGCCTTGGGAAAAGCGCAATGTGGGCCTTCAAATTGAATTTTGACTGCCTTCCTTAAGTCCAAATTGAGCCCAAGATAGCTCATTGTAAATCTCTTCCTACCTAGTTGTAAAAAATGTCCTCAAGCACTAAAAATGATGGAGTTAAGCCCCTCAAAATTGAAATCTCCCAAGACTAGTCAAAAAGCGCAGTGTGAGGCTAAAAAAGTGGCAAAAAGGTGTTTTTGGGGAGGTTTTTGGGCTTTTCCACCTGTCAAAATATTAGTTTCTGGAGTGCCAATAGTCAAAATGTGATGTAGAGACCATTCTCTATCCAACCATGCATATTTTCCAGCATTTAGAGGTCTCTAGAAAAAGCGCAGCGTGGTCCACGTTGCGCTTTTTACAAGCTGTTTGTGCAAAAAGATTGAAAATTTTGACCAAAATGCTCAAAAAACCAAAAACTTGCCCAAAAACCTTCAAAATTGTTGGGTGAAGTCCTGATGAAGTATGTTAAGCTACTAAAGAGGCATCAACAAGCAAGTAAAGTTTACGCTTCTCCTTTTTGCTGATTAGGGTTTCCTTGAGCTCATCCTTCAAATGATGGAGTTAAGCCCCTCAAAATTGAAATCTCCCAAGACTGGTCAAAAAGAGCAATGTGAGGCTGAAAAAAGTGGCAGAAAGGTGTTTTTAGGAGGTTTTTGGGATTTTCCACCTGTCAAAATATCAGTTTTTGGAGTGCCAATAGTCAAAATTTGATGTAGAGACCATTATCTATCCAACCATGCAGAGCTTTCTGCATTTAGAGGCCTCCATAAAAAGTGTAGCGTGGTCCACATTGTGCTTTTTACAGGCTGACTGTGCAAAAAACTTGAAAATTTTGACCAAAATGCTCAAAAAACCAAAAACTTTCCCAAAAACCTTCAAAATTGCTAGGTGAAGTCCTGATGAAGTATGTCAAGCTACCAAAGAGGCATCAACAAGAAATTCAAATTTACCCTTCTCCTTTTGGCTGATTAGTGTTTCCTTGAGCTTATCCTTCAATTGCTTAATCTTGATATTGCAAATCTCGTTTCTGGTAATGGTACCGGTCAGCCATGTGCTTAACATTTGATTATAGTTATTTTCCTTGTGAAGAAGCTTCTCCATGTGTATGTTTACTCTGTCAAGCCAAACCTCTCTGTTCTCATTAATTTACATGGAAATCCTCTCCTCAAAGGTGAGTTCTTCTGCCTCATGTTTTTTTCCCTGCTCCAATGCGCTTCTAAGGCCCCTTGTTTTTGGTCTCTTTTTGGTGATCTGAGTCTCATCCTCATTAGACTCATCATGTCCCATCACTGCTTTGCCTTTGGCATCTTGCCTCTTAGCCTTCAACAAGTCCATTTCCAAGAGTACTTGTTTTTCACTCAACTATTTATTTTCTTGCTCAAGGAAGGAGATGACAAAATGTGCCCTTGACAAATTATCTTGCAGATCTCTTATTTTGGAATCTTTCTCTTTGATGACCAGGTTTAAGGTTTCCTATTCATCTTGGACATCCAAGTCCACTAGGTCAAACTCCTTTTCTTCCTCATGGTGAATGGTTTCTTTTTCTTGCCTCATGTTGCTTATGATATCCCTGTTTTGTTGATGTATAAGGCAAGGCCCCTTCCACAATTTGTGGAGAAAACACTTGCCTATGTCCTCTCTGATTGGTTATGACTTCTTTTTCCTTTTTAGTCTTCTTAACTATAGCCATGCTAGATGACCTACTTTTCTTGTGAGAAAATAATTTTGATGGTGGAATAGGTCTAGCAGGGTGATTTGGTGGTGTAGTGAAGACCTCTGCCTCAATGAAAGTCTCCCAAGAAATGTTGAACTGTTTGAGGTGATGAAGGACAATGATTTTAATGAGTGAATGATGGAAAAGGTTTTTCATTTGAATCTCATACTCTCTGTTCTACACTATGTAAGCCATCTCGTCAATGCTCCTGTATAAATAATAGGGAAGGTTTAGAAATTTCACCCTAGTGAAATGCATGAGTAACCTGATGTGATAGTTGTACAACCTGGAGAATCTGCCCTTGCAAGTGAAATATTTCATGATGATATTCATCATGGGAGCAAACCTATTAAGCAACTGACCAAAATGGAATATTTTCTTAATGTTGTCTTTGTATGGTGCTTTGAGGTAAGGTTCATACAGCTGGGCATCCAAATTTTGAGCTTTGAACCACTTTTCAACTACATTAGGTATCCTTGTTGCTGTTGCAATGATTTCTGAAGAAATGGTGAATGTCACCCCTGAAATGGTTATTTGGTCTTTTTGTAGGTTGGTGATGAAACTCCTGACCAAATTAGAATGGATCTACACTCTTTGGACTATCTCACAAAACTCAAAACAACCTAGATGCTGAAAACATTTAATTGCTAGGGGTGATGAATTCAATTCCCTAGTGTCTGATGGCTCTAGCCTCAAGATCTCCCTTCTTTATTGTAGGTCTTCTTATCTTCTTTTTTGATGTTTCTCTCTTCCTCCATAATTTTTCTCTCTTCCTTCATGATATTTCTCCTTGTTTAGAAAGCCTAGAGGAGAAGGGGAAGGAAAAGGGAGTGGGATTGTAGGGTTAGGGAGTTGGGATAGGTGAGGGAAAATTTAGGGAAGGGTGTAAGGGAGTTAGGAATCTTAGGGAAGTGATGGGGATTTGAAATGATAAGGGGGATGGGGTAGGGAATTCAATTATAGGGATGTAGGCTAGTTGCCTAGAAAGGCGCAACATAGGGGTAGGGTTTTAGGAAATATGACTTAGGAATGGGGAATGAAGGGACGTGGGGGTAGTGAGGGATAAATTAGAGTGTGAGGAAAATAAATGGGTCAAGGGGAAAACAAATTTATCTCGCAAACTGAAAAACTAGGGTTTAATCCCTAAAACATGGCAAGGATAGCAATGAGGGGTTTGCACCATAAAATTATGACCATGAGCTAAAAGGAGGGGCTTGGAGGATGAAACTTACTTGAAGATGGGTGAAGAAACCTTTGATTGCTGCTTAGAACCTCTGAAAACGATATTTGAGGTTGTGGCCTCTTTACTACAAAAAGCGCAACGAGCTTGAGAAAGGTGCAACAAACCCTACAAAAAGCGCAGCGTGCTTAAGAAAAGCATAGTGTGCTCACTGCAAAAATCGCAACGCCTATGGAAAAAACACAACGATGGACCTAAAAATTGGTTTTTTGAAGGAAAAAATGGTTTTTTTCTTGGGCAACTTTGAGAGCTCAATGTTGGTGAGTGAAAATGAGTGAATTTTGGTCTTTTAGGGCCTTTTATACTTGGAGAAATATCATTAAATGGACATGTACCCACATTTCCTTTTTTCAAAATCAACCTTACATTTATTTTTACCTTTAACCTTTGAAATTTATCTTTTGATGGCTTAGGAACACTAAATTTATTCTTGGAACCTTGAGTATTTGTAGCTACTTGGAACTCTGAAGTACTTATTGCAAATTAAGAACATAAAATTACATTTTTCTTTGAAATCAAATTTACTGATGAAATTTCTTTATTGTCACTCCTTCACTTGCTGGACTTTATGCATGAAAAGATGATTTGATGACCTTGGAACCCTAATACCTAATGGAGACTCTGAACTGAATGAAACCATGATGAAAATGAATGTAATGACGATGATAACTCATGAATGATGGTACACTCATCTGAGAGGTGAAATGAGCCAGAAATTAGTAAACTTTTGGAAGGAGTAAAATCAAACCTAGATCTACATCCAGTGACCAAATTTTTTGCATGATGACCTAATGGAATGAAAAAAATTTGAAAATGGGACCCTAACCAGACATGATAAGAGTCTATTTTATCACTGGTGGCAGGATGCAAAAACTGACACTAACATGGCTAGCCCCTTTTCCACGAGTAACAGGGATTGACATGGCATCCTCTTGAATTATGGTGGTTAATCAAGATAGATCAACTTACGAGAGGCGTAACTTTCTCATACAAGCTCTGACTAAGGAAATTATTATGGATTTGTAAAGGTATTAGTGTATATATTATGGAATCTATGTCTATAATAGGTTTAGAACAAAAAAAAGTGGTCATTTGAGGCCTCAAAATGGATTTTTAAGTTTTTTCACCCCAAATTTTACAAGTTAATTCCTACAGTTTTTCCACTATGAAAGAATTTACTCAGTAAATGAAAAATAAAATAATGATCCAATTCATATCATACCTCCCCATTTTGGCATGATTTTGGTCCCATCAATATTTTACTAAATGAGGTGAGGAAGTATTTCCTCTTCCTTCTCCTTAGAGCACCATTTAACCTCACTTAGAAGTTGCCTTTTTAATCAAATCTACCAAATGTAATACTACTCATATCTTGTAGTTCCAAACCTATTCTTCAAAATTGTATCTTCAATTAAATCATCCTTATAATTTGGAGCTAAATCCTCTATGGAAGGTAGGACCTAGTCATGTTCTTGATCCAGCATGGAAGGCTCATAGAGTTTCATATTTTCTGCAATCACCACTAAATAAATGTGTATGTATAGGGGTAGATTAAGTCAGTAGGCATTATCTGCCACCTTTTCTAATATCTCTAAAGGACCATAGTGAAGAGCCTTGAGTTTCTTACTAGAACCATGTAGTCTATCTTGGTTCAACTGTAGCCATAGTTCTTCTCCCATTTTGAATAACTTCTTTGGTATATGTTCATCAAGCATAGCCTTTAACATTTCATGTGATTTCTTTTGTGCCTCCTATACTTGTAAATGTATATGCTTGATATTCTCAACAATTTTTTTTGCCTTTAAAGCATCCCCTATGAGATCCTCCCTCACTCCTCCTTTTTATCTATGTGCAATATTTAAGGTGAGTGTGGAAAATATACAAAGCAAGTTTCAAATGGATTCTTACTAGTAGAAGCATGGACTACTAATTATAAGAGTGTTGTATATATACCATATTTTAATATCAGGTTTTCAGATGCTTCTGATTGTTACCCCTCGAAAGTTGCACCAAATTCTTATTGACTATCTTCATTTTCCCATCTGTTAGTGGATGGAATGTTGTATATCTCTTCAATTTCAGGTCGATATTCTCCCATGGTGTAATAAAAAATGCATTTATAAATCTATTGTCTTTGTCTAAAATGATGCTCCTTGGTATCCCAAAGTTCACTTAGACCTATCCAAAGAACAATATTGTTGCTTCTTTCCCATTTGTGGTATTTTTACAGGGCATGAGAATGCACATATTTTCAAACCTGTCAACTGCCACGAACGAGTAGTCATGTCCCCTCCTAGTTGTTGGTAAACTTCCTACAAATTCCATGGAAATGCTTTCCCAAGGATGAGTGAGTATAGGTAAGGGATGGTATAGACCTTATTTCATGTTATTAGTTTTGTTGGTACAAAAAATCACACATCCATATATGAACCTAACTAAATATTCTTGCATTCTAAACTAGTAGGCATACCTTTGTAAGTTTTCCAGTGTCTTCCCTATACCAAAATTCCCTACAACCTTGGAGGCATGAATCTCTCTCATAGACTGCAGTTTCTCACCTTTATGAACACATAACTTTTCATCATGTAGCGTAACTAATTTTGGAGATGATAATCAATGACTTTATCCCTATTCTATACATGACTATGGCTCTACAATTGCTAAAACACCTTCTTGAATTATTCATCCTATATAAATGCCTCTTTGTATGCATCATGTGTGAAAGGATCCATGTGCATTAAAGTTCCCAAAGTTGTGATATTTGATTTGGGTGGCCTTACAAGCATGTCAACCAACGTTTTTATGTTTCCCTTCTTATACTTGATCATTAAATGAAATTGTTGAAAAACCCCATCCACTATTAATGTTTGGTTTCTTGTAACTTACTTTGGGCCCATAGATACTGTAGAAACTAGTAATTTATGTGGATGAATGTCCCCTTTCCCATCAAATAGTGTTTTCACTTTTTGGCAGCTTAAATGAGGACATAGATCTTATTATCATAGGTAAGGTAGTTGAGAACCACCCCATGAAACAATTCACAATGGTAGCATACAAGCATATCTTCATGCATCAACATCACTCCCATAACATAACCACTTACAATTATCTCCACTTTGAAGGGCTAATGCAAGTTCAATAATGCAAAAATCCGTTCTTGATTGATGTTCTTCTTCAAATCCTTAAATTCCTTCTGTTGACCCTTTCCACACTAGAAAATCTTCCACTCACTATTATGGTATAGAGCGGTGCGGTTACTACTAAAAATGAAGGTATGAATTTCATCAAGTACTTTTTTTCCCTAACCAAACTCTTGACCTCAGAAACATTGGTAGGAATCATCCACTTCATGATGGCCTCTGTCTTGGAAGGATATATCTTGAGCTCTCCTCCACCAATCATGTAGCCTAAATATACCAAATACTATCGTGCAAACTCAAATTTCTTGAGATTTTCCAACAATTGGTGCTTCTTCAATGTCTTTACTACTTGCATCAAGTGTGAGATCCGAATTAGCACTATATACTAGTATATCATCCAAATAAACAATAATAAGCTAATCTAGAAAAGGGTGCAGTATGTCATTCATTAATATTATGAATTTAGTTGGTGCATTGCATAGCCCAAAGGGCATGGCTAACCATTCTTACAAACCTTGTCTAGTTTTAAAGGTCATTTTTCATGTATCTTCTTCTCTGACTTGAACCTAGTGATACATTGATTCTAAGTCCAACTTGGTGAAGTATTTTGCTTGTTGTAAATGATCCAGAAAATCTTCAATCTTTGATAGGGGGTTCTTGTTCTTGAGCATAATTTTGTTCAATATCCTATAATCAAGAACATTTTCCATGTCTTGACCTTCTTATTCACAATTATGATGGGTGACCCACATGGTGAGGTAATTGGTCAAATAATACCCTGCTACAGTATTTTTTACAACTTCTTCATCTCATTTGCTTCTAGAATTAACTACCTATACAACCCAATGTTTGGTAATGGAGAGTTTTGTAGCAATTGGATATTGTGCTCCACTTCCCTCATATGTGATATTTGGATCCTATATCACACGTTTATATGCCTATAACAACTCTTGTAGTTGTTGACTCTATTGTATATCACAGCCATATATGCCTCTAACAAATCTTATATTTGTTGATTATATTCCTTAGTAAACACCTCAAGGGATGAATTTACTCTCAATAACTCTTCTACGAACTGATTTTCACTTAAGAAAAACAAGAAATACTTCTTGCTAGAAATAATCAATTTCTTAGCTTGGTTGTAACTTACCCATGAAATATTTGAATTTTACTTGTGCACGTTGATGATGAAGGAATTTTGATTTTACATATAGGTACTCCCAAACACAACTCCACATAAATCAATGGAACTACATCCATTTGTACTTTATTAATAAAATCAGCACTTACAACAAGTTTGATTTTTCATTATTTGGTTGCCTTTATCTATATTACCTTGTTGACCCATCCCAAAAGATATGGGATAGGATGCTCATGAACCTTCGATCCAAGTGTGTTGCCCAAATATAATGCTATGATATTCACATGTGATCTTGAGTCGAATAGGTCATCAATTGTTTCTTCTTGACCTATATCTTTACACGGAAGAGTTTGGTCATCTCATTTTCTTCTTGTTGTTGAAGGCTACTCAGATTCACCCCATTCTACACTGATGTGTAGACAATATTCTCATACACATCCAATTTTCTCTCCACCTATTACTATAATATGTAGCTATGAGGTTTTTCTTCTTCGCATCTTTGTTTTGGTTCTTAAACTTGAGCTTTGGATGTAATTTATAGCACTTCTTCTCTTTGTGACAATTAATATTACAATGGTTGCTAGGATCTTTGCATTGGTTTGTTGTGGCTGCTATGTTCTTTTCCTTTCCTTCTTTTCATTTATTCTTCCCCTCCTTGGATTGTTTCTAGTGTTCTTTCTATTTTGAATGACTTGATCGTCCTTTATTCTAGCATATGTTTTCTAGGTATTGTGCCCGCACACAAGTCTCATTCACCATTTTAGGTTTGACCAACATAACTCGCTTCCACAGATGGATGTGTAGACCCCATAGATACTCGAGGAGTACGTTTGTGTTCTTGGGAGAGATAGCCAACATTAATTCCACGTTCCTTAATTTTGTGGTGTAATATTATACACTCTACCCTCGTCTCTGCATGAAGTAATGCCATTAGATCCATTGTTTCTCTACATAGATGATAGGATATAATTGGGACGTGATGAGAGTTTTAAAATCATCCCACTTAGTCATTAGAGGATTCTCCTCCAAAATCAAGGTTTCCATGTGGATTTCCCACCAGGTCAGGGCATGGCCCTTTAGTTTTAAACAAACAAACAAAATTGTTTATTCCTCCTTTATTTGGTGAACACTAAAATAAAACTCCAACTACTAAAACCAATTATTTAATTTCAAAGCATCAATATCATTGTTGTAACATTTATTGTTTTGATAAGTTATACATTGTAGAAGAAAATGGATAAATTAAAAAATGTTAGGTTTGGATATGAATAGATGAAAATTCAAAAAATGTTAGGACTCATGTCAAAATAAAATAATCATATCAAAAAATGATAGGATTAGATGCTTTAAAAAATGAATGCAAAAAGATTTGAAAATGTTAGGCATAGATAAAAGCAATAAAAGAAATAAAACTGCTTAGTTTCAAATAAATAAATAAAAAATAAGTTGTGTGCAGTTTGTTACGATGCCACAACCCAAAATAATTTGGTATTGATGATACTGCTTAAACATGATAAAAAATATTTAAATATATGCATTTTAGATTAGGAAATAAAAATTTCACCAAACTGTTTAAACTCGGTTGAACATTAGACTTAGGAAAATTAATGGCAGCTTGTTTAAATGAGCCTAAATTAAGATTAGGATTAAATTATGTTTTATTAGCATTAATCACTTCATTAAGTGGTTAATTATTGTTGTAATAAAGTGCATGTTAACTTTATTCTAAAGTCGCAACGTAAAAATTTCTTTTGTCACTTTGCATTAATCCCGGAGCAGATCTCAATGGTTCTCATCTTCCCTGCCCAAAGCAACGATGGGGAAGGCATTTCGCACCCCCTTTCTCTATTTCTCGTTAACGGCAGGGGGGGTCCGAAAAGTGGTTTCTTTTCAGCAAGCCCCTTGCAAACGTGTCGCTCCCTCGTCATTTCACACCCCCTGCTTACCGTCACCTGACCCCTCCGAAATATGCCTTTCCTCCCGAGGTCTATTTGAGTTCCTGTCAACGTCCATATTTCGATGCCTAATCACCTCCTGCCACCTGTAGCCATTCTGTTACGTCTGCTCCCTTACCGTTAAGTTCAACCATGCCATTACAGCCGCTCCTTAACCGTTATCAGCTGCTATTATTTTCATCCGCTCCATTACCATTTCCCATTAAACCTCCGTGGCTTGTTCTCCAACAGTCATCCCATATAACGGTAATCCAAGCATGTATAAATAAACATATCCCATTCCTTGCACCACCCTTTGATTCGTTTGTCATTCTTTCGAATTGCAGGTTTGCAGAGACACAGTTTCAGTTTACCACTCTGCCTTTGATCGCCCTTGTCAGCAGATTTATTAAGAGGCCTATCAGTTACTTGCAGAGACTTCCTTCGTTTTCTATTACTTTAGCAGAGAAATACTTCTTCTCTTTTACTCTGCAGAAAGAAATGGCTCCCAAAGGAAAGGGTCGAAAACTAGTCATTGAAGAAACTCCAAATGTGTCTACCACCATAGATCTCGACCATGTCCCATTACCTGACCAATTTTTCAAGATTAAAAACACATAACGCGAATTCAAGCTCTATGAATTGCATCTCTGGTTAAAACAAAAATATTTATACAAAAAATATGAAGTCAAGCTCTGGGAGGATTTATTGCCTATGTTCACCTTTCCTCAAACCCATGAGTTCCCTGATCTAGTCACCTGGTGTCAAGCTAGGTATGATCTCATTAAAAGGAATGTAATAGCTCAAAAAGGACACATTCTGATTTATATTACACCTGAGACCATAAACCAAATGTTGCTAATCCCACACAGTGATTCCATCGGTGATTTTTCCCAAGCTGCTCTCATGGAGTTATACCACAAACTGAATTTTCCTCAAAGAGCTCATATTTTCGAAACATTTCTTCCAGATGATGTTGAACTTTCGAAAAATAACCCTCCTTACCCATCCACTATGTTCCCTGAAGCAACTGGGCACATTATTTCCTTAATTTCCTGTTTTTTAGGCTATCAAAATGACAAAGTAGTAGATGAGTCAATTATGGGTTACTTTTCCATTTTCTCCAAAGACAGTTAGCCATCATTCATGTAAAATTACAACCAGTTCCTGTCTGATAATATGCATGAACATATGATTAATTTGACTACTCAAGGCATGTTGAAGTACACTTTTTTACTAGTTCACATGTTTCTTTTTCAGCAGGGGGATTCATTACCAATTACATTGCATAAACAGGATGATCATGGTGTTAACCAATCATTCATTCAATAGACTCAATTGGTTAGATCCATTTCAACTGAATTTTCATTTGCATATGTCATTGACTCCTTCATTTATTCAGTTGCCCAGCTTTTAAGTAGTTAGAATGAGCCTAGGATTGGCTCAGACATCAAAAGGATACTTCATCTAAGTGATCAAGTTAAAACAGGAGACTGGTATCTTTACCAAAATAATAAAGAGATAAGAGTATATGGCTGTGAATTGGCACCTTAAAAGCTGCCAAAATATGTTCCAATGAGACTTTTCTCTCTAGAATATATTAGGAAAATGATTAACATGGATTAATTTCATTTTGTTTCAGGTAAATGAAAATCTTAGTTTAAGATCAAGACTAAGGTGGGATCTTTCATATGAAACACCAGGACAACATGAATTAAAGCAAATGCAATATTCAAGAGGATGAGCTTTCACCCAAGTTTCACTTGGTCATATGATCCATTCAACATTATTTCTAATTTGAGGGTGGAGCTAAAGACAATGCCTTACAACCACACTCCTAGGCCAGAGATTGAGAAATTCATGAACTAGGATCAATTGGCAGAAAACACATTGCAAGAAGAAAAGGAGCAGATTATTTCTACCTCCACTTTGCAAACTCCCATTTCTCAAGACAAGCAGCTTAAAAGGCCTAGAGACGAACCATCATCTTCTAAAAAAATTGTCAAGGAATTCATAATCTAGCAGAAGACATATTTCACCATTTCCACTTAGCAAAGTCAAAAAGAGCCAGATATCATTGATTTGGGTGATGCAGAAGTTTCTACAATAGCAAAGGGAAATGTTCCTAATACCCCATCCTCCTCTTCAGCTTCACAATATCCCATGGAGATTATTTAATTAGTAGGAACCAATGAACAAGGTGATCAAAATATTTTCTCTAAATTCTCAGAGATTAAACAAAAAAATGAAGCTCTAAAGGCCAATGTCTATAGTCAATTTTGGAAACAGACCTCTACATCACATCATAGGCTATTAAAAACTTTTGACAGTGAAAAGGGAAGGATGTAGATGGCTTTTCTACAAGCCCAAATCCCCTTATGATTACAAGAAGACCATATTCTCTTTTGATGCAAATCAGATTCATCCCAGTCACGAAATGGACATGCACAACCAGTCAGGAGAAATTCTTTACTCTACCATGACTAACAATGCCATGGTATTATCCAAATTGAGAACAACTCTGTCAAATGTACAGTCATAGTTGAAAATTGAGAACCTTTCCTCTTTGGCTAAAGATAGAAAGCTAAAATCATTAGAAGATATAGTAATAAATATTGGCTATGACCCTAAGGATGTCAAAGTTGTAAATGAAATTCTTAAGAATAAGAATGCATACATTGCATCTCTTCGAAAGAAACTCAAATTTCCTTCTACAGAAGATCCCTAAACCAAGGAGGTAGAGGAAAGTTAACATAATAGAGAATAAATGCTCAAACTTCTCATTGAGCAGCACATTCAAATCAAGAAGATGGAGGAACAAATTGAAGGTCTACTCAAGGAGAAGGAACAATCAACTCAGGTGGCCATGATTCCAATTTAAGTTGTACCTATTGCAGTTCCAGGCATGGAGCCAAGTTCTTCATCAACAACATCAGAATCTACATCAACAATAGGTGACCCAAGAAAACTTATGTAGGATTTGTCTCTACAAAATCGGGAGAATGAAAAGCTTCTGGAGAAATTCAGGAACCTAGAAGCTCAGAAGATAAAGAATGATACTCTTTACATGGAAGAAATGTAGAAATCTCACAGGTTAACATAGAAATTTCATAAGTTAGAGAGTGAGTTATTGATGGCAGACACCTTGGCCCAAGCCATGGAAAGAACCTAGACTGAAATAAGTCAGGCTATGAATGAAGAATGGCCCTTTGTACATATTATTTTTGAATAGTAAGAACTAATCACTAAGTGCAAAGCAATCATTGAGCGGGAAAAGGAAGCACTTAAGAAAAAACCAGCCGAAGCTTCAAATATTATTAAGGTGTTGAATTCAAAGAGCAGAGTATAATTATAACAGATTAATATCACAGATAGAACAGAAACCATTTTGGAAATCTAGAAAGTTCCGTAGAAGAAGAATATGTTGAATCAGTTGGAAACCAAGTGTCAAACTTTGGACACTGTTCTCCAAATATTTCACATCAAGTTCAACCTACTAAATCAAAGAGGATTGCTAGGATTAGTAGTGCCAAATGATAGGTTAATCATCTTGGAGGAGTATTGCAAGAATATTTACACAATTGAATTTGACAAAGCCAAATTTGTAGGGATTAAAGATCATATTATAGGAAAGGATTTTTTGGAGGCTTTATATTTTGATTTAATAATTAGACACGAAATCAAACATCTCTTTATCAATAAGCCCACTTTTTAGAGATATACTGAAGTAGATGAAGTTTTCAGAAGATTGATTAATCTGGATATACCAAGTCAGGAAAGATGGGATCACTTATGTGAAACTATCAAGTGAATTTCATCTTCAACAACATGCCAACAAAGCAGTACATTTTGGGGCTACATCGTCAATGATTTCCTTGAAGATAGTGACAACTCAAATCAACAGTTTTTGTATTCCTATATTTTGATACTATTTTTTTTAATCTGTTTAGATGCTTTTAATAGATAGAATTTAGTATAAATAACTCTACATTCGAGTTATTAAGGGTTGCACCCTTGGATGAGCACTTGTAAAGAAGAATTGCATGAGCTTTTGATCATTGATGATTAATAAAAGGATTCTGAATTTTTTTCAAATAGTTTTTCTCCTTGTAAGTTTTTCCAGTATTCATTTCATTTTTTTTTTCTGCATATATTTAAGTTTTATGGGGATAAGTGGGTAAGAGAAAACTATATCTATGTCTATCTTAAATCCTCTAAAGTTATAATCTATTTTAGAGATTGATTTATTAGACTATCTGTCTGTATGACTCCCTCTACATCAACTAAGTGTGAGTAATATTCATAATGTTAAATATATTTTGTTAAGCTGTAAAAATTGTTTCTCGGCCTTTCATACTTATGATAAAATAAATATTCAATCTAGATATTTAGCTGATCATGTTTTCTTACAGTTTTCGCCTTCACATATGAAAAATCAAATCATTGTTTTGAATTAAAGCAACAACCCTTTTCTTAATACTCAATACTATCAAAGTTGAAAACACATGCCTATTATTTGCTCAATACATTGGTCATCCAAAAAATCCTTTTAAAACAACAAAATATTTTAGATGCTCTGGCATAATTAATTAACCTATAATTATCTCAGAGGACAACCCAGACTAGACATAACAAGCCACAACTGATCGGATCATGGACACAAAGATCAAGACTACGAATAACAAGCCACAATTGATTGGATCATGGACACAAAGATCAAGAGCACCTAACAACAAAATATCTAGTTGTAACCAGTTGTCAAAGTTGTCCAACTCATGCACCAAGGCGAGTGGCTCACCAAGGACCAAGTTCAACAAAAGTTTCCTCATCTCATGGAGGAACTCAACACAATGGGGACCATTGATTCCTAAGGGGGGACGAATGATCCAAGTGGATATTGGTGGCAACCCACCTTTTCCACTTCGACCCCCACCATTGTTTCTTCGGCTCCTGAACTTTCAGATCCATTTTGAGTCGTCAGATATATATTTATAATGAGGTATTTCACGCGTTAAAAAAATATTGTATGTCAAATTTACGTCCCCGGGAAGTTGATGTACCAATTTACCCAAACGAGGCCCACAGATTTTGCACTTCATCTCCTAGGGTTAGGTTTTTGGATGGTTAGAGTTTTCCATAGTATCTCAATAACAAATATGCCTTCGAGCCTCATTACAACACATTTCAGAGGCATGTAGCCACCACATCTCTTCTTAGATATAAGCTACCATCGTCTGAGCTAGTTTATTTTTCATTTTGTCTGTAAGAATTTTTCAGTATTTGATATTAATGAAATGAAGTGTTATTCCTACTGCATCTCTATGTTTATGTTTATTTCTATATTTATTGTGTTCCTGCATAATTCTGGATCAGTAGTATAAAAGTGGTATGCGCTTTGTCGATATTTCTTTGCATGTCCGCAACGAGGTCGGGGAATAAGGAGTTAGGGCTCGATCTAGTTGAACCTTTGCAATATCAACCTTGAAAACCCCGACGATCTCCCATGATGGAAGGAAATAAAGTCAAGGGAGCAGGAGATCCTATCAAAATATTTCTCTAGGAGGCCCTTGATAAACGAATGAACGCAATGATGGATAAATTTTCCTAAATCCTTCAACGGATACCCACAGACGACGCATCTTCATTCAGCAACCACTCTAGAGGCACCACTCATTTTAAGGTACAAGTAAAATTTGACATTCCTATATTTGAGGGCCAAATAGATACAAATATCATAGATAGATGAGTGAATCTATTAGAAGTATATTTCTCGGTTCATGAATTTTCCAATCGGGAAAATATTACTTTTGCACTCCTCAAAGCCCCCCCCATGTCAAGGACTGGTGGGA
Source organism: Pinus albicaulis (assembly GCA_034641835.2). Lineage (NCBI taxonomy): Eukaryota > Viridiplantae > Streptophyta > Pinopsida > Pinales > Pinaceae > Pinus > Pinus albicaulis. The sequence continues at coordinate 787,925,873 of CM076572.1, forward strand.
AACCTACTATGAGAAAAATGATGGGAGGGAACCCTCCTTGTTTTCGGCCGCACACAGTTGGAATTATTTTCAAGATGCCATCAAGGAACAATAGTATCCCATGGGGATCTATGAGGACAAGTACATACAATGGAATATGCTACGACATCAAAGGGATCAAGATGTGCATGAGCTGATGAATATGTTCCTTACCCTGGACACAAAGTTGGGTATCAAAGTTTCACAGAAAAACTTGGTGTTGAATTACCGTAGTTGTTTGCATAGATACATTTAGGAGGAAATGGAGTTCCTCGACATCTCCTCACTTGGTGCAACATATCGGTATGCTTCCAAGATTGAACAAAAATTCAAACAGAAGAAGCGAGACTTTAGATCTGCGAATCATAAGCAAGGGAAAGACGCCCCCAAACCGCAGAACAAAGGAAAAATCCAAGGCGAGGTGGCCCAAGACAACCCACCAAATCCGCAAGAGAATAACAACCCCACAAAGACAAATAAGGACATGAGAAAGAAGTGTGAGTTCCATAAGAGCTCTGATCACAACACAAGTGAGTGTCGGGCCAAGCAGTCAATAGTGGTCGAGCTGAAGGCTTCTGAATCAGATGCATGTTTCGACTCTGAGTCAGAACCCAACAAGGGGAATGACAAAGTGAAGCAGATTATTAATGCGGAGCCCAACACCACTGTTTCCACACCAAGATCTAGAAGGAGGAACCCAAAGATGCAGAGGAGGGGGAGCGCCTCTTCCATTCCCAAATGTGGGTGAATGGTTCCTCGTTTTAGTTCATTGTCGACAACGGGAGCCAAAAGAACCTCATTTCAGCAAAGTTCATGAAGAAGTTTGGCCTGCCAACCACAACACACCCACAAACGTACACCTTTGGGTGCCTTCACCAAGGACAGGATCTTTGTGTCATCCAATAGTGTCGCCTTCCCTACAGCATCAAGCCCTTCACGGATGAGGTATAATGTGATATTTCTCCTCTTTATGTTTGTGATGTATTATTAGGCCAACAATACTTGTGGAAGTGACATGTTGTGTATGAGTCTAGGCCTTGCTCTGTTATTGTTACTTTGGGAAATACGTTGTATGGGATACTGAAGGTAGCACTGCCTACCACCATCTCTTTGATCACTGCAAAACAATGCAGTAAGATCATTTCTAAAATTGGGAAATTTGTTTTTCCTAATGATCCACCCTCAGGGCAAGAAGAATATTGTGGCCACGACCTACAGAAAGGGCTCCTCCACACATAAAAAAGAGATGGACAAGGTCGTGGAGGAGTATGGGGACATATTCACCTTGCCCGCAGGGGTACATATGCATTTTCAGGTCAAGCACTCCATTGATCTGACCCTAAGAGTGTTGCTACACAATGGACCAATCAATCGGCACTCTGTTCTGGAGAACAACAAAATCAAGAGGCAGATTCAGGAGCTGCTACAAAATGGTCACATCTAGCCGAGTTCATCACCCTGTGGGAGCTCGATCGTGTTGGTGCAGAAGAAGGATGGGACTTGGAGACTCTGCATTGACTATCGGACATTGAACAAGATCACTGTATGGAATAGGTATCTGATCCCGCAGATTGATGACCTTCTGGACCAACTCAAGGGGGCCAAATATTTTAGCAAGATTGAATTGAAGTCTGGGTATCACCAGGTACCAATCAAACCCTCTGGTGTGTGGAAGACTGCCTTCAAAGCCAGGGAGGGCCTTTTTGAATGACCGGTCATGCCTTTCGGGTTTACGAATGCTCCTGCAACCTTCATGAGGCTGATGGATGAAATCTTGTGACCATTCACCAAATCATTCATGGTGGTTTATTTGGATGACATCCCGATCTTTAGCCAGAGCTAGGAAAATCACCTCCACCACATTCGACAGGTCCTGCAAACACTTCAACAACACAAGTTGTGTGCCAATTTGGAGAAATGAATTTTTGGCATGAACCAAGTTCAATATATGGGACACATTATTGATGAATGGGTAGTGAATGTAGACCCAACCAAGATCCAGGTCGTTCGAGATTAGTCAGCCCCAACCACTCTAACAGAGCTCTGTAGCTTTTTGGGTCTTGCCAATTTCTACCGCAAGTTCGTGTTGGGGTTCTACCATATCACTTGGCCTTTGAGTCAAGTCACTAATGGAAGAGAGAAGTCAAAATTCTTTTGGTTTGAATCTCAGTATAAGGCATTCGCAGAGTTGAAGCATCGCCTTTGCTATGCACTAGTGGTCACATTACCAGACTTGCAGCAACCATTGGAGATTGAGACATATGCCTCTGACTATGCTATTAGGGTGGTACTTACTCAACAGGGGCATCTAGTGGCATATCATTGTGAGACACTTTCAGGCACATTACAAAAGTATCCCACCTATGAAAAAGAAATGTATTTCATTGTGCAAGCCCACCGATAATGGAAGCATTACATTTTGGGTAAGGAAACGATATTCCACATAGATCACTGACCCCTACAGTTCATCCAGACACAAGGGAAGTTGCAGAACGATCACCATCATAAATGGTCCACATACCTGCAACAATTCCATTTGAACATCAAGTACAAGAAGGGAAACACCAATAATGTTGCAGATTTCCTCAGTTGACCGCCGATCGTGGCACTAATCATTGTGCTTGTATCTTGTGGGCACTAGACTTCAAGTTGGTCGCATCTCTACAAAAGTGATCTAAAATTTGGCAACACATACCCGATGTTCTTGGAGGGTAAGAAAGTTCCAAATTTTCACCTACAGGATGCACTGTTATGCCACTTGGGAAACTTTTGTGTTCCTTCAAGCGAGCATGCCAAGATGATTTGGGAAGCACACGACAGTGGGGTCGTTGTACATTTCAGGGTCGAGAAAATACTGGCAGTACTGTAGAAGTATTTCTGTTGCTCGAACCTTTGACATGATGTTGTGAAGGAAATCATATCTTGCACTTCCTGCACCATTTCCAAACCAACCATCAATACACAAGGCCTATATACTCCTATTCCTACCCCTAGTAACCTTTGGGAATCCATATCCATGGATTACATGTCAAACCTTCCTTCTACCATGCATGGAAATGACTGCATTTTTGTGGTCGTCGACATATTCTCTAAAATGGCCATTATGGCAACTCACAAGAAGAATATCATAGCAGAATCCACTGCTAAACTCTTCTTTGAACGAGTGTGGGTACACTTTAGGATCCCACAACACATTTTCTCAGACTAGGATAGCAGGTTCCTCAGTACATTTTGGTCAAGTATTTGGTCGATGTTGGACACCAAGCTCACTAAGTCCACAAATTTCCACCCCAAAACTAATGGCCAAACAAAGGTAGTTAACAAGATGATCGTACACATTTTGCACATGTACAACTCGAATAATCCACACACATGGGATGGAAGCCTCCCCTATGTCCAGCACATTTATAATTGGGATCTTCAAAACTCAACTGGCCACAACCCCTTTCATGTGGGCTTGGGATTCTAGCCAATATGTCCCATTGATGTGGCCATACCATTTGCAGCTACTCAAGCAGATTCGACTCATGTCCAGTCCAAAGCTGACAAGGCAAAAAAATTCATTGAGTACATTCAAAACATCTGTCAATGGGTCCATGACATATTGGGCAGAGCCAATTCTAAGTACAAGCAGTAAAATGATCAACATCAGGAGCTACACAAGTTCCAAGTGGGAGAAAAAGTTTGGATACATTTGCAAAAGGAGCGCCTCATTGGGCCCCACTGTAAGCTTCGCTCGCTTTGATATGGGCCATGCACTCAACAAGGAGATAGGGGACAATTCCTTCGAGCTTAGTATTCCACCATTCCTTGGTATGCACCCAATGTTCAATGTGGACTTCCTTCGACCATAGTTTCCACCATTGTTGGACACATCCGACATTGCAGAATAACTCACACAAATAGAGTTAAAACAAGGCTGCATGGAACAAGCCACAACTGATCAGATCATGGAAACACGGATCAAGAACACCGAAAAACAAAAGATATAGTTGTATCAAGTTGTCAAAGCTAGCAAACTCCATCACCAAGGCAAGTGGCTCACCAGGGACCAAGTTCAACATAAGTTTCCTCATCTCATGGAGGAACTCAAAGAAATGGGGACCATTGCTTCCTAGGGGGGAGGAATGATCCAGGTGGATATTGGTGGCCACCCACCTATTCCACTTGGACCCTCACCATTTTTTCTTTCAAATTTTCAGTTTCATTAATTATAGCACAATTTACTATTTCTGGCAGTTTTTCGGGTTCTAAACTTTTGGAGCCGTTTTGAGTCCCTAAACAACATTTTTTAGGAAACTCGGGACCAACATGGGTCTTTGACCCTTGTATCGAAAGTTTTTTTCCTAGGATATATATTTCTAACGAGGCATTGTGCATGTCAAACAAAGATTGTATGCCAAAGTTACGTCCCTGGAAAGTTGATTTACCAATTTACCCAAACGGGGCCTAGAGTTTTGGCGCTTCATCTCCTAGGGTTAGGTTTTTGGATGTTTATGGTTTTCCATTGTTTCTCAATAATAAATAGGCCTTCAAGCCTCATTGTAACACAGTTTAGAGGCATGTAGCTTCCACATCTCTTCTCAGAGATAAGCTACCAACACCCGAGCTGGTCTATTTTCCATTTTGTTTGTAAGCATTTTTTTGGTATTTGATATTAATGAAATGAATTGTTATTCCTGCTGTGTCTATAAGTTTAAGTTTATTTATGTATTTTACTATGTTCCTGCATAATTCTGGATTAGTGGTATCAGATCGTTCTGCTCTTTCTTGATCTTTCTTTGGATGTCCCTAATGAGATTGAGGTATAAGGAGTTAGGGCTAAGTCTGGTTGAAACTTTGCAAGATCAGCCTTGCAAACCTCGATCGCCTCCCATGGCGGAAGTAAAGAAAGATGAGGGAGTAGGAGATATTATCAAAATATTGCTCGAGGAGGCTCTCGAGAAACAAAGGAACATGATGATGGATAAATTTGCCCAAATCCTTCAACGACTACCCACCAACGACACACCTTCATCTAGGAGCCACTCCTTTTAAGGTACAAGTAAAATTTGACATTCCCATATTTTAGGGCCAAATAGATGCAAACCTCGTAGGTATATGATTGAATCTATTAGAAGGATATCTCTTGGTTCATGAATTTTCCAATCGGGAAAATATTATTTTTTCACTCCTCAAATCTGACCCCCATGTCAAGGAATGGTGGGAAACATACTATGAGAAAAAGGAAGAGAGGGAATCCTCCCTGTTCTCGGTCGCACCCACTTGAATTTATTTTTGAGACGCCATCAAGAAACAATATTATCCTATGGGGAGCTATGAGGATAAGTGCATACAATGGACCACGCTGTCGCAAAAAAGGGATCACGATGTTCATGAGCTGACAAATATGTTCCATACCCTTCGTACAAAGTTGGGTTTCAAAGATTCAGAGAAAAATTTGGTGCTGAGGAAATGGAGTTTCTAGATATCTCCTCGCTTGGTGCAACATATCGGTATGCTTCCAAGATTGAGCATAAATTAAAATAGAAGAAGTGAGACTTTGGATCTACGAATCAAAAGCAAAGGAAAGGCCCCCCTAAACCACAGAACAAAGGAAAAAGCCAAGGCAGGGTGGCCTAGGACAACCCGCCAAAGCCACAAGCGAAGAAAAACACCGCAAAGCCAAAGAAGGACAAGGGAAAGTGGTGTGAGTTCCATAAGAGCTCCACTCACAACACAGGTGAGTGATGGGCCAAGTAGTCACTCTTGGCAAAGTTGAAGGCTTCCGAATCAAATGCATGTTTCGACTCTGAGTCATTTCCCGATAAGGGGAATGAAAAATGGAAGAAGATTATCGATGTGGATCCCAACACCACTATTGCCACCACCAAGATCCAGAAGGAGGAACCCGAAGATCTAGAGGAGGGGGAGCGCTTCTTCCATTTCTAGATGTGGGTGAAGGGTTCCCCGTTTCTGTTCATTGTCAACAGTGGGAGACAAAATAACCTCATTTCACCATAGGTCCTCAAACATTTGGGTCTTCCACCCACATCACACCCACTACCATACACCATCGGGTGGCTTCACCAAGGACGAGATCTTCGCGTCAGCCAACAATGTCGCCTTCCCTACAACATCAAGACCTTCATGAATGTAGTATTATGTGATAATTCTCCTCTTGATGTTTGTGATGTATTATTAGGCCAACCATACTTGTTGTGTATAATTCTAGGCCTCATGTTGTTGTTGTTACTCTAGGAAATAATTTGTACATGATATCGAAGGTAGCACCGCCTATCGACATCTCTTCAATCACTACAAAACAATGTAGTAAGCTCATTTCCAAAACGAGGAAATTTGTTTTCATGATGATCCACCCCGAGGGAAAGAATAATATTGTGGCTACGACCTCCAGATAGGGCTCCCCTGCATGGAAACAAAAAATAGACAAGGTTGTGGAGGAGTACGATGACATCTTCACCTCACCCAAAGGGGTACCTCTGCATTGTTAGGTCAAGCACTCCATCGATCTGACTTCAGGCGCACCGCTACCCAATGGGCCAATATATCGATGCTCTGTTATGGAGAACGGTGAGATCAAGAGGCAGATTCAAGAGCTGATACAGAAATGTCACATCTGGCTGAGTTCATCACCCTGTGGGAGCCTGATCATGTTGGTGCACAAGAAGGATGGGACTTCGAGACTCTGTATTGACTATCAGACACTGAACAAGATCACTATTCGGAATAAGTATACGATCCCGCATATTGATGACCTTCTGGACCAACTCAACGGGGCCAAATATTTCAGCAAGATCGACTTAAAGTCTGGGCATCACCAAGTACCAATCGAACCCACTGATGTGCGGAAGACAACCTTCAAAGCCAAGGAGGGCCTTTTTGAATGGTTGGTCATGCCATTTAGGTTGATGAATTCTCCCGCAACCTTCATGATGCTGATGGACGACATCTTGCGACCATCCACCAACTCATTCATGGTGGTGTATTTGGATGACATCCTGATCTTTAGCCAGATATGATAAGAGAACCTCAACTACATTCGACAGGTCCTCCAAACACTGCGACAACATAAGTTATGTGCTAATTTGTAGAAATGCATTTTTGGCATGAATTAGGTTCAATATCTGGGACACATTATTAATGAACGAGGGGTGCATCTAGACCTAGCCAAGAACCATTTGATTCGGGATTGGCCAACCCCAACCACTCTAACAGAGGTCCACATGTTTCTAGGTCTTGCCAATTTCTACCGCAGGTTCGTGTTGGGGTTCTCTCATATCACTCGGCCTTTGAGTCAAGTCACCAAGGGAGGAGCGAAATCAAAATTCTTTTGGTCTAAATCTCAACAGAAGGCATTAGCAGAGTTGAAGCATTGCTTATTCTCTGCACCAATTCTCACATTACCAGATTTGTAGCAACCATTTGAGATCAAGACAGATGCCTTTGAATATGCTATTGGGTTAGTACTTAATATGCAGGGGCATCCAGTGGCATATCAAAGTGAGATACTTTCAGACACAGTCTGAAAACATCCCACCTATGAAAAAGAAATGTATTCCATTGTGCAAGGTTGCCAACAATGGAAGCATTAAATTTTGGGAAGGAAACGATCATCCACACAGATCATCGACCCCTGCATTTCATCCAGACACAAGGGAAGTTGCAGAACAATCGCCATAAAAAATTATCCACATACCCACGACAGTTCCATTTGAACATCATGTACAAGAAGGGAAACACCAATAATGTTGCAGATTGCCTCAGCCGACCGCTGATCGTGGTGCTAACCATTGTGCTCAACTCTTGTGGGCACGAGACTTCGGGTTGGCCACATCTCTACAAAAGTGATCCATAATCCGGCAACACATACCAAAAGCTCATGGAGGGTAAGCAAGTTCCAAATTTTCACCTCCGTAATGCACTGTTATGCCACCTAGGACACCTGTATGTTCCTTCAAGCAAGCATGACAAGATGATTTGGGAATCACACTACAATTGTGTCGCTGGACATTTCGGGGTCGAGAAAAAAATGGAAGTAATGTAGAAGTATTTATATTGGTCGAACCTTTGACATGATGTTGGGAAGTACATCAGATACTGCACTGCCTATGACATTTCCAAACCGACCATCAATAAGCAAGTCCTATATACTATGTTGCCTACCCCTAGTTGACCTTCGGAATCCATCTCCATGGATTACATGTCGAGCCTTCCTTCTACCGAACATGAAAACAACTACGTTTTTGTGGTCGTTGACAGATTCTCTAAAATGGCCATTATGGCGGTCTCCAAGAAAAATATCACAACAGAATCCACTGCTAAAATATTCTTTGAACGAGTGTGCGTACACTTTGGAATCCCACAGTCCATTATCTCATATCAGAATAGTAGGTTCCTTAATACATTTTGGTCAAGTCTTTGGTCGATGCTGGACACCAAGCTCACTAATTCCACAAATTTCCACCCCAAAACTGATGGCCAAACTGAGAGGTCATCAACGGGATGATCGTACACATTCTACGCATATACAACTCGAAGCATCCATGTACATGGGATGAAAGCCTCCCCTATATCCAACACAACTATAACCATTCTCTCCACAACTCAAATGGCCACATCCCCTTTCAGTTGGGCTTGGAATTCAAGCCATTATGTCCCATTGTCATGGCGATACCATTTGCAGCTACTCAGGTATATTCGGCTCATGTCCAGTCCGAGGCCGACAAGGCGAACAACTTCATTGAGCACATCCAACACATCTGCCAATAGGTCCATGACATATTGGACAGAGCCAATGCTAAGTCCAACCAGCGACATGATCAACATTCGGTGCCACACAAGTTCCAAGTGGATGACAAAGTTTGGATACATTTTCAAAAGGATCACCTTGCTAGACCCCACTGCAAGCTTCACCCGCTCCGATATTGGCCATGAAACATCACCAAGGCGGTAGGGGACAATTCCTTTGAGCTTACTATTCCACCATTCCTTGGTCTACACCTAGTGTTCAATGTGGACCTCCTTTGGCCCTACTTTCCACCATTTTTGGACACATCTGACATTGTAGAACAATTCACACCAATGGAGTTAAACCCAGACTGCATGGAACAAGCCATAACTGATCGGATCATGGACACACAGATCAAGAACTCCTGAAAACAAAATATCCAGTTGTATCAATTTTTCAAAGTTGGCTAACTCCTGCACCAAGGCAAGTGGCTCACAAGGGACCAGGTTCAACTTCCTGAACTTCCAGAGCCATTTTGAGTCCCTAAACGACGATTTTTGGGAAACCTAGGACCAACAGTCCTTGGATATATATTTCTAATGAGGTATTTTGCGTGTCAAACAGAGATTGTATGCCAAAGTTACATCCCCAGGAAGTTGATGTACCAATTTACCCAAACGGGGCCCATAGTTTTGGTGCTTCATCTCCTAGGGTTAAGTTTTTGGATGTTTATGGTTTTCCGTTGTTTCTCAATAATAAATAGGCTTTCGAGCCTCATTTTAACACAAGTGAGAGGCATGTAGCCACAACATCTCTTCTCATAGATAAGCTACCATCTCCTGAGCTAGTTTATTTTCCATTCTGTCTGTAAGCATTTTCAATATTTGATATTAATGAAATGAAGTGTTATTCCTTCTGCATCTCTGTGTTTATGTTTATTTCTATATTTTATTGCATTCCTGCATAAGTCTAGATTAGTGGTATTAGAACGGTCTGTTCTTTATTGATATTTCTTTTGCATGTCCCTAACAAGTTGGAGGTATAAGGAGTTACGGCTCGATCTGGTTGAACCTTTGAAAGATCAACCTCGCAAACCCCGACGACCACTCATGGAGGAAGAAAAAAAGGAAGAGGGAGCAGGAGATGCTATCAAAATATTGCTCGAGGAGGCCCTCAAGAAACAAAGGAACATGATGATGGATAAATTTTCCTAGATCCTTCAACGGCTACCCACTGACGACTCATCTTCATCCAGCATCCACTCTGGAGGTACCACTCCTTTTAAGGTACAAGTAAAATTTGAAATTCCCATATTTGAGGGCCAAATAGATACAGACATCGTAGAGAGATGATTGAATCTATTAGAAGGATATTTATCGACTGATGAATTTTCCGATTGGGAAACGATTATTTTTTCACTCCTCAAAGCTGACCCCCATGTCAAGGACTAGTGGGAAAACTACTCTAAGAAAAAGGATGAGAGGGAACCCTTCATGTTATCTGCCCTACCCACTTGGAATTATTTCTGAGACACCATCAAGGAACAATATTATCCCGTGGGGAGCTATGAGGATAATTACATACAATGGAATACGCTGCAGGAGTAAAGGGATCAAGATCTGCATGAGCGGACGAATCTGTTCCATACATTGCGCAGAAAGTTGGGTATCAAATATTCAGAGAAAAATTTGGTGTTTAAGTACCATAGTTGTCTACACAAATACATTCAGGAGGAAATGGAGTTCCTCGACATATCCTTGCTTGGTGCAACATATCGGTATGCTGCTGAGATTGAGCAGAAATTCAAACAGAAGAAGCGAGACTTTGGATCTGTAAATCATAAGCAAGGGAAGGGTGCCCCAAAGCTACAGAACAAAGCACAAAGCCAAGGCGAGGTGGCCTAGGACAACCCACCAAAGCCGCAAGTGAATAAAAACACCACAAAGCCAAAGAAGGACATGGGAAAGTGGTGTGAGTTCCATAAGAGTTGCACTCACAACACAAGTGACTTTCGGGCCAAGCAGTCACTGGTGGCTGAGCTGAAGGCTTTTGAATCAGATACATGTTCTGACTCTGAGTCAGAACCTGATAAGGGGAATGACATAAGGAAACAGATTATCAATGCGGAGCCCAACGCCATTGTTTCCACCACCAAGATCTAGAAGGAGGAACTCGAAGATCCAGAGGAGGGGAAGCACCTATTCCATTCCTAGTTGTGGGTGAAGGGTTCCCCGATGCAGTTCATTGTCAACAGCGGGAGCCAAAAGAACCTCATTTCATCAGAGGTCATGAAGCAGTTGGGACTACCGACCAAAACACACCCACATCTGTACACCATCGGGTGGCTTCACCAAGGACGAAATATTCATGTCATCCAGAAGTGTCACCTTCCCTTCAACATCAAGCCCTTCACGGATGTGGTATTATGTGATATTTCTCCTCTTGATGTTTGTGATGTATTATTAGGCCAACGATACTTGTGGAAGTGACATGTTTTGTATGATTCTAGGTCTCATGTTGTTATTGTTACTTTGGGAAATAAGAAGTACAGGATACCGGAGGTAGCACCGCCTATTGCCATCTCTTTTATTGTTGCAAAACAATGTAGTAAGCTCATTTCCAAAATCAAGAAATTTTTTTTCCTTATGATCTGCCCCTAGGGCAAGAAGAAGTCTGTGGCCACAACCTCAAAACAGAGCTTCTCCACACGAAAACAACAGATGGACAAAGTTGTGGAGGAGTATGGGGACATCTTCATGTCACTCACAGAGGTACCTCTACATTGTCAGGTCAAGCACTACATCGATCTGACCTCAGGTGCGCCGCTACCCAATGGAACGATCTATCAACACTCTGTTATAGAGAACGATGAAATCACGCAGCAGATTTAGGAGCTACTGCAGAAACGTCATGTCCAACCGAGTTCATGACCCTGTGGGAGCTTGATCATATTGGTGCAGAAGAAGGATGGGACTTGAAAACTCTATATGGACTATAGGGCGCTGAAAAAGAAAACTGTCCATAATAGTTTTCTGATCCCAAAGATTAATGACCTTATGGACCAACTCAAGGGGGCCAAATATTTCAACAAGATCGACTTGAAGTCCGGGCATCACTCGGTACTAATCGAACCCTTCGATGTGTGGAAGACTGCCTTCAAAGCCAAGGAGGGACTTTTTGAATGGATGGTCATGCCTTTTGGGTTGATGAATGCTCTCACAACCTTCATGATGTTGATGGACGAAATCTTGTGACCATTCACCAACTCATTCGTGGTTGTGTCTTTGGATGACACTGTGATCTTCGCCAGAGTTGGGAAGAGCACCTCCACTACATTCGAAAGGTCCTCCACACACCACTTGGGATTCCAACCACTATGTCCCATTGATGTGGTCATACCATTTGCAGCTACTTAGGAAAATTCAGCTCATGTCCAGTCCGAAGCTGACAAGGAAAACAAATTCATTGAGCACATTCAACACATCCTCCAATAGGTGCATGACATATTGGATAGAGTCAATGCTAATTACAAGCAGCGACATGATCAACATCGGGTGCCACACAAGTTCTAGGTGGGAAAAAAAGTTTGGCTACATTTTCAAAAGGAGTGTCTCGCTGGGCCCCACCGCAAGCTTCACTTGCTCTGATGTGGGCCATACAGCTTCACCAATGTGGTAGGGGAAAAATCCTTCGAGCTCAGTATTCCACCATTCCTTTGTCTGCACCCAATGTTCAATTAGGATTGCCTTCAAGCCTACTTTCCACCATTGTTGGACACATCCGACATTGCAGAACAACTCACACTAACATATTTAAACCCATATTGCATGGAACAAACCACAACTGATCAGATCATGGAAATATAGATCAAGAACACCCAACAGGATAAGATCCAGTTGTATCGAGTTGTCAAAGCTAGCCTTGACCCCTAGGCAAGTGGCTCACTAGGGGTCAAGTTGACTAGAAGTTTCCTCATCTCATCGAGGAACTCAATGCAATGGGGACCATTGCTTCCTAAGGGGGGGGATGATAATGGTGGATATTGGTGGCCACCAACCTATTCCACTTGGACCCCCACCATTTTTTCTTTCAGGTTTTCATTTTCCATAATTGTAGCACAATTTAGTATTTCTGGCAGTTTTTTGAGTCTTAAAATTCCAAAGCCGTTTTGAGTCCATCAATGAAGTTTTTTGGGAAAATCGAGACCCATTTTAGTCGTAAGAAAGTTTTATTCCTAGGATATATATTTCTAACGAGGTATTGTTCGTGTCAAATGGAAATCGTATGCCAAAGTTATGTCCCCTGGAAGTTGATGTACCAATTTACCCAACCAGGGCCCATAGTTTTGGTGCTTCATCTCTTAGGGTTAGGTTTTTGGATGTTTATGGATTTTCATTATTTATCAACAATAAATAGGCCTTTGAGCCTCATTCTAACATAGTTCAGAAGCATTTAGTTTCCACATCTCTTCTAAGAGGCAAGATACCATCGCCCAAGCTAGTTTATTTTCCATTATGTCTGTAAGAATTTTTCTGTATTTGATATTAATGAAATGGAGTGTATTCCTACTGCATCTCTGTGTTTAAATTTATTTCTATATTTTAATGTGTTCCTACATAATTCTGGATCAGTGGTATTAGAGTGAACTTCTCTTTCTATATCTTTCTTTGCATGTCCCCAACGAGGTCAGGGTATAAGGAGTTAGGGCTTGATTTGGTTGAACATTTTCTAGATCAACCTCACAAACCCTGACGAACTCCAATGGCTGAAGAAAAGAAATACGAGGGAGTAGGAGATGCTATCAAAATATTGCTCAAGGAGGCCCTCGAGAAACAAATTAAATTTATGATGGATAACTTTTCCCAGATCCTTCAACGGCTACCCACCGATGACGCATCTTCATCCAACATCCACTCTAGAGGTGCCACTCCTTTAAAGGTATAAGTAAAATTTGACATTCCCATATTTGAGGGCCAAATAGATGCAGATGTCGTAGATAGATGGTTGAATCTATTAGAAGAATATTTACGGTTCATGACTTTTCAAATCTAGAAAATATTACTTTTTTCACTCTTCAAAGCAGTCCTCCATGTCAAGGACTAGCGGGAAACCTATTGTGAGAAAAATGACTACGAGGAACTATGAGGACAAGTAAATACAATGGAATACACTGCGAAAAAAAAGGGATCAAGATGTGCATGAGCTGGTGAATCTATTCCATACCCTGCAAACAAAGTTGGGTATCAAAGATTTGGAGAAACATTTGGTGCTGAAGTATTGGAGTTGTTTGCACAGATACATTCAGGAGGAAATGAAGTTCCTCAAAATCTCCTCGCTTTGTGCAATATATCGGTATGCTACCAAGATTGAGCATAAATTCAAACAAAAGAAGCTATATTTTGGATCTGTGAATCAAAAGCAAGGGAAATATGCCCCAAAACCGCAAAACAAAGGACAAAGCCAAGGAGGGGTGGCCTAGGACAACTCGCCAAAGCCACAAGCGAAGAACAACACCACAAAGACAAAGAAGGACATAGGAAAGTGGTGTGATTTCCATAAGAGCTCCACTCACAACACAAGTGAGTATAGATCCAAGCAGTCACTAGTGGATGATCTGAAGGCTTCCGAATTAGATGCATGTTCCAACTCTGAGTCAAAACCTGACAAGAGGAGTGACAACGGGAAGAAGATCAATGTTGAGCCCAACACCATTGTTTCCACCACCAAGATCCAGAAGGAGGAACTCGAAGATCCAGAGGAGGGGGAATGCCTCTTCCATTCCCAGATGTGGGTGAAGGGTTCCCCGTTGAAGGTAATTGTCAATAGCGGGAGCCAAAAAAACCTCATTTCAGCAGAGGTCATGAAGTGGTTGGGCCTGTCGACCACAACACACCCACAACCATACACCATCAGGTGGCTTCACCAAGGGCGAGATCTTTGCGTCAGCCAGCAATGTCTTCTTTCTTGTAACATCAATCCCTTCACGGATGAGGTATTATGTGATATTGCTCCTCTTGATGTTTGTGATGTATTATTAGGCCAACCATACTTGTGGAAGTGACATGTTGTGTATGATTCTAGGTCTCACGCTTTTATTTTTACTTTGGGCAATAATTTGTAAAATATACCAAAGGTAGCACTCCCTATCACCATCTCTTTGATCGCTGCAAAATAATGCAATAAGCTCATTTACAAAATTGGGAAATTTGTTTTCCTTATGACCCGCCCTCAAGGAAAGAAGAATACTGTGGCCACGACCTCCAGAGAGGGCTTCTTTGCATGGCAACAACAAATGGACAAGGTCATGGAGGAGTGGGCGGACATCTTCACCTCACATGTAGGGGTACCTCTGAATTGTCAGGTCAAGCACTCCATCGATCTGACCTCATCCACGACGCTATCCAATGGACTAATCTATTGTCACTTTTTTCTGAGAATGACAAAATCAAGAGGAAGATTCAGGATATGTTGTAGAAAGGTCACATCCGGCTCAATTCATCACCCTGTGGGAGCCTGATCGTGTTGTTACAGAAGAAGGATGGGACTTGGAGACTCTGTATTGATTATTAGACACTAACAAATATCACTGTCTAGAATATGTATTTGATCCTGCATATTGATGACCTTCTGGACCAACTCAAGGGGGCCAAATATTTCATCAAGATCAACTTAAGTCCCGGTATCACCAGGTACCAATCACACCCTCTGATGTGTGGAAGATTGCCTTCAAAGCCAAGGAGGGATTTTTTGAATGGCTAGTCATGCCTTTCGGGTTAACGAATTCTATGACAACTTCCATGGGGATTATGGATGACATCTTGCGACCATTCACCAACTCATTCGTGGTGGCCTATTTGGATCATATTGTGATCTTCAACCAAAGTTTGGAAGAGCACCTCCACCACATTCGACAGGTCCTTCAAACACTGTGACAACATAAGTTGTGTGCCAATTTGGATAAATGAATTTTTTGCATGAACCAGGTTCAATATATGGGATACATTATTGATGAATGGGGGGTGCATGTGGACCCAACCTAGGTCCAGGTCATTTGGGATTGGCCATCCCCAACCACTCTAACAGAGTTCAACTTATTTTTGGGTCTTGCCAATTTCTACTGTAGGTTCGTGTTGGGGTTCTCTCATATCACTTGGCCTTTGAGTCAAGTCACCAAGGGAGGAGCGAAAGAAAAATTATTTTGTTCTGAATCTCAAAAGAAGGTGTTACACAGTAATTTTTCACCGTCCCTGCAATCCCCGTCCCTCACTTTGGAGGGCCTTTTCCGTGACCTGTGAGCAGTGACATGAACTGAAACCACTTTCATGGCATCCCCCTTGACAAGGAAAATCATTCCTCTGAAGACAGTTTCCTGTAAAAAACCCTAAAAATAAACCTTTTGGCCTTGGCGCAACCAGCCAGTTTAGCCCTCGCGCCAATGGGGGAAATCCACCAAAGAGGGCACGCCAACTGGCGCTCTGTCCTAGTTTATTACTCACGCCAAGCTTAATAAGGATTGTTTTTTAAAAATAAATGGCGGAAGTTTGATTCCAACCAAATCCTGAACGAGTCTCTAAAATGAGTTGGGAGGTTTGGCTCCGGATCTCCATGTAGGGGAAGTGGTTTTCCACCTATCATGGAAGTTTCCTTGAGGATAGGGCCAATCCCACCATTGTAGGGATCCCAACTCCCCTTCCACCGTCTATATAAGCTTGCCATTTTCCCTTTGCAAGCTAGCCTGAATAGAGCTAAATCAATAGTAAGGATACTATCGCCAGACAGCCTCTGAGAGCCAAGTCGAAGAGAGAGATATTTGTCCCATTCCCGATGAGCTTCATCGAGACGTGCTCCGCTGTCGACCCGCTGAAGGAAGATCTAGTGTCAAAGCTCAGGTTGTATCTTTCTTTCGTTGTGATTAATAATAAACAACTTTGATTATGGTTCCATTCATATGTTCATGTCTTATGTTATGAATTATATCTTCTCTGACTGATATATGGTTGCATGTATTAGGTTTTACGTTGTGTGTTGTTTCTTCGTGTACGTGCAGGTGTTCGAACGTGCTAAACGGGAGAATTTTGATCTGCCAAAGCGAAGGACGGAAGCGCCATCTTCTCGGCAAGAAACAACAACGTGGGAATTAAGGTAGGCCTCTTGTCGCATCTTGGTCTTTTGTAACTAGGAACCTGCGTCTTAGCGTGACTCGGTTGTTGCTAGACCCAATCTGGGCTAGTAGGGATCACCTCTGTCCGCACAAGGGATTTACCTCTCCAACAAACTAGCGACTCCGCTGGGGACTTAGTTTGTCTTGTCTCTTTCGGTTGCTTTTGGATTTTGTCTACTTTATTTTCTCTTATGGTCTGTCTCTTTCTGGTGTAAAACCTATGTTCAGCCCCAGAGGATCAGATCCGACCTCTGCTTTTCCGAAATTTTCATCTTTTCATGGTTGGATTGATTGGTGCGGTTTCCACCTTGACAGTCGCGCCCATTGGTGTAGGTTGCCAATTCATCACCCGCGCCATCCCCTGTCTGGCGCTGATTACAGCTAGACAGTCACACCATTCTCTGTAGGTGCTAGGGTTTTCCCTTGTTCGTGAGTTTTTTTGGTTAGTACTTCTGCCTCTGGGTTATTTTTAGATTCTGCTTGAAGTGGTGAGTCTGGTATTGGTTGGGAGAAATTCTTTGTTTTTTCATTTTCAGGCATTGGCACTTGTTGTCAATTAGCAACCCGCGCAAATTGGCCATTGGCGCTAGTTTTCAGTGAGCAAGTCGCGCCAGTTGGCGCTAGTTTCACCCACAAAAGTCATGCCAATTTCAGGGTGTGTGAAAATTGAGACTTTTTCCCTAAATCCGTCACCAGTGTGTCTTTCCCTTCCGGTCTTTTCCCTGTATGAGCATAGATTACATTGCTCATTGTTAAGCTAAAATGTCTTCTTTCCATGATTTCTTGATGTAAAAGGGAATTAATTCCTTGTTTTGATCTCATGCTTTGGACGTCTGTTTGTGTTTGACCTCATATGTCTTGTCGCCTTTTGAGGAATTTCGTTACAAAGTGTTTAAAACAATGATTGCATTCTTAGTGTGGTTTTGCATCCCTTTTGCATTCATTCTTCCATTAAGGAGATTTGCGTTCATTTAGTTTTCATCTCAAATTTTTCTTTTCGTTAAAATGCATTAGATCACATTGCATTGAAAAGTATTTTGGAGATTTATCATTGAACTTAGATCACATTGTTTAATGATTGAAAGCTAAAAATCACATTGAGTGCATTCTCTTTCATTAAAAGCATGCATTAAGTAGATTCTCATTTCATCGAAAAATGCATTGAGTGCACTCTTATTCTTTAAAGAAAAAGGAAATTGTGCATAGATTACAATTGCATAGTTTTCGAAAAGAGGATTTTTCATAGATTACATTGCATTATTCGCATTGTTGGATGTTTGAGATTACTTTTGAATAGTGAAAGTCATCTAGTTTGGAAAAAGTTTCGTTTTCAGTATTGTTGTTTGTTGCATCATTGTTTGAAGCTCTTCCCTTAACTAGATATCATTCATTGAATTGAAAGATTTCTTTTCTCATATAGCTGCATATAGGAGATTGTCAGATGAAATGCGGTAGGGCCTTGAAACCAAGACATAATTGAAGATCAACCATAAAATTTATTCAATCAACCTAAGGAAGCATTGAAACCTAAAGAAACATTTTTAGTGGTCTAGGCTAGAGACGTGTTCCGGTGTCTTTAAACCTAGTAGCTGTCGCTCGCCATCTAGCTTCAGACAGCGCTAGTACGGACTTGTGCTCCGCGTACCGTTGTGTATATAAAGGGAGACCCCACTAGGTTACTATCCTTTATCCATAGGAATCCGAGTTTGCTGCCTTATACCCATGATACATCGGACACAACATTCAGGGAGATTTCCTGCACGTATGTCAAGACCTTGGTTGATTTCTCTTTCATTTTTGAACCAAGGTGTATATTGTAGTTCATGGATATCTGGTACACCCATCTGCCTAGATTACCAGAGCAGTCATTTTGATCTTTTCTGACTCATTAAATTTGAAAAGATCATCAAGCGCTTGTCCTTTCACGCTTGTTTCCAATATGAAAGTGATAGAGTCACCTTTTGCTTGTTTCTCGACTCTTAAAAGATGAAACAACAAAGTTTTGTTTCAGTGTTTTAAAAAATTAACTGCCCACGAAATATTCCTGGTTAAAGTTAGTTTCCTTATGGTGTTGTTCTAAAATTGTTTCTAATGGCAAATTTTCCGGAGTTCACCAACCAAGGAATCCCCTCCGATGGGAATCCTGGTCCTTTTCCTACTTTTGGAAATGTTGGTGCTCCTTATATGGCAATGTTGTCCCTTCCTGGGTTAACTGTTGGGTTTCCTGTTTGGTTGTTCTCAACCTCTGTGGTCCCGAATGTCCCGGATACTGTTCAATTAGTTCCTCCGCTTGAAAAACATCATGTTGATTCCAAGGTGGACCTCTCCCCTTCTTCGCCTGTTTCTGCATCCTCCTCTTCTACTTCGCTTGGTGAAAGTCTAGATTCGAGTAACCAGGTGGCTAAGAAGAAGAAGAAGAAGAAAAAGAAGAAGAAGTTAGATAAAGGAGTGGCTAGCTTTGCAGCTATTTTTTCTAAGAAACCATCCATCGATGAAACTTCCAACCCTTCGCGTAAAGTCAAGTTCCCTTGCATGTTGTGTCGGGGAAACCATTTTCTTTGAGACTGCCCTGGTATTCCCAAGGTGCTCGAAGTATGGTCCAATGGTCGCCCACCATTGCCTTTGTCTTCTGGGAGTCAGGTTGGAGGCACGTCTTCAGCTAATGCTGGTAAAACTCTTAAGAAGCAGGGTAAGATCACCAATCCCTGTAGGTTGTGTGAAGGGCATCATCCCATTCACCTTTTTCCGTATATGGATGAAGCCAAATGAGTTTTGGACAACTCGACTGTTTCTGCACCACGCCTCCCGGCTTTCATTGAGTCCTCCACCAGCTGATCCTACGGTTGATCAAGAGTCATCCTTGGTCAATCCCGCTCCCCTGGAAATTCAAATTCATGAATCTGTCCCTGACCAACCATTGGTCATGGGATCGGTTGAGCTGGCCCCATCTACGGTGCACCAGATCTTTTTAGTTGAGAGTGGATCTCACACTCCCCATGTTCTTCTGGTTTCTTCAGATTCTTCAGACTTGGAGAAAGATTTTCCTATCCCTATACCTCAAGAAGCTGCTCCTCCGCCTCCCATGATGGAGGTCTCAGAGGATACCCCTCCCGCCTTCGAAATGGAGATCGTGGAGGATGCTCCTTCTTCTATCGTAACACCAGGGGAAGACCTTCTCGGTTCAATGGTAGCCCCTCCAAGTAGTTTGGTCCCTTCCTTTGATTGGAACTGATTTCCGAGATACCGCCTTCCGTCTTATGTGCCTTTCGAGATAACAATACAGGCCTTTGGTCTGGTCATACCCAACACCATTATAGAAGAAGGCGCGTTTGTTAGTATTTTATCCTCAACTACTTGGCAAGATTTCGGTTCGCCGCCGCTTGTGCCTGTTACGCAGAATATGTTGGCATTTAACAGAAGAACTAGTCAACCGTTAGGGATCCTTCCAAGGTTACCTGTTACTTCGGGAGGTAAAACCGTCCATATGGATGTGATGGTTGTTCTAGGCCCCTTAGATTTCAATCTGCTCTTGGGGCACAATTACACCTATGCCATGGGATCGCTTGTCTCCTCCCTTTTTCGTGTGATCTGTTTTCCAAATGAAGGACAGATCGTGACCATTGATCAACTTTCGTTCTTTGGTCCTGATGTGGCAGCTGCCCCGCCATCATCCCTTCCCGGTTTTTATCCACCTGTTGTATCTGCCCCACCACAGGTCAAATATGTGGCTACCTACCCAGTGCCCGTATTCAGTGATAGTGCCATTGTGCATCAGGCGCTGGGGGCATTGGGTCCTGATTTCCAAGATGTTGTTCTCCCATCCGATGCGGAACTCTTGGAAGCCATGACTTCTTATTCATCATGATGAGTTGTCTGTTGGAGCAGAGTTCGTTTTCTTGTGTCAAGCTCCTTAAAAAATGAAACATGGTCGTCGGAGCAGGGTTATTTTTCTTGTGTCAAGCTCCTTAAAAAATGAAACAAGGTCGTCGGACCAGGGTTCTTTTTCTTGTGTCAAGCTCCTTAAAAAATGAAACAAGCTCGTTGGAGCAGAGTTTGTTTTCTTGTGTCAAGCTCCTTAAAAAATGAAACAAGGTCATCGGAGCAGGGTTCTTTTTCTTGTGTCAAGCTCCTTAAAAATGAAACAAGCTCGTTGGAGCACAGTTCGTTTCCTTGTGTCAAGCTCCCTAAAAAATGAAACAAGATGTTCTGAGGATAGTTCTTTTAATGTGTCAACCTCGTTAAAATAATGAAACACTTTCCTGTTCAATTCGAGTCTTTGATAAGATCTCGTAAAATCCCAGTCGAGTCTTCCTCTTGATCTCGTAATTTGAACCTTCACTCCATCTGTATTTCATATGGATTGAAGCTTGGGGGGCATGCACCTCGAATTGAGTCACCATGCTGGGGGCATGCTTATTTTTTCAAGCATAGTTTGTTTCTGTTTCAAGCTTGTGTAAAAATGAAACCGGTTTCAAGCATAGTTTATCTTTGTTTCAAGCTTGTGTAAAAATGAAACCAACTTCAAGCAGAGTTTTCTGATTTCAAGCTTGTGTAAAAATGAAACCATTCCCATTTTACCTCTTGTGATTGCCATTTTATCAGCCTGTTTTTTCCAGATGAGCCTTGGTTTTCTCACTCCATTGTCACTATCTGCTTGGCCGATCATATGCCTTCTCTTGGTTGTTTTACCCATTCCTGAGGAACCGCTGTGATGAGTGGTCTTCTTAGCCAGCCTCTTAACCTTTACTTGTTCTGAGCAGTTCCACCATTACCGGAACCAGTTGCTACCCTTTATACCACTCGTTCCTCCAGGAGGAGTCACCTTTCAGCTCTTTTCTGACTCTCTAAACATGAAAATATTGCCGAGTCGCTTGTCATTTTGATCTTGTTAAATTGGCTACGAAACGACATCTACCCAGTATACGTTTACCCCTTTTTCGGGCTGGGATAGATTATTTTTGAAAAAGGAATACCCTAGCCTATTGTGACTAGGAGGTTCTCTCAGACATAGTTTTCTACCTTTTCGGATCTGAGGGACTATCTACAAAAAGGTACTGTTGGAGTTTTATTTTCTGCTGTCTTTTCAAACTCTCTAAATATGAAAAGACGCCGAGTTCTTCCTTTGTCAGACTTGTTAAAAACAGATGACATCGGACTCCATCGTAATGACGTTACTCGAGTTCCTCCTTCCTAGGGCTCGTTAAATGTACTAGGTTGGATTTGTCCGAAGGACAAACTTATATGACAAGCATATGGTATCCTCTTCAAGCTTGTGTAAAAATAAAGAGGTACTCGCCATAAATGGTGGGGCAAAATGAAACCAGTATCATCGTCGTTTCAACAGTATGTCACTCTTGAACATGGCACTTGTCTGCATTCGTGTCAGGTTGGGGACATCTCATCTCGTTCTCTGCTTGCCTCCATGGGTTTGGGTAATCCCTTTTGACCACTCATCTGCTCTTTGCCTCGTCATCATGACCTTAGATCTTTTGATGTCAAATACTGCCAAATCCCATGTCGTGCCACCGATATGTTCAAGAGAAGTTGACCTCTGCAGTTTTCAACCCTCCTCTGATTCTCTACTAATCCTGATTCACAAATATTATGTTCCTCTGTCTCACGTCGATGATGTGGGAAACACTATGGCCCACTTTCGATCAAGGTCACTCCCTGTCGACTTTAGCTCATTATCCAGGAAGCTGATCTAGAGACTCGCTTCCAGTACCTTGGAGCCTGCATGCCTCAATGGTAGGTTCTTCGCATTCGACGCAAGGTTTTCATCATTGGCCTTCAATCGGATGATTCTGCGGGTGTTCGTCGCCAGCTCACTGTTCACATTCCGTGGATTGTACCTATAGTACCTTGAGGGCTTGTAATTATTGGTGGTTCCTCTCGCATCTGTTAACGGCTTCACCATTGGCTAGTAATCAGATGATGTTCTTGCATGTTCGACTTCAGCTCACTTATTCACATGCTAGAAATTGTACTATGTTCTGGTCGAGATGGAGCGCAAGACCCTGGATTTTGTCTGATGGAATCCAGGCTGCAGATTTTGTGGATTATCATGATTGGTTACGTGACTCACTGATTGGATGGCTGCGACCATACCTGAGTCTATTTACTGATCCTTTCTGGATGGCTGCGTCCATACCTTGGATCCTGATTATTGTATACTCTATTATGGATGGCTGCGCCCATACCACATATCATGTATTTGAGATATCAGTTGTACTTGTCTACGCAGGTTTTCCGACGGCAGTGTTTTCAGTTGGGCACATTCTCATAAAGCATTTCACCCCTCTCTCTCTTTCAAGCCTCATGCTTTAGGGGGCTTCTGTTGCATAGTAATTTGTCACCGTCCCTGCAATCCCCGTCCCGCACATTGGAGGGCTTTTTCCGTGACCTGTGAGCAATGACATGACCTGAAACCACTTTCATGGAATCACC
Organism: Pinus albicaulis; assembly: GCA_034641835.2. NCBI lineage: Eukaryota > Viridiplantae > Streptophyta > Pinopsida > Pinales > Pinaceae > Pinus > Pinus albicaulis. The sequence goes on from CM076572.1 coordinate 787,949,230, forward strand.
CTTGACAAGGAAAATCATTCCTCTGAAGACAATTTCCTGTAAAAAACCCTAAAAATAGACCTTTTGGCCTTGGCACGACCAGCCAGTTCAACCCTCGCGCCAATGGGGGAAATCCACCAAAGAGGGCACGTCAACTAGCACTCTGTCCCAGTGTATTACTCGTGCCAAGCTTAATAAGGATTTTTTTTTTTAAATAAATGGCGGAAGTTTGATTCCAACCAACACCTGAACGAGTCTCTAAAATGAGTTGGGAGGTTTGGCTCCGGATCTCCATGTAGGGGAAGTGGTTTTCCACCTATCATGGAAGTTTCCTTGAGGATAGGGCCAATCCCACCATTATAGGGATCCCAACTCCCCTTACACCATCTATATAAGCTTGCCATTTCCCTTTGCAAGCTAGTATGAATAGAGATGAATCAGTAGTAAGGAGACTATCTCCAAACAGCCTCTGAGAGCCAAGCCAAAGAGAGAGAGATTTGTCCCATTCCCGACGAGCTTCATCGAGACGTTCTCCACTGTCGACCCGCTGAAGGAAGATCCAGCATCAGAGCTCAGGTTGTATCTTTCTTTCATTGTGATTAATAATAAACGACTTTGATTATGGTTCCATTCATATGTTCATGTCTTATGTTATGAATTATATCTTCTTTGACTGATATATGGTTGCATGTATTAGGTTTTACGTTGTGTGTTGTTTCTTCGTGTACGTGCAGGTGTTCGAACGTGCTACACGGGAGAATTGTGATCTTCCAAAGCGAAGGATGGAAGCGCCATCTTCTCGGCAAGCAACAACAACGTGGGACTTAAGGTAGGCCTCTTGTCACATCTTGGTGTTTTGTAACTAGGAACCTGCGTCTTAGCGTGACTCGGTTTTTGCTAGACCCGATCTGGGCTAGTAGGGATCACCTCTGTCTGCAGAGGGGATTTACCTCTCCAACAGAAGGTGTTCACAAAGTTGGGGCATCGCTTCTACTCTGCACCAGTGTTCACATTACCAGACTTGCAGCAACCATTTGAGATCAAGACAAATGCATCTGACTATGCTATTGGGGTAGAAATTACTCATCAGGGGCATCAAGTGGCATATTGCAATGAGACACTTTCAGACACAGTCCGAAAGTATCCCACCCGTGACAAAGAAATGAATTCCATTTTTCAAGTCTGCCGACAATGGAAACTTTACATTTTGGGGAAGGAAACGATCATCCACATAGATCACTGACCCATACAGTTCATATACACACAAGGGAAGTTATAAAATGATCGCCATCATAAATGGTCCACATACCTGCAATAGTTCCATTTGAACGTCATGTATAAGAAGAAAAACACCAATAATGTTGCAGATTGCCTCAACTGACCGTCGATCATGGAACTAACCACTATGCTCGACTCTTGTGGGTATGTTGGCTTGAGGGATCCTGACTTAGGTTCAGAGTTAAGGTTAACCAATAAAACCCTCTTACTATTGGCCCTTTCGGTAGTGACCTGCTTGCACAAGTCAAATTCTCACCTGAAGCAGTATGGGGGAGTTCTAGAACCAGGTTTCCACACCCTTAGAGAGATTTGAAATGATGTGGGTGTCCTTAGATATAAAACAACAGTGACCAGACCTTCGCAACAGAAGCCCTCACTAGAAAGATTTAGGTAAAATACACATAATACCTCATGCGCATGCCAAAAAATACTTCAGAATCCTTGCAATTATCCTTAATACATATTCTTAAATCTCAACAATAACACATCCATTCATTTAGCATTCATCTAAAGCAGAACACAATTTCACAATTGATCTGAATAAAGATAACACAATTATCGGAAATAACATGCAAAAACGATCATAAAGAAAATAACAGATGCATTTAGTACTCAGATATCATCCAAAATAGTTCTTCATTCATTAACAGTTCAGATCTCCCATGCAACACCTTCAATTCACCTGCACACACAACCAGCGAGGTCCGCAATAGCAGGACTAAGGTCTTCGCACACACAGCCAGCAGGAGCCTTCTAACCCAAACAAGTTATCTAAAATATCAAAATATAGTCAGATCTCTATCATCAACATTACTAATTACTTCTATCGACTCGATTTAGACTCCTATTTATACTTTTCACCTGCGCTCATCTAAGGTCCGCAAACTGTGGTTTGTGACTCCTAGTTATACCCTTTTGACCCATTACAACTCATGAGGGGCTTTGACCTGCCCCAAAGCTCCTTGACTTGTGCTGCGCATGACTAAACTTACAAAAAATTTACAAAATGATATAAAAAATGTATCAAAATTCAGACTTAAGGGACCTTGCTCCAACAGACCCCCAACACAATCTTGTGACTCGTCCCGAGTCATAACGGTACTGGGTTATTCATCTTATTTTGCAATTCTTCCATAATGTCAGGCTTAGCCATATTATTCAAGGTTGCGATGTGCATGCTTGGGACAATATACTCCATTAGCATGATCGATTCTTGCCCATAGACCATCCTAAAAGGTGTTTTCAAAATCAACTTCTTGCATGTGGTCCTGAAAGCCCATAACATAGAAGGACTGCGCACATCCCAATCATTTCTATTAGCATTACAGATCTTTGTGAGTGAATTCTCCAAAAAAAAATTGAAAGCCTCTACAACACCATTTTCTTGTGGGTGATAAGGGGTACTCTTCTATTGATGGATCTGAAATTCCTCTGTCAGAGCTTCAATGGTTTCATTAACAAAGTGCGTACCTCTATCACTCATAAATGTCTTCATACATCCAAATCTAGTCAAAATATGTTCAAAAGTGAAGTGTGCAGCAGTATCTGTAGTACAATCCTTAACTGCCTTAGCTTCTGCCCATCTATTCACATAATCTGTGGCAGTGATGATATAGCATTCTCTAGTATTCTTCCTTAGAGGATTGATTGGTCCAAAAAAATATATAGCCCATTTATCAAATGCTTGCAGGGCCATTTGTGGCTGTAGGGGAATTTCATCCTTGCACGAAGGTTTCCCTGTTCTTTTACATGCATCACAGGCCCAACAATATGTATGTGCATTACTGTGCAGTGTGGGCCACCATAACCCAGCACGCAACACCTTTTGCGTAGTAGCTTTCCAAACATAGTGGCCTCTTGCAACCCCACCATGAGCCTCAGCCAAGATATCCTGTCTCTCATGTTCCAACACATATCTTCTCAATACTTCATCTGCTTCCAACTTATACAACTGACCTGCAATCAGGGTAAAATCATCTTCGCTCGCAACCAAATCCTTCTTCTGTTGTATCGAATATTCAGCAGGTGCGCGTCCAGTAGTCATAAAGTGAATAATATCAGAAAAGTGCTCATCAAACACCTTGATAGCAAAGAGATGTACATCAGGTAACCCCTCCTCTAGATCGGTTGGTTCTTCCCCATTTTCGATCCACGACAAATGATCAGGTCCAACATTTAGTCTTACAGGCTTCACAATGATCTGAAAGCCATACTCCTGAAATAACAACAACCATCTACAAATCTCCCCCCCCAACATAGTCTTATTGACCAGGTATTTCAAATCAAGATGGTCAGTGAAAATTTTGAAGTGACCTCCTAGCAGATAATTCCTGTATTATTGCAGAGCATAGACCATGGCCAATCCTTCCCTTTTTGTGGTTGAGTAGTTGCGCTTTGCACTGGAGATCTTCCTACTGGAAAAATCAACTGGGTGATCAATGTCTCCTTCTCTTAGCTATGCTAGAATTTCCCCAAGTGCTATACCAGATGCATCCACATGTACATGAAAAACCTTAGACCAGTTTGGGAATATCAAAATAGGTGCAGTGACCATTTTCTCCTTCAGCAGCTCAAAGATCTTCTGACATTCCTTATCCCAGAAAAATGACACATCCTTCTTTAGTAACTTCTCCATTGGCGCAGTGATCAAATCATAGCCCTTAATGAACTTCTTGTAATAATCGGTGTGTCCTAGGATGGAGTGCAGGTGCTTCTCATTAGTGGGAACTTCTAGGTTGATGATAACTGCTATCTTGGTTGGGTCTACCATCAATCCTTTCTGACATACTATATTCCCTAACAAAATTATAAAAGGCATGTAGAATATGCATTTCTTTAGGTTAAGAGAAATCTGGTGCTTCCTATAAGTGTCAAGCATTATACGCAGGTTTGACACATGTTTCTTTACCAATTCAAACACTGTCCAGTCATCAAAATATACTTCCAAAAATTTATGCATGAATTCTTTGAACACAACCACTACCATGCGTGAGAAGATCGTAGGTGCATTCTTCAATCCGAAAGGCATGAAAATGTACTAAAAAGACCACCATTCTATTGCAAAGGTGGTCTTGCTGTGGTCTTCAGGTGCAATTATGATATGATAATACCCCGAAAATCCATCAGTAAATGAATAAGCCTCTTGTCCTCCCACATTATCCAGGATATCATATGAAAATGGAGTAGGGAAGGGGTCATGCACACATGCATCATTCAACTTATGCAGATTGACACAGATCCTTATCTCTCCTTTGGTCTTCTTCTCCTAAACCACCACTGGGCTTACCCAATCAAACTATTCTAGAGGCTCGATGATTGCTGCATCCACCATATTTTCTATTTCCTCTTTTATTTTCTACTTATATTTAGGATTCAATCGGTATGGTCGCTGCTTGACAGGGCACACATCTGGTTTCAACGTGATCTTCATAACACCTAGGTCTCCTACAATTTCCTTGAGCTCAGACAACTTTGTAGGAAACAGATCCTGATACTCTGTCAGCAGCTCCACAATATTCCGTACTATATCATCATCCTAGTAATCCCCGATTTTGGCCAACTTGGGTGCTCTTCTGTCCCAATGTTGACTTCTTTTAACTTCAGAGGTTTAGTTACGACTGCCATTCCCAATGAGAGCCTTGCAACTACGCGCTCCCCTTCAGATTCAGGGATGTTGACATTTCTTGGATCATATTCATTATCCTCTATTGAAAAGTGCCTGCAGTTGACAATGTCTTTCATTTGCGCATCCAATTCTAGTGCAACACATTCCCTTCAAGGTCGTGAGTCATCAAAGACAAGAGCATATATGTCTTGTAGGGCTTCATTCAAATTTTCCGATCCCCCAACCAAGTTGAAGGTTGATAGGAAATCGTCAGCCATTGTAATCCAATGGTGAGTACCTCGGTGCAAATCCGTTTCCAGATACCAAGTGGTAGGTACCGGCCCTAACGAGTGAATAAACATATGAACCCACTCATTTCAAGTCTTTTCATTCCAAACTTCTATCCACATGTATAAGTGTTTGCATGGGTCTCCCTGACCAAAAAAAAGCTCAATTGGTGGGGTAGCGGGAGGCTGAAAGCGCAATGTCATCATTTTGCAACATTCCTCCCTATCTTTTAAAAGCACCCTTGTGAGTTTCCCACCAACGTGCTGGTGTTGCGAGCATAGCCAGGTCAAGTGCCCAGAACTTTCGTTCTTCTGGGACAACCTTTTCCAATTGTTCCAGATATACTTTGACACTACCAAAACCATCAAAATAGGGTAGTTATCTTACCTCTGAGGAGATGCACTGAAAGTTCTTAGTGATCTTGAGGTGGCACGATGCGGAAGCATCGTGGAACGAATTCTTCCAATTCTCCATCTCGCCATCCGAATTTCAGAAACATGAACTATCTTTCTCCCAATTCAGCATCCCATCACCTGTAGGGTTGATCCAATATTCGTCCCGCGCAGCCATCTTGTAAATATGGTCATCATCATCTCCTTCACGTGCTGGTTATGTATATCTTTCTCCTTCTGCTGGATCCAGTGGGACTATCACTTGTGTACCATCATTGTCAAATATCATGCTTCTACGCTTCAGTTTGATGATGCCTCCCAATCCAATCCTAACAACGTATGGTAGGGGTTTTCATCATCCAAAATTTGTATTACTTCAAAATCCATGCATACCTTCACTCCAACAATGTCTACCAAGACTTGTGGAAGTCTTCCAAGTGGAATGATCTTCTGCTGATTAGCCATGTGTAACTAAATGGTGGACCATTCCAACATTGGTTCTCCCATATTCTCACAGGTTTGCTTAGGTAGAAAATTTGCATTAGACCCCAGATCCAGGATGACTTGATCCTTCTCATACTCTCCAATCTGCACAGTCATGTGCATCTCCCGACCAATTCTCTTCTTGTTTTTATAAATCTTGTTCACAACCTTAGTCTTCGTTTGAGGTAATTATTTTCCGCACAACTGTATATCAAGGCTTGAAGATTATCTGCTGCCTTATGATTGCATAATAACTTAATACATGCTTGTAGGAATGGTTTTACTTCATCATCAGCCTTTGGTTCCATGATAGACTTTGACGTGGATGCTCCTATAGCAAAAAAATCCTTCCTAGATTCAATAAAAGTCTATTTTTCCTTCTGTAGGTTGAGTCCTTCTTTCTTGTCAGACGCCTTTCTAATCAGTGTCTCTGCATCAGCCCTCTTTTCCTCATCTCCTCCGATTTCAGCACCACTGCGTGTAATTATGTTTACACTTAGACCATCATTGCGCAATTCATCTTTAACCATTTGTATGTTTTGTGTAGGTGTCTGCTGTTGCTTTTCCTACATTTTAGCAATTAACACAGGACAATATTCAATTACATGATCAAATTTCCTATAGTACCTGTAGGACTGTCGCGTTGGGTTTGGGCAGTCGCGTGAATAGTGTCAAGTGTCTCCACAGTTATAGCAGATTAATTTCCCTCTTCCCCAACCTGTGCCTCCACCTCTCCCCCCTCCCCTTCCTCTTGTTGGGGATCCTACTCATCCAGAGGGAGATGCTGGTGATGAAGGATCGACATGCACTCTATAAAGGTTAGCACTTTCTATCATTAAATCAAATGTCTGACAGTGGTGCTCATCGTGACCGACTGAAGAGAAAAATTTTCACCACCGTTGCTTTAGCTCTGGCACATAGCTTCCTAATCGAGGAAAATGGTTTGTGTCATGTCGTCCAGCTACCCTACAATCAGTGCACCATAGTGTGGGGGTACTTGGCCCAACAACATCCATGGGGCGCAGTGTATTCTGTCCCCCTTCTTGCATGTAATCGGAGAATAGAGTGGAATGGTCCTTGGTGTGGCCTGAACCCTTGCAGCGTATGCACCAGACATCTGCGCCAACTTATTTACCCCGATCTCTGTGTAGGTTATGAATTTATAAGTTCATAGCCTCCAGTTGACTTTGAATTTGCAGCACTCCGAACTGAGCATCTTCTCTGGCCACAACTTCCAATTTCATAGCAACTTCCAAAGCTTCGGCTTGAGAATCAATATTCTGCGGACCCATATGCCCACACAGATGTGGTAACAACATGGCAATGAACCATTCCTTATGTTTCTTATCATCGTAAACAAAACCTCCTTCGCTGATGGTGCACTTTGTTCAACTTCCCAAATTGATTCCTTCGGCCCTTGATTTATATCTTTTAGTTCTATAACGCACTGTGTGTAGGACTTTAGATTCCTAAATTGCTATTTCAGGGCATCCTTTACATGTACAACAATGGGATCAAAGTTCTGGGTGAGATATGCCATGAAACAATCTAAAGCGCGACCTTCGAACACCATATCTAGCTGCGCTCTCTTGACAACATCAATATTAACATTTGCGCAATCCATACTACGTCAGCCGGAAACCAAAACTGATTAATATCCTCATCTAAAGGTGGGTGGCTTCATATGTGCAGCCATATCTTCCGCAGGTGGTGGTGGTGGCGGGGTAGAAGATGTCTTACCCCTGTGTGAGTTCGATTGTGGCATAGCAGGAGGGCTACTTTCAACAAGATTAGCCTTACTTTTCTCTATATCAGGTGAATTTCTCAGAGGGATACATATAGATCTGTCCCCTCTCTAATTGAATCGATAATATTTTACGTTGAGTGTAGTTATTTCGATCTTATCAGGGGTCATTCACTCAGTGTGGTTGCACAAAACACCCTTTTCATACAATATCATGTTAATCAGCAGAGGCAAATTTCATAAGAATTTACCTCTCGATCCCTTGAAAAATATCCTTTCAGTTTCAGAATACGATACAAACTGATATACTACAAATTATGTTACAAACCCACCCAAGATGCTATCCACCTAGTGATCTACAGTCCAGGTGATGGATTTATCAGTATTTTCCAATTTTTGGATCAATTCAGGTGTCCACTGCATGACCTTGTCATCCTTCTAACATGTTTGGAACTCTGCTAATCTTGAAAACCACTCCTGTAATTCGTGCGTAAAGGTCACAAAGAAGATCTCGTGGACCTCCGTGAAAATATAATTTTGTTTCCAATCTTCAGTAGACAACTTCTTACTTCTATTTTATTTTAGGGAAAATTCCTGAATCTATTTCTCAAACCAGTCCTATATTTCAGGCTTTAATGGTTGCCACAACATCTAATCTCTCTCAAAATGATCCCGGTCCTGGCAACAGAACCATTTTTTGCCTTGAGGGGTCCTGACCCAGGTTCATAGTTAAGGTTAACCAACAAAACCCCTCTTACTACTGGCCCTTTCGGCAGTGACCTGCTTGCGCAAGTCAAAGTCTCATCCAAAGCAGTATGGGGGGGTGCTGGAACCAGGTTTCCACACCCTAAGAGAGATTTGAAATTATGTGGGTGTCTTTAGATCTAAAACAATCGTGACCAGACCTTCACAACAGAAGCCCTAACAAGACAGATTTAGGTAAAATATATAGAATACCTCATGGGCGCGCTAAAACAGACTTTGGAATCCTTGAAGTTACCCTTAATACATATTCTTAAAGCTCAAAAATAACAAATCCATTCATTTAGCATTCATCTAAAGTAGAACACAGTTGTGCAATCGATATAAATACAGATAACACAGTAATTGGAAATAACATGCAGAAATGATCATAAAGAAAACAACAGATGCATTTAGTACTTAGATATCATCTAAAACAGTTCTTCATTCATTAACAGTTCAGATCTCCCTTACAACAACTTCAGTTCACCCGCGCACACAAAAAACGGGTTCCGCACATAGCAGGAGTAAGGTCGCTGCGCACACAGCCAGCAGGGGCCTTCTAACCCACACAATTTTTCTAAAATATCAAAACACAGTCAGATCTCTATCATCAACATTACTACTTACTTCTATCGACTCGATCTAGACTCCTATTTATACTTTTAGCATGTGCTCATCTAAGATCCACAAACTGTAGTTTGTGGCCCCTAGTTTTACCCTTTTGACCCATTAAAACTCATGAGGGGCTTTGATCCGCCCCAAAGCCCCTTGACTTGTGTTGCGCATGACTAAAATTACAAAAATATATAAAAAATGTAGCAAAATTTGGACCTAAGGGACCTTGCTCCAATAGGGCACGAGACTTCGGGTTGGAGACATCTCTACAAAAGTGATCTAGAATTCAACAACACATACCAAGCACTCCTAGAGGGCAAGCAAGTTTCAAATATTCACCTCCAGGATGCGCTATTATGGCATGTGGGACACCTATATGTTCCTTCAAGTGAGCATGCCAAGATGATTTGGGAAGCACACTATAGTCTGGTCGTTGCACATTTCTGGGTCGAGAAAATATTGGCAATACTGCAGAAGTATTTCTATTGGAAAAACCTTTTGGGAAGTACATTAGATCCTACACTACCTGCTCCATTTCCAAACCGACCATCAAGAAGCAAGGCCTATATACTCCGCTGCCTACCCCTATTCGACCTTGGGAATCCATATCCATGGATTACATGTTCGGCCTTCCTTCTACCAAGCATGGCAACGACTACATATTTGTGGTCGTTGACATATTCTAAAAAATGGCCATTATGGCGGCCTACAAGAAGAATATCATAGTAGAAGCCACTGCTAAACTCTTCTTTGAACAAGTGTGGGTACACTTTGGGACCCCACAATCCATTATCTCAGATCGGGATAGGAGGTTCCTCAGTACATTTTGGTCAAGTCTCTCGTTGATGCTGGACATTAGGCTCACTAAGTCCACAACTCTCCACCCCCAAACTGATGGCCAAAATGAGGTCGTCAATAGGATGATCGTACACATTATGCGCATGTAAAACTCGAAGCATCTATGCACATGGGTGAAAGCCTCCCCTATGACCAACACAGCTATAACCAAGCTTTCCACAATTCAACTGGCCACAACCCCTTTTAGGTGGGCTTGATATTTCAGCCGCTATGTCCCATTAAAGTGGCCATTCCATTTGTAGTTACTCAGGAAGATTCAACTAATGTCTAGTCTGAAGTTGACAAGGCGAACAAATTCATTGAGCACATTTAGCACATCTGCCAATAGGTCCATGAAATATTGGATAGAGCCAATAATAAGTACAAGTAACGACATGATCAACATCGAGTACCACATGTTACACAACATTTTGTCACTGTCCCTGCAATCCCCATCTCGCCCAATGGAGGGTCATTTCTGTGATCAATAAGCAGTGTCATGCCTTGCAAAGACCATCATTATGTCCCTTTACATGAAAGTAATATTATTTCCGTTGACATTTCCCTGAGTAGAGACTCAAAAATCCCTGTTTTTGCATTGGAGCGGGTAGTCAGTTATGCCCTCGTGCCAAAGAGGAAGATTAACACTGGACCCCGCACCAGCTGGTGCTCTGTCCCAGTTTTCCACCCGCGCCAACCTGTTTATGGAATGATTTTAAAAAATAGAGGCGGAGATTCCACTCCAACCACCACGAGGATGAGTCATTAGGAGTGGTTGAACTGATAAACCATAGACTCCCTCCTTTAGGTTTATGGTTTCCACCTCTTATGGGAACTCCCTAAAGGATAGGCCTCCCTCCCACCTTTGTAGGGATCCTAACCTCCTCCTTTTCCTCTATAAAACAAACTATCTCTCTTAGTACAAGCTAGCTGAAGTTGGAGAATTAGACATATTATAGCTAAATTACTAGAGAAGATAGAATACGAAGGAATTACGTTGAGGAAGCTTGAGCCCATGATTTCCGAGAGAGCTTGAGTCCATGCCTTCATCCCGTTCGAATTCCCTGACAAGCATTTGAGATGCGCTTCGCCTGAACCTTGCTAGAGGAGACTGCGACGTCAAAGCATTGGTTGTAACTCTTCCTTCTATTAATCTATATACATGACTACTGTTTGGTTCCACTTTTGTGTTATGACGTTCGTTTAATGCAATATGTTTAGCCCTCTTTGACTGGATAATGGTTATGAGTGAAACTAGTATGTTGTATGTTGTTCTCGTTTCTTGTTCTATGTGCAGGTATCTGAGCGTAATGGCAAACGGATTGTGATTTTCCAAGGCAGGAGCGAGAGGCCACTACTCTTTCAGTAATAACAACAACATTGGATTCCAAGTAGGTCAATCTACCGTGTCTTTTTTTCATTCATTAACTAGGAAGAAAAACTAGTGTGTCCCTTTGTTTCTAGACCCACCCTAGAAGGATCGTCTTTGTCCACAGAGAGGATTTACCTGCTTAACAAATTGGCGAGTCCACTGGGGAACTAGTGCAAGTTTGTCGTTTCATCCTGTTGGCTCAGTTTCAATTATTGGTTTAGTTATCTATATTTTTTTAGTTTGCTTGCTTGGTTTATATCCTCTGTTCATCTCCAGAGTGTCAAGATTGACCTCTGCTCATTAGGTTTTGGTTTTTCCTCTTTTTTCCATAGTTAGCTGGCTTGGCGTGGTTTTTCTCTGAAAAATCACACCAATTGGCACAGGTTGCTCATTTTGTAGTCGCGCCAACCCCTGTATGGCGCGTATTACAGCCTTACAGTCATGCTGACCTCTGTAGGAATTGGTTTGACCCATTTTATGAGTCTTTTGGTCAATTGTGCTTGCTTCTAGGTTGTTTTTGATGTGTAATTATGCCTTTGGGATCATTTTTACCATCGCCGACTTGTTTTTCTCAGTCGTTTTTCCATCTTCTTATCAGTGTGAATTGAGGCCTTAGGGTTTCTAGGTGTCCTAGTGCACTAAGCCTTATGCTTGAAAATCAAGTCGGTTTGATTGTTGTCTGTCTCATTATGAATTGATTGCACTTAGTTCTCTTGATATTTTGAGTGATTGTTTTGGTTACAGAGTCGTTTCGTTTTTCGATCGATTCTTTGCCTAATTGCTCCAAGCATAGATTACATTGCTTGTTTTGGATCATTTTGAATTTTTTTTTTTAGTTTGAAAGATTGCGACATTAGTTTGAGTGCTTTCTTGTGTTTTTTTAGAGTTTTATTGAGTCATTCAATTTCGATTCGTACACACACTTAAGCTAGTGTTTGTTTTCGCTTTCATGTAATTAGTGCATCATGTGCTTATTTTCATTGAAAATATTAAAAAAAAAACATATTTTGAATTCTTTCTTCGCATTGAAAGTGAAATACTCTTTTGAATCACTAGTCTTTGATTATCTAGGAAAGCTTTTCATTTTCGTTTGATTCAGCTAGATGCATTAATGAATTTCTTCGCATAAGTTTCATTTTTTGCTTTCGTTTGAAAGATCTCTATCCTTCTTGTAACTAACATCCATTGAATCAGAAATGATGTTCTTTTGCATATAGTTTGCATTTAGGAATTTTGAGATCCAAAATCGATAGGACCTTAAAACTAAAACATTATCCCAAATCAACTTTAAAATTTATTTAATTAACCTAAGGAAGCATTGAAACCTAACAAAACATTTTTAGTGGTCTAGGCTAGAGACGTGTTCCGGCATCTTAAAACCTATTAGCTGTCGTTCGCCATCTGGCTTTAGACAGCGCTAGTACGGACTTGTACTCCCCGTACCATTGAGTATATAAAGGGAGACCCCTCTAGGTTGCAATCCTTTTATCCATAGGAAGCCATGTCTGCCGCCTTGTAACCGTGATACACCGAACACAACATTCGGGGAGACTACCTGCACGTACGTCAAGTCCTTGGTCAATTCTGTTTCATTTGATCACCAAGGTGTATATGGTAGTTCATGAGAACTTGGTATACCCTCTTGCTTAGTATTCCAGAGTAGTCATTTTGATCTTTTCATGAAATTTTAAAAAGAGAAGAGATCTTCGAGCACTTGTCCTTTCACGCTTGTTTAAAATTGAAAGCGACTAGAGTCATCTTTGGCCTGTTTCTCGACTCTTTAAAAACGAAACAACAAAATTTGGTTTCAGTGTCATAAAATTACTCACCCACGATCACATGTCCATTAAATTTTTATTGCTTGGCATGTTGTTTTCCTTAGTTTTGATCTTGGAGTCCTCAATTGCTTCTCTTTTTTCCTTTCTGTGTTGATATACAGTCACGGTGGTGGAACCACCGGTTTCATCGTCCTCACTGCCTCCTAGTGGTAGTTCTTTCCTGGACGTTTCTTTTGAAACTCCTCAGTCCACTAGGTCTACCAAGTTCTCACAGCCTATTCTCCTGTCTATACTGCCTCTTGCTACTCGATCTCCTCCTGAAGAGCCAGTTGAATTCAATTGGCCTCCTTCTAGTGCTTGGTCTGGTTTTGGGGAAGAAGGAGATTTTCCTCCTCTTACGTCGGGCTCGCCATTTTTTGCTACTGCTATGCCTCCTAGTCCCCGTAGTATTTTTGAAGATCTTACGGCGGAATTAGACATGGACTCGTCTAGACCTGTTGGTAGTGAAGGAAGACCTGTTTCTACAGGAGAATATCATTTTTTTTCGGAAGATGTCCCTCATGTTTCTACTCAGTCTTCTCCACCCTCAGTGTCACTTCTGCTTGGATATAGGTCCTTGAGTCAGATTATCTCTAGCGTTGCCTCCATTGCACAATCCAGTACAGTAACTCCTCCTCAGAGTTCGGTCCTACCTTCATTAGGGCTATCACCTTCGACTCTTGGTTCGTCGGTTACTATTACGTCCGTTCCAGTCCAACCGACGGTATGTGTGGCTTCATCCATACCAGTTGTTAGCCATCAATCGTCAGGATCTTTTCACACCCACAAGCCTATGGTTTATACCTACGAGTTTCATGAGTAGATGTTGGATATACACCGATGTTATGCTCCCTCGTTGGAGGCCACGCCTGCTTCTAGTGTTGTTTCCACTACCCATGTGATTCCTGGCGGTCTTACTTTTAAGTATATGTTGGCTGTTCAACAACAGAACTCTCAGGGTTCCCGATAGCCCCAAGCTCTTGGTAATCCTCTATTTCATCACTATGATGCTGTCGGTACCCATGTTTATTCATTTCCACTTCATTATGATGATCAGGGTAATCTTGTCTATTTGCCTCCTACTGATCCTTATCATACCGTTTCTCATTTTAGACCTACCTTTACTGTGCAACCCTCTGGGTTGGAAGGACGACCCTCTATGGGACAACCTTTAGCTCAGCAGGGCCCTGCCTTTGGTCCACAGGGACAACCATACAGTCCACAAGGCCAACCTTTACAAGGACAACCTTTGGTCCAACATGGACAACCCTCTGGTCTTTCGGGTCAACCTCCAAATCAACCAGGACTATCTTATGCTCCTGGGGGGCAAATCTACCCACCACAGGGACAACCTATTGCACCACAACAACAGCCAAATGCTCAGTATGACCCAAATGTTGTGCAACCAAGACAACCCTACGGTCCTTCTCCGGGTCAACCTGGTTATCAGGGACAACCTGGTCCATCGCATCCATTGGGCCAACCTTTCCCACAAGGCCAACCCGGTGGCCCTCAGTACTCAGTTCAACCAGCTCAGCAACTGATTCAACCTGCTCCTCAGCCGGTTCCATCGTTTCCACAGCCAGTTCTACCTGTCTATAGTCAACCGGTTTTTCCCGCTCAGTAGCCTACTCAGCCGGGACCACCTGTTCAACCGCAAGGCACTTACTACCATCAAGGTTCATATCAGCCGGTATATAGTGCACCCTAGGTTCCTTACCCTCAAAATCCACCTATATATCATCAACCTCGAAGCCATGCTTACATTCCACAATAGAATCCTTATATTGCTCAGCAAGGACCTCAGTGGTCTACTTCGACTCAATATCCTGGTCCTCAACCCTAGTATCAATCGAATTATCCTGCTTCTAATCCCTATGATCTGAATCCTTTGGGATAGGATGTATGGGGACAGAATCCTGATCGAACTGGGTGGAATGTACATACGGGTCCTCATCAAAGACCTCCGATGACTCAATTATCATTTCTTGCTACGTTGGAATTACCTGATGTGTCAAAGTTGACAAATGATCCCATTATTCATAGCCCATATTGGCCTCCGGTTCCAACCAAGATTCCTGGTGATTGTCCTAAATTTAAGGGCAAGTCTGGTGACGACCCCAAAGTGCATGTTATGAATTACCATTTATGGTGTTCCTCTAATTCTTGGGTCGAAGATTCTATTAGACTCTGTCTTTTCCAGCGAACTCTTACTGGTGCCGCTGTAAAGTGGTACATTGAGCTACCTCGTGGCGTATTCCAAGATTTTAATTCTTTAGCTATGGCCTTCCTTACACATTTTCAGTTACCAATCCATTATGAGACCAGGACGCACCTTCTCACTTCATTAAAACAGGACTGAGCTACTCACATCTCGGATCATATTCATGAGTGGCGTCGTCTTCGTCACATGATCAAATTCGAAATTCTTGATCAGCTTCTAACTCATTGGTTCACTACCTCCTTTTTCAATCAGATTTCCAAAGACATAGCTATGGGGGCATGTGTAATTGAGGGACAAGCCATTGTTTATGCCTAGTACCTTGATCTTGTATACTCTCAATCTGGCACGTTATATGATATATTGCCTGATGCTCCCCGACCCGGAACTTCTAAACCACCAGCGACTCCATCCGTCGATGGTATTATTGGTTCTGTGTCTCAGACTTCTCAGAAGTCTTCATCCTCAAACTCTGGGAAGCTGAAGTCTGCTTCTTCCAATAATGTTGCTTCTCAGTCTACTTTGAATTCTGGTAAACCCGTAGAATTGAATGATGTTCAGGCTAATCCTAAAGATAATACTTCTAAGGGTAAAAATAAGGGTAAAGGTAAGGCCAAAGCCGACAACCCAAAACAGGATTCTTAGAAACCTTGTGCTGGTGACGGTTCTCAGCGCAAACCAAAGTACCCTTGTTTGATTTGTGATGAAGAGCACTTCACCAAGGACTATCCTCGACGGTCCGAAGTGAGCCGATTGCTCAAAGGCACCTAGGGAACTCCGACCGTTCTTAAAGAACCTTTCCCATCTCAACAGACTCGGATGGTAGAGAAACCTCAGTCCTCTGCCCCATTTGGCTCTCAAGTGTTCATGATGAACGGTTCTGCAGCTATTTCTATTGCTACTCGGTTGAAATATTATACTGGCTCGCGTCAGGCTATGGGAAAGGAGATCGCTAATGGTCCTCCCCCCTCGCCTGTTACTGGCCCTCTTGAAATCGAAAGGCCCAACGCTAAATCCGTTGTGCAACCACCTTCCAAAGGTGTACTCCGTAAGTCTTCTTATAATCCCAATGCTCGTGCCGCTCACCATTACAATATTGTTGATGATTTGGCTCAGGCATCGTCCGCAATGTCAGTGTTATAAGTACTTCAGATTTTTCCGTCGCAGCAAAGAGCTTTGTTATCTGCGATTGGTGGGGTTAATCTTGTCGATACTAGCCTTCTCGCTTTTGATCTATATAATTTAATTCCACGACTTCCGCATCAGATTGCGCTCATTATTCAAGTTGTTATTAATGGTCTCGACATCCATCGAGCAGTTGTGGACAAAGGTGCATCAACCTGTGTCATGTCATCTTCGTGTTGGAAAGCCATTGGTTCTCGAGCCCTGAATTCGTCACCAAATGCCCTAGAAGCATTTTATGGAAGAGAATCAAAACCCTTAGGTGTTCTCACTAGTTTACCAATTATTTTGAAAGGGAAGACAGTCAATGTCGAGGTCGAATTCGTTGATGCTAAACTCAATTATAGTCTTCTCCTCAGTCGCAGTTGGACTCATGCCATGTTGTGTGTTCCGTCCACTCTCTTTCGTGTTCTGAAATTTCCACATGAAGGAAATATCATTACTATCGATCAATTGTCTTTCTTCACCTCTTCTTCTGAGAAAAACGTTCCGTATGTGGATAAGGTTCCTACTCCCTACAAGAGCGTAGGGCCTGGTATTTTTAAAGATACTACCCTCATGGGTATTTTTCCTCTTCCTCCACCGAATACTGTTCAAATTCATATGATTTCTCGGTCTGATGACCCATGGATTATTCCTTCGCCTGAAAAGCTTGATTCTTTTGGAGATTCGATGCCTTTGAGCCCAATCGAGATTGATTATTGTGAAATCATCGCTGCTTTGGAACCTCCATCCTCTGATTGTGCTCCTTTGAGCATGGCTCTTGACATTTACTCTCAATCCCCTTGGCTTGGCGATTCAGATTCGCCGGATCCTTTGAAGGAAGTGTTTCCTTCCGATGAAGCCATCGTGGAAACCATGTCTCTTGAGGATTTGCCGTGGAATGATGGTCATCATCGTTCCTCATTTATGCCTAGCCTCAGGGCCATGTCTACTTGTCTAGAGCATTTTGTATCTCAGGTTCCTTCTCCTCTGCTTCAATTTCCTGTTTTGACACATGACGTCTTTACGGAAGGTAACTTGAGTAACATTACACAGATGATGCCTATTGACATTTTCGTTAAACCGAGAATAGTCGAGAACATCCATATTGGGGTCACTTGTTATTCTGATGAAGTACAAGTTTATACTAGCCTTTTTCGCGAGTTCCGTGATGTCTTTGCGTGGTCCTACGAAGAAATGCTCGACATTGATTCTAGTATAGTGGTGCATGAAATTCCTACTTATCCCGGTTCGAAACCTGTTCGCCAACATCTTCGTCTGGTGCACCCTAGAAAAGTTGCCGCCGTCAAGAGTGAAGTTGAAAAACTTCTTAGAGATGGTTTTATTTATTCGATTCCTTTGACAAAATGGGTCTCTAATATTGTTCCTATAGATAAGAAACAGGGAACAATTCATGTTTTTTTTATTACCGTGATATTAATCGAGCTTGTCCCAAAGATAATTATCCTACTCCCGTTATCGATCAAATCATTGATGACTGTGCTGGGAGCAAGATTTTTTCCTTAATGGATGGTTTTTCTGGTTACAATCAGATAAAATTCTCCCAAATGATCAACATAAGACTTCCTTTATCTGTCCTTGGGGTACTTTCGCATATAAGAAGCTCCCTTTTGGTTTAAATAATGTTGGGGCTACATTTCAGCGAGCGATGTCGTATGCTTTTCACGATATTCGTCACATCGTTCAACCTTATCTGGATGATCTTCCCGCTCATTGAGCTAAGCTTCTGGACCATCCGAACCATCTTCGTCTGTTTTTTCTTCGTTGTCGACGTTACAAAATTCGGCTTAATCCGCACAAGTGCGTCTTCTGTGTTGATTCCGGTAGAATATTAGGGTTTACGTATCCAAATATGGAATTCACCTTGATCCACTCAAGGTTGAGGCTATTATCAATCTCCCCTCTCCCTCATCATTACATAAGTTGTAGAGTTTGCTAGGTAAGGCTAATTTTCTACGTTGTTTTATACCTAACTATGCGGAAGTGGCTAGAGGATATACACGATTATTAAAGCAGGGCGTCCCTTTTTGTTGGGATGATATTGCTCAAAAATATTTTGAAGCCCTGAAGACGTTGCTTATCAACGCTCCTCTATTGCGTCCTCCTAACTATCATCGTGATTTTTCCCTTTATTTAGCTGCTGCTTTCAGTACGATTTCCATGGTTCTGGTACAAGACAATGATGATGGTAACGAGCATGTTATTTATTACTTGTCTCGTAACCTTTTCGATCCTGAGACGCGCTATGCACACGTCGAGAAGTTAGCATTAGCTGTGGTTCAATAAGTTCAGCGTTTTTGTCATTATATTATTTTGCATACAGTGAATGTGATTTCCGATTGCAACCCCATGACATATATATTGTCTCGACGATTGCTGGGGGGGAAATACTCAAAGTGAATTATCATCCTTCAAGAGTTCGATTTGGAATTTACTGTCGAGAAATCGAAGAAGTAATTAGTCTTTGCTGATTTGATTTGTTCCCTACCTTCAAAATCTCCTCCGTCTCGTTCTGAGGAATACATTCTAGACGATACACTTTTCTTGATTAGCACCCTCGATACATGGTACGGTGATATCATCGTTTATCTCCAAACTTCTACTTTCATATCTGAGTTGACGAGGGATTCCCGTCGATGCATCCGTCATCAGTCGTAACCTTATCGTATAGTCGAGGATACCCTCTATCGTGTCAGAGTGGATTCCATTCTCCGTCGATGTCTGACCCTCAAGGAAGCTGAGAAAGTCCTCAATGATTGTCACAGTGGAGCCTGTGGCGGTCACATGTCTGGTTATGCCACTGCACAAAAGATTCTTCGTGTTGGTTATTTATGGCCTTCTATCTTCAAAGACTACATTATTTCCATTTGTAAATTTCATGATTGCCAGGTTTATCAACGCAAGATGCGTGTG
The DNA here is from genome assembly GCA_034641835.2 of Pinus albicaulis. Taxonomy (NCBI): domain Eukaryota; kingdom Viridiplantae; phylum Streptophyta; class Pinopsida; order Pinales; family Pinaceae; genus Pinus; species Pinus albicaulis. The sequence continues at coordinate 787,968,702 of CM076572.1, forward strand.
CCACATGTACCTCTTCATCCTGTCATTACCGTTGGTCCCTTTGCGAAGTGGGGAATCGATTTTATGACGTGTAAGCCTCACTCGGCCGGGGGGCATGCTTATATCATCGTAGCCGTGGACTACTTCACTAAATGGGCTGAAGCAATGCCTACACTTGCTGCTGACGGTAAGACAGTTGCGCAATTCATGTTCAATCACATTATTACTCGATTTGGTGTCCCCTAAGCCATCGTTATCGATCATGGTTCCCATTTTCGGCGCTATATGGTGGCGGAGTTGACTTTGAAGTTGGGTCTGTGTCACGATAGCTCAACGTCGTATTATCCTCAGGCCAATGACCAGGTTGAAGCCATAAACAAAGTTCTTGTTACCATGCTTCAATGTGTGATTGGGATCCATAAATCCAATTGGCATCTCATGTTATTTTCAGCTCTTTGGGTGTACTGAACCTCTGTTAAAAGAGCAACTGGATTCACTCCTTTTCAGTTAGTTTATGGTTTGGAAGCTACTCTTTCGATTGAATATGAAATACCTTCGCTCAAGTTGGCTGTTGAATTACTGCCAAACACTTCACCAGAATAAGAGTACCTACTTTATCTCGAAAGGTTAGATGAAACCCGCCGCTTTGCTGCTCTGGTTATTGAAGCACAGAAAAAGTGGGTCAAAGCTCATTTTGACCAATCAGTTTCTCCTTGTTATTTCATTGAAGGAGATATCGTCCTCCTCTACGACCAAGCTCATGATAAGCTGGGGGCAGGTAAATTTCAACCCATGTGGCATGGGCCTTACATTGTTAAATGTGTATTGCAAAATGGGGCCTATGAGCTCATTGATTACGAGGGTCATCCTTTAGAACAACCCATAAATGGGTTGTATCTCAAAAATTATTATGCGTGAGTCATTCATGCATGATTTGTGTACATAGGTGTGTTTTTAATTTTTGTACATGTTTTGATTTGGTGTTCTTTGCAAGCATTTTCCTTCTTATTTGGGTCTTGATTATTTGCGCAGATGGCTATTACCCCTTATGTCAGTTTCGCAGATGGTGCTTCCCGCAGTACCAGGAACTTGTCTTCAGCAGCCTGGGTAATCTATGATCCTGTTGGTGAGTTGATAGAACTGCAAGGTATTTTTCTAGGACGAACTACAAACAATGTCGCTGAATATAGTGTTGTCCTTGAACTATTAACCGAGGCAATCAATCTCGGCATACACGCATTGCGTGTAAATCTAGATTCACAACTTGTTATTCTACAACTCAATGGTCATTATTCTGTCAGAATCCCATACATTTTGAGATTGTATTTACGTATTCGTTTGTTAGAAAGACATTTTGATTTGATCACATATCAACATATTCCTAGACAAATGAATTCATTAACTGATACCGTGGCCAACATTCTATTAGATGTATATATATATATATATATATATATATATATAATGTGTTTGCATCAGTGTGCATCATAAATTCAAAAAATATGTGTGTTTTTGTTACATCTTGAGACACCATGTCTCTCAAATATGCAGATATAAAGCCTAGGTGTCTAATCGGCGTGATGCTCATGATAGCATGTCACTGCCCATACCAGCCGCCTCAGCAAGCGATGAATGCGACTTGGCACCCCTATGGTATGTCTCTGGTAGGCATGAGGAACATCATCGAATCGTGCGTAGTCCAGAATTCTGCGTGTGATCCCCTTTTTTTGGGAATTAATACCTTAAAGGTCTCGGGATGACAACCTTCATAGATCAGGGGCATGCCATTCAATAAGGACTCACTTTAACCAACTTATACACTGAAAACTAGATGCTACTTGTTGCAGAACTTACCTGAAAGTCCCTCAGTTGATGTAGATCCCACGGGGTGCAAACCCCCTGCAATACTTTGTGCTCCGAAACCTGTAAATCCACAAAGAACGAACACAAAAACCTAGTTGTACAGAATATATAGTTCCTAGATGTTAGTGAAAGCCATGTATAATATCATGAAAATAATATGAAATGTTCAATTAATGATTATTACACATATATAAAGCATCATTAACACGTAAATCTCGAGAACAAGATGGCTCTTCTTATTATGAATGACACGTACAGTAATCAAAATGTGGACGGATCACCTGAATCCTACCACGGCCTTCGAGCATACCGTCCTCTGGATCTGTCCAGCCCTAGTCTCATAAGAATTATTCTAAGATGTGTGCACAATAGATGTCATATAGGGTGATGAACATCCCAAGGAAACAAGGGTTTCCTGAATATACCTGGGAAGTGCAGGAGGCACAGGAACATCAGACTTGAATAGGGATCCAACGGAGTATAATATCTATATCTTTTCTCTCTCCCTTAGGCCATACCTTTGAGGGGCTTTTATACTCCCTCAAATTAGTTTCTGCAGTTATGAGCAGTTGGGCCACGGGTTGGGGTGGTTGAATTACTAGAATAACCATCAAACCCACCTCAAATATAGGGAATTTATATATGTTTTAATAATTAAAAAGGTATACATGGATATATATGAATGGACTCACGTATATACGCGGAAAAGTCTGGGCAGAATCGCGTATGGGTTTTAAGATACTGTTTTTGAGAAAAATATTCAAGTCTGGAGGAAAGGGTGCCCAAGGCCAAAGTGTAAATTATCAAGTATATGAAGGTGAGAAATAACACTATAAAAAATTCCCCCTAATATATGAGGTCAAAAGGGGTAAATGATGGCTGAAATGTATTATGTGCATAAAAATAACCTTGCAAGGACTAGGGAGAACTTCACCAGAATTCAGCCTGCCAAAAAACCAGTGAGAGAAATCAGAGAGATAGCTCATGTCTGAGGCAGGCATACCCACGCTCAGTGAAATAAAAAAGCATGTCCGCATATGGAATATAGAGCGGATCGAAATGTATACAAGTATAGCTGAAAAAATGTAAAGTACATAATGAATATAATCACTGATCACTGCCCGAAAGTACAAGTCAAAATCAGGTCCAAGTATCACATATAGAAGACTGATCAATGATGCTGCAATAGATATTTGATCATAAAAGTCACAACTGAATCTACAAGTACCAAATCATAAGTGGTGAAACAAATGGTACAACACGCAACTCGGGAGCTAACTTATAAGATGTTGCTATGGTGAAACTGCAACATATAAGGGTGTACGACATCACTGTCAGAAAACTGAGGAAGCTGTCTAAGTGAATCGAATCATGCTGATGCAAACCCGAGATCTTCACCGATCACTATGGAAAAATTCTACACAATGGGAATAAATGAGCTGAAGTTGACCATGTGAGAAATCGTTTGATTACCGGTCATTAATGTATACTGTTAACAAACGCGAGACAACCCACCGATAATGATAATGAGCGTCAAGGTGCGCCGGTACAATCCAATAAGTGCAAATAAATGAGTTGAAGTCGAACACTTGAAAGAATCCACCAATCAGGAGGCAATGATGTATCCTCACTGTTGATGGCGAAGAATCTTCCACTTGTTATCACTATTAAAATACTCTATATTCAGTCAGTTCATACTTGTTCTTAAGTCACGGTATTTGATAGGGTTTGAGTCATTTTTATGTTTTATAGGGTCTAAGTCATAGTTTTAGAGTGTCATTTCATCACCAAACCAAGTTCATAAACTTTGTTTTACACTTTAGTAGTCTCATGTCATGTTTTGAAACCCATATTTTAAGTCTTTTTCAAAAGATTTTCAAATAAGGCACGAAACCACGTTTTCGTAGCGCGCTCAATGTAAAAAACTGCTTCTGCGCTACGAAAACGCTGGTCTTTTCGTAGCGTAAATTCCTGAAATAAAACTACCAGCAGTACGAAATCGAGGTTTCAGAATTTTCGGTTTAGCTGTCACATCCATCAACTTGGGGTGAAATTTTCATGATTATAGTGTCAATCCACGATCATGGTGTTAGTCCATGAATCCTCCTTCACGCATGTAGCCATCCAAGGTAGTTATGAAATCATTATGAGATTCATTAGCGGTCATTTGTCATTGGTCCTTTGCAAATTTGAAAAGGGAATTTGTTATTATTGTTTTTATCTCATGCAAAGAAGGCATTGTGTGCATATCTATTGCTCAAAGAAAAGCTCATGATAAGACACCAGATCTCTCATTTCGTTTTCAAGCGAGGCAGACTTTTCCATCAAGCGAGGCTGAACCAAATTCTCAAGCGATCCAGTTTATCCAACAAGGAGGTTTATTACAGTTTTGCTGAAGACACAGGGTTTCCAGGAAGAATATGGCAGAAGAAAGAAGAAATCACCGGTCGGGTCATTTCCTGAGGACAGAACCTGAAGGTTTATAAAATCTCACTAGGGATGAATCTGTTGAAGAAGCCTTCAAGAAGGTAGGGTGCTGGAGGTTCTGTGAAAAGCTTCAAGGAGGGCATAATCAGGTCACCAAAGAATTTGCTACCAACTTCACAGGGTCAAACACAAAGGTTGGTTTTCTTAATATACCAATTTCTCCTGAAGTTATATCAACAGTCACAGAAGTCCCAAGAGGGGAGGAAATATGGTTTAAGAATTTTAGGTTTGAAATGCAACCCTGCAAAATATTTTTGAAACCATAGTTTATGGATACTGATTTGAATAAATCTATGCTAAGAAGTTATGTCAAGGATGCATTTGCCAACCTGCTCTACAATATCCAAAGATACTTCACCTGTGAAGGGAGATATCACAAGGTGTACACTTATCACTTTAAACTCTTATTGCATTTCATAGGAATAATCTCTCTAGACTTACCTTTCTTTCTATTCCGAAGTCTGGCCAAGATGGCAGACAAAGTTCAGATGAAAACTCAGGCATGTGAAACCTCTTTATTTCATCATGGTTTAGTCAAGTTAATAGTTTTTCATGAGCTTTAGAAAGTGAAAAGAGAATGGTCTACATTTATCTTTTTGAGTGGAATAGGGCTTGAAGGAACAGGTGCTAGCCCTCAAGTCAAAGAAACATCTTCATCAAAGACTACTGAAACTGCAGAAACAAAATCAAGGAGGTTTTTCAAGCCTAAGCCCAGGAAACAGGTTAAGGAACCTATGATAAAGACATCACTGAATATCCAAAAGACTCCTAAATCCGCACAGAAGAAGAGAACTGAGGTCAAAAAGACAATCCAAGAACAGTCAATTAGTAAAACAGTTCAGAATAAATTGACTAGGAGTCAAAGGTCAAAGGAGAAGGGTAAGACTGTGGTCACAAATGAAAATTTGAAATTAAGAGGTGACTTGAATGATATATTACAAGCTATTGACATTGAGGAGTCTCCCCTGGTTCAAGCAGAGTTCATAAAGCTAGATATAGGTGGCAAATCGAAGAAATTGAAAACATCCAAAAAATTACCTTTGAGGATGAGGTGTCAGAATTTGTTTTTAAGCCTAGAAAACCACAGACTAGGCAGTCTAAGAAAATGCAGTAGCCAGACATGGAGATAGAATAAATTGGAGGTGAGGATGCAAGTGTTTTTGAAGAATCCATTAATACATCATCTCAAATACCTGAAGAAGACAGAAACAAAGTATTTAATACTCAGAGAGAAAGGAGTAGTTATGAGGAGGTTAAAGACAAAATCAGACTTGCAAACATTGAGATTGATAAATTGAGGAAGAAAGTGAGAATTCTTGCTGTGGAAAGGTCAAAATTTGAGAGGTTGAAATATTTTTGGGAGCTGGAAAAGGTTTCAAACAGTGAATCAATCAGCAGTCAGGATCAATTTTTCATATGGACTGTCCCTGCAATCAAGGAAGAAAAATTAATAAGAATGGTTAACAACAAACTGAGGGCTAATAACATAAAGCTTAAAAGGAAGGTTGAAGACCTTCAAATACAACTACCAAAGCCTGAAGATCAAGCACAACAAAAATCTGTGTGAACAGTAAGTGACATCTCCTAACACATTTTTGGAGTTTTGTGAAAGGTTTCATTTTTGAAAACAGTTCGAGGTTGATTATTGAGAGCTTATATATAACTTATTGAGAAACTCAAATTTTTGGAAACAAGCTGTGAAAAGAAAAGACACAGCAGTTTCGTAGCGCGCTACGAAACTGCTATAGGTGTCATGCACAGCAGTTTTGTAGCATGCTACGAAACTGCTGTAGGATGCAGTTTTATCAATTTTGCAAGCTTTCAAAGGGGAAACAAGTATGTTATTAAACTATGATGCTGTTGGAGGATGTATAAAGACCACAAATGAAGATTCAATGGCAAAACATTGAAAATTGAAGGTTTCAAATGAAGTTTTTAGAGGTGAATTTCTGCGCTACGAAAACTGCAGATAGTTTCGTAGCGCGGTAAGGTTAATAGTTTTTGGCACTTCTTCAAAGTTTTGTTTTGGGCACAGCTGGGAGGACGAAGTCACAAGAGTTTAATATGAATTTTCCACATGTTTTGAGCACAAATTGGTTAGCAGATGTTGTGAAGAAACATAAATGAAGCAGTACACCTATTTTGCAGGGAGCATGTTCCTATTTCTCATGGCAGGTAAGAAGCAGATCATTACAGTTCAACAGTTAGGAGATGGAAATCATCAAGGTAGAATTTCAGGAGGAGTAGCTATCAGATAGAAGATTTATTATTTGGATAATTTTGTTAAGGTATAATAGAGAGTTTTAATCCTAGTTGTATTAGGACTCTAGAACAGACAGTTTAAACTGTCATATGTAATTAAAGTTTGTTTTAGCAGTTAATAGGTGTCAAGCTAGAAAATTCGAATTCTCTCAAGTGTTTGAAGAGAATCCAAGAAATGTAATGATGAATCTATAAAGGAGAGGAAGTCGAATTGCTTAGGGTTGGAAATTTTCATAAGCAAGCATACTGTTGTTGTAGCAGGGAACTATGTTTTTATGTTAATACAGAGATATTGGTTTCATCACTCAGGATTCAGAAAGGGTTATGGTTGTGTGATATTCTCATTGTTTTCCTCTTTAAATTTACTTACAGTGGCATGAATGTATGTTACTTAGAATTCACTAAAGGTTCTCTAACTTCCTTCATATGTTCACGAACTATGTTATTTTCTGTCCTATTGTTCTTTGATGCATCTAAACCCTGAAATGCCCCGACTTCCAATTGAAACTGATACTCATGTTTTGTGAAAATACACTTGACTCCATAAGCCCAATAGATGTTTGTTGATTACTAGTACAACCAATTATCCATTTTACTCATAGATTTAGCCATCTAATCCTTATTTGAAAATCATAAACCTATTGAGAGAGCCCTCTCAGGTTGAGGAGGCTAAGCCTCAACTAAAATTCTGGTTTGAAATAGTTACTCAAGGTCTTCTTGATCAACAACCTATCAGGGTCTGATTTTGAGATAACACCACTGATGACTGCAAACCCTAAGGTACTAACAAAAGGACTCTAGATCTTATTCCCAGAACAATGAGTCGGAGTCGATGGGAAAAGATCTGCTGGAAGGAAGGCATTAAGAAATCCCACATCAGTCCAGCGTGAGTGTAACCCATAGGCTAAAATTTCGAAGGAATCAAACGAGGTAGAGTGAAGTAACCAACCCGAAGTACGTTTCCGGCATGCACAAGATGAAGCTAGCGCATGACAGAAACCTTCTGAACCAACCAATAATGCAAGCTGACAAAGAGGCGAGATATCCACCGATAGGGTCAAATGGAAATCAAGGTACTGCACTAATCCCAGGTGTGATAATGTAAGTTGATGTTGAACACAAGGGAAACCACTCAGTCAAAGACCCATGATGATGATCAAATGCTGAGCACAAGGTCACCTATCAATGATGTAAATAGGGACAGGGTGCAACTCTAGGTTTGCTCTCAGAGCAATATGTCGTAGTCGATAAGAGACAAACCTGCCAAAAATAAGTCAATGGAGACCTTCTCAAACCAGCACGAGCATAGGACCAAATATCTGATGTGATAGAACAAGACACTGACAAGACTGGGAAGGCCAACTGAAAAAATGAGTCAAGGGACACCGCAGATAGGCCGACTCAATTTAACTTCCCTTAAAGAAAAGCATGACTCATATTGACTATGGCAGCAAATGATAACTTTGTATAAGTTTTTCATGCAGGAGGCACAAACAAACCCTCCATATGATTGGAAGAGATAACCAACCGGGGGAGAACTGACGCATGTAACAAGATAATGGCTTCTCCTAAGTCAAAACTAAAACCATCCAAAATGAAGGAAAGACATAGTTATTTGTGCTTTGTTCAAGGGCGACAAAACTGACACTGTAGCTGCCATCAAAACATGAAGTAATATCTCGTTCCCGCTCTGTTTCACATTTTTGTTGTTGTTGACTTTTTCATATTTAAAGCCTAAAAAAGAATAAAAGAATGCTATAGTACAATTGATAGAACGAGTATCATAAAATAGATGCACTAGTTCCGGAGATAGGAACAATCCTATGCGTAATGCAAGGAGGCGGAAACTAGTAAGTGATAGTCAAAGGAGTGTTCCATCCATGGGTAGCAAGGTGTCAAGTCGCGGTAGCTAAGTAATTGCATGGTTAACTTGTACATAAATTCAAGGTCAAAATATGGCTTAAACATTGAGTCCAAATGAAGCCAGCTAAAGGCCAAGATAAATAAGTAGTCAATATGCAATGCAGAAATACAACTCGACAACCAAAAAGGGAGCCTCTAGGGTAATGGCCAGAAAAATGGTAGCGAAGAAGAAGAAGAATGCAGCTTCAACGTATATGTCATGGAAAAACTAAAGAGGACTCTCGAGCCTACATAAATTGTAGCATGGGCGAAAAATTCTAGCGAGGAACTAACTAGGAAGCCCTTGTAAAGGAAGGCTCTACCACCAAGTCATGATTTAAAAAATCGGAAAGTGAAATAGGTTAAATACTCATGACAAGATGGGATTGACCCTATGGCAAGTGATCAAAATGGAGGCTAGTATGCATAATGCAACGGAAAGTGTATTCCCTAACCTATATGCCAGTTCAGAATCATATACCTGCAATGAAAGGTCAGCAGTCATGGATCCAAAGGAACTGAAAAATATATCAACTCCAATAAAATGTCCCTAAAAGAATACCTTTCCCAAAACTTACAAGCAACACGGTTATACAGCTTGAGATAGATTTGAAAAATAAGCGTAAAGAAATTTGGCAAAAAAATTTCAAATTCTGGGTATAAATAGACCATTTACCTCATATTTGGGTCATTTTCACATTGTAGAAGTGGAGGAGAAACTTTTGGAGCAAAAATTCCCCTTCTCAAAACAGGAGCAATCAGCCGTCAAATCGCACCAAATCAGTCAGGTAGGCTCTTAATTTATCTTTGCCATCAATTTCATTCCATTTTAAGAGGAAAATTTAGAAATTTGACCATAGGAAACATTTATTTTGATGAAACCCTCTGCGCATACGTGGGTTCGTGTGGACGAACCTGCGTATGATACACGACTGTGTGTAAAGGAAGCCGCATATGTGCAGACCGAAAATTTAAAAGATGAACCTAATGAATAAATTGATGATTTTTTGCAGGATGTCCATAAGTTGGAGGGAGCGTGAGCATAGTGCCAATGATACTGAAGTGATGGAAGATCAAAATTCACTTGATATCCTTCGAAATTGCGGATTGCTCAAATTCTTCAAAATGCCAAATATGAAAAGTAATGTCCAGTTGCTCCAAATGTTGGTAGATCACTGGGAATCGGAGGAAGACTGCTTCATGATAGATCAAATGCCTATACACATAGAGGTGGAAGACATATACTTCATTACTGGACTCTCACAGAGAGGAGATCCAATAGATTTGCACGGAAAGCCTTTGGGAGGTCTTACTATGGAAGACTACGTCCACGTCTATTGTGTAGAGGGGTCTCAAAAAGTAGGGACTCAGATTGAAATCAAAGATTTGAAATAATTACACATGAAAAATATCCTTTTTACCATCAGCAGGGTAGCAGGATCTGCTTCCCTACATCATGCATCCAGGACTCAAATGAGTATTGCAGTCGAATGCTTGATTCACCTCTTTGATTGGTGCCTGTCTTGCTGAGCAACATGAAGAAACAGTTGACTTCGATCCAGAAAGGAAAAACTAAGAATTTTGGATATGGAACCATCTTACTGACGTTTTTCTTTGAAAGGATTCCAGGGCTTCAACCCAAAGTGATCTCTACCATCAACAGCCCCAGAGATCCAAGAATAGCCCGGTGGGCTGACCTGATGAAGATATTGGGGGGAAGTGAAGTCCCCCGAACCACATGGGATGACGAGTTCTTCCAATGGTGGGAGGAACAAGTTATCGCTTTGGAGGATTATCCCTATGTTGGGATGGATTTTCACGGTGATCCAGATCTAGTCCTTCCACCCGGTGCAGCATGGGGTGCAATCAGTGAGATTTCTATTTTTGATTTTTGATGATATGATTTTTTTTTGATGTTTTCAAAATATAATAATGATTTTTTTTTATTTTTATGATTGGACTCAAATGACTTACAAGATTATAATGATCATGATGCATATATGGGACCAGTCAGACCTGAAGGATACCCAAGGCATAAGCACCGTAGAGGTGAGGTAGATGCTGAAGACCGGGTAGGACCCTCCATGCCGTTCAGAGAAACTTGGAGAGTTTTACTTGCCAAGTGCCTATGTTTGCAGTAGAGGACTTACCAGAGGCTATCCAGAGACGGGTAGTGGGAGTACCATGAGACTGGGTGCGGTTATTCCGCCGTGTAGCAACTGCTATCGTGTTCTATAGGAACATGAATGTTGGGCATGGAACACAGGATTAGATATATAGATTTTACCGGATGACTGTAATATATTTTTGATGCTGAGCATGATAGGGATTAAGCCCAAATTTTTTAGGACAGATGGGTCCATATTTTGTATATTTTTGAACACTCTGATGATATATATATATGTGTGATGACTCAAATGTATGAAAAATAGATGATGTATTTGATATATTGATTAAAATGTTGAATGATGAATATGCCAATCAATTGCTTGATTAGCTAATAAGTTTGCCATACAATTATCAGCTCAAGGAATATGAATGAATGTTATGAATTAAAATGATCTCTGTAACAAACGAACCCTAAAAAGTAATCGGTGCAAAAATAGGTCTCGAACTCGATATGTGTTGTTCAACTGTGAAACCACCAGCTGGGAATCCAATAACACTACTAATGAATCAACACCCGAAGATATTGCTTCTGAGAGTAGATAAACCACTGCAGTGTATTCTACTATGTTGTTTGAAGCAGGGCCAATGTAGACACCTCTTGAAACCAACAACTGACTGGATGGATAATGAAGTACCCAAGCCGCGGAAGCCAAGTTCCATGTATGTCTACTAGCACCATCAGCGAAGCCAAAATGACTCATGACATCCAACACAACCTGCCAAAGCAGATCAAATGCATCATAATCACATCAAAAAACCAAAAACTCAGATATGTACAAAAAAAAAAAATATATACAAAAGCAAGATGCTAGGCCAAAGCCTAGGCATAGTACTTTTTCAAATAGAGCCCATTTTTGGGCTCCGCCAACTCATTCCCGTCAAAATCAACCAAGACATAAGCTCCTTTTTTTAGGACCTTTTTAATGATGAAGGGGCCATACCACATAGATTTAAACTTGCCTACTCCTAGGGCGTCTTTCTCTTGTGCATAAACCAAGACAAGGTCTCCTTCAGAGAAAACCCTAGGTTTGACCGCTTTATCGTGTTGAATCTTAATCCGTTTATTATGTGCCTCATTCATCGTGGCGGCATCTTGACGCTACTCATCAAGATGTTCTTGGTGAAGGAGACGTTCTTCAAGACTAGAGGTGTCAGGAAGAAGCTCTATAGCTAACTTAAGAGAAGGAATTTCACATTCAATGGGAAAGATAGATTCCAACCCGTAAGCTAGTTGAAATGGAGTAAAACCAGTTGCAGTTTTGACTGACATCCGATATGCCCAAAGCACAGGATACAACATAATGTTCCAATTGGATCGAGCTTTATCAATTGTCTGTTGAAGAATGGTCTTCAAGGATTTGTTGACAGCTTCCACCTGCCCATTGGCTTAAGGATAATACAGAGATGAATGCTCCTACCGAAAACCTAATTTTAGAGCCAATTCAGCCATCATGTTGTTCTGAAAATGACTACCATGATCAGTGACAATATATTTGGGAATACCAAAGCGAGAAATGACTTGATTGAAGAGAAAAAGAGTTGTTGTCTCACCATCATTCCCAAAAGTAGGCATAGCCTCCACCCACTTCGTAAAGTAGTCTATGGCTACAATAATGTACTTGTGACCTTTAGCCGAAGGCGGGTTACAAGTAGTATAATCAATACCCCACTTTGTAAAGGGATCGACAGTGATGACAGGAAAGAGCAGAGCTAGATGAGCACGCATCTTTCGAGTATAAACCTGACACGGATGACACTTTTTGACTGCTTCCATACAATCTTTAAAAATTGAAGGCCAAAAGTATCTTGCATGCAGAATTTTTTGGGCTGTAGCAAGCCCAGATAAATGACCACCACAAGCTCCACTGTGGTAATCATTCAACACAACCTCAACTTCTTCGAGAGTTAAGCATCGCCTAAGGATTGAATCAACCCCGCAACGAGACAAAGTGTCACCAATGATTAAGTAACTTTTAGCCAAGTGACGTAACTTACGACGCTCATCTTTCGAAAAAGTCGAGGGAAACTTCGCAGTCTGGAGATATACTATGAGATCCCCATACCAAGGATCCTGTGAAAAAATGAGAAAAAGATGCTCATCTGGGAAGGATTTATCATAAACCATCTCTTCTCCACAGGGAAACTCAGAAATCAATTCTGAAAAAACCATTCATTTCTTGGACTTGGCAGACATAAACTCAAGATCAAATTCCTGCAAAATCACAATCCATCGATTGTATTTGCCCCCAATCACTCGCCTACTGAGAACAAATTGAAATGGATTGACTGCTGCCAAAACATAGGTTTTTTGAAGAAGAATATAATTTCTGAGCTGCTGCATAGCATGGACTGCTTCTAAAGCAAGCTTTTATATCGGAGAGTACTGGAGTTCAGGTCCTACCAGGCCTCAACTAAGGTAGTATATAACATGCTCTGAGAGAGCATCGTATTCCTGGACCAGAACCATACCAATGGTAGATTCTGCTACCGCGAGATACAAAAGGAAATCTCTGCTATAATCAGGTGGAATCAGTAGAGGTGTAGAGGTCAATGTTTTTTTCAAAGCATCGAATGAGCGCTGAGCAAAGTCATCCCAAAAGAATGGAGCTCCTTTCTTTAACAATTGCATAATCTCGGCATAATTTACGATAAATCTCCATGGAAAATTAGCTTTGCCTTGTAGACTTTGAAGTTGAAAAATTGAAGGCGAGGGAGGAAATTGAAGTATTGCCTCAACCTTGAAGGGATCTACTCGAATCCCTTCCGTAGACATAATAAATCCCAACAACCGACCGGATGTGACCGCAAAAGCACACTTGTTCGGATTCAACTGGATTTTGTAATACTGACATCATTCAAATACTTGACGAAGGTGAGAAGGATGATCAATTCTCTTACGAGAATGAGCAGCTAAATCATCCAAATATGCCTCAATGATATGCTTGATTTCATGGAAGGCATAGGACATAGCCCGCTGAAAAGTAGCTCCAAAATTTTTAAGGCCAAAAGGCATCTTCTTGTAAGCAAAGGTACCCCAGGGGAAAATAAACGCAGTCTTATGCTGATCTTCAGGATGGATAGTAATTTGATTATATCCAGAGAAACCGTCCATGAAAGAGAGAATCTCATTTCCTGCACACTCATCGATAATCTGATCTATAAACGGTGTGGGGTAGTTATCTTTAGGACATGCTTTATTTAGGTCCCTAAAATCAATGCAGACTCGAATTGTTCCTTGTTTCTTGTCCACAAGAATTGGATTCGAAATCCATTCTGTCAAAGGAACAGGAAAAATGAACCCTACCTTAAGCAGCTCCTCCACCTCAGCTTTGATAGCTGTTGCCTTCCTAGGGTTGACTGAATGAAGCTTTTGCCTAACAGGCTTAGCGTTTTCGTATACCTTGATCTCATGTTGGACAATAGATGGATTTATACCCAGCATTTACTCATAAGACCAAGCGAACACATCCCTAAACTCTTGAAATAGATTGGTATAAATTTGAACTTCTTCAAGGGAACATTCAGCTCTGATGAAAACGTTCTCGATAACATTGAGATTTCTGGAAATGTCCACTGGGACAGTAGGCGAAATCACAACCATGTTCCCTTTAGCAAAAACCTGTGCTGGTGCTAAAGGATTTAGGACTGGGTGAACAGAACTAGAAGACTGAGGGCTAGGAAAACTTGATTCAACTTCGCTCAAATATGGTAGAAAGTAAGACCGATGATGCAAATCATCCCACGGTCTCTCTATACCAGTCATTTCTTCTAGGATGGCCTCTTCAAATGGAAGAGTGGTATCAAGAAAATCCTGGCTTGAAGATGAACTAAGAGTCCAAGCCAGAGCCATATCTCCATCTAATTCCTCCGGTGAAAGAGAAAATAGAATGGATTCTGCAGAGTCAACAATAGATTTATAAGCAATCTCAGCTACAGACATTGGAAATGCCATTCCACCTACGTGACCTTCTTCTTATGTGGAGGTAGGAGAAGGTAAGGTCCAAGGGTTCGAAAAATAATGAGTTCTGAAGAACTCTCTTTGAATGGGAGCCCTGGAGGATGAAATTGCATTAATGTGAACCGAGGGAGGTGCAAGATCAAAATTACCCATCAAAGAAGAATACAGTCCGACCCAAAAATTCTCAACAGGTGCCTTGGTATTATCCACCAAAGGAACGGTTGAGTCAGACGGTGCATTTTGATCTATAAGAGAACAATCCAGTTGGTCAACTATGACAATTCTCCCTTCGTGAGGGAAACAAATGATACGAAATAAAGAGGATGAAATGGAATCCATGTCATGGATCCAGTTTCGCCCCAACATAAGGTTATAGTATAAGCTTGCATCGACTATCTCAACTTCAATATCAACAGATTTCCCCCCAACATAGATGGGAAAATCCGGAACAATACCATGTGGCCTGTGAGAATGACCGTCAAACGCAGTCAGAAGAGTAGCGGAAGGAACAGCTATGGGAGATCCAATAGCCTTCCAGCATGCAAGAGACATTACACACATGGAAGCACATTCATCAATGACCGTTCGAACGATATTACATTTTCGATAACTCGATCTAATATGGAAAGCCATATGATGAGGGAGTCTCTTTTTAAAATTAGACATATCAAAAGTAATCGTAAGAGAGTTTTTTGGATCTACAGCCCCAATAGTGGTGAGAAAAGCACTTCGTTGAGCAGGACAAGACTGGAGCACCTCTATTGCAGACGTAGCACAAGGACTCTGGGCTAGATATTCTACAATGGATTAGTTCTGAGCAGCCTTTGCATTTGGATTGATCGTCGTGCGTTTTGAAGATGCCTTCGGCATCCGAGGTATAGACTCAACAATAGGCTTCGTAATATGAAGAGGTTTAACACTATCAGGAGTGCCCTTAGCTTTCAAAGACTTAGCTTCGCTATAATCATGAGATCTTGTAGTGATATCTGCGTGAGCACTCATCATATATATGTTTGACGGAATTTCCCCTTCTTGGCTACCCCCAGAGGGAGCCCCAGTATTTTTATTTGCGCCAGCAATCAATTGCTGCCCTTGGGGAAAAGGGTTTGTTAGCACAGCCTGGGAATTGGAAGAACCTTGTTGAGCTAACAAGCATTGCGCATCTTGAATTTTAGGGAAAAGGTGCGTAAGATGGTCTCCAGTGCATAATTTACATGGAAAATTTACTTTCCTCTTATTGTCCTTTTGACCCTCTCCAACATTATCGTTGGTTTTGTTTGCATTGCCCTTCCCATCCTTGCCTTTATTTTTGTTATTCCGTCCTTTCTTCTTCCCATCGGATTTTTGATTTCCTTTGGGGTTAGAATTCTGGACGACATTAATAGCCAAGGACTGAGAAGGGCTAGACACTGAAGGCATAGCCTGGCTAGAAGAAGCAGATTGTATAAACAACTGCCGCAATTGACTAAGCAAGTTAGCTGCACAACTATCGATCGACCCAATAAGCCCATCACCATGAGGACAAGGTTTAGTTTTGGACAAGTCCAATTTGGAGTGAGGAGCATCTGGCAGTATTTTATTGAGGACCCCAGATTAAGAATAAATTAATTCCAATTGCTGAGCCCTAAAAATAGCCTCCTCCTCCAAAAATACCCCTGACAGGGATACATCTTTAGAAATATATGGCTGCAAAGACTTCAAAAACCATTCCAGAAGGAATTCATTTGGAATACGGGCTTTAATGAGCCTCTTCCTTCTGTGCAATTCCTGAATATGATCAGAAATGTGAGTTGCCTTATCCTGCTGAAAATTATCCAGGAGGTCAGTCCCGACGTCATAACGAACATGCAACTGAAAGTGGTTTACGAACATAGTAGCCAAATCTCCAAAAGTGGCAAAAATTCCCCCAGTTAACTCAATACACCACTTGGCTGCATTTCCAGTCAAGGTGCATTGAAATAACCTCAACCTAATCGAATCGTCAATCAGGGAGTTGGATGAGCACCATAAATGGAAAGTGGTGATGTGATCCGCCAGATCCTCTCCATTCTTCCCTTCAAAATTTGGAATGTCAGAGGGAAGTTTGGTGGGGACCGGAGGCCATCCCGGACTATATCGAATCAGATCGTTAGTCAATTTCGACAAATCTAGCAAGTTTAATGTTGCCAGAAATGGTAACTAAGGAGGAGCCTGGGAATTCCATCCTCCAAAGGAAGGATTCCCAACGTTCTGAAAAGAATACCCTGGATTTTTTGGGGCACTAGGTTGCCAAAAGTTATTCGTAGAGAATTTTGGGCCATAGGAAAATCCTTGTGACCCAGCATTCAGAGAAGGACCCCCCCCAAACATGGAGTTACTATAAACAAGACCATTCCCCCCCACTAAAGTAGTAAACGGAGAGGAAACCCCTTGATAAGGGTTCCAAGCATTTGCAAACGGGGAAAAGGCCTCTGAAGTACTTGATGAAGGGAAAGAAGCATTCCATTGCTGACCAGCGAGAAACTAATTCCCCGCTCCCATCGCTGTAAAAATAGGGTTCCAACCTGTAAAGGTATTAGAACTTTGACCTCTAGACCAAGGATTGAAACCCTGGGTCTGAGAAGCGAAAGGTAAAGATCCTAAGGAAGGAGTCGAATGAGGTATATGCCCACTCCCAAAGGGAAACCCCTGAAAAGAAGTTGATCCAATAGCCATAGAAGACATGGGTGCAGATGCAGCTGAGGCAGCAGAAATGGAGAAAGAAGGAATCCCACTAGTGGGCATCCCAAAATAGAAGGGACTAGATTGTGAGGCATGTGCTTGGGTATAACCAGAGCCAAACACAACAATACTATAAGTGATCGTAGATACAGCAATAGTGCCTCCTCCTTCTACTGAAAGAGGGGTCTGAACACTTGCAACACTCACAGCCAAAGTTGTGTTCCCAGTCATGGCCATCGAAAGGTGCGAATATGAAGGATAAGGACTTACGGGTCTATGAGACTCGAGTCTGATGTACTGAATGATGAAAGGATGATCAACAAGAAGAGGAGATGGAAGAGACTCAACAAGCTGAGGAACTTCTTCTACTTCTACCTCTTCTGCAGGAAATAAGACTCTCGAGATGAGTGATGCACTCCTCTCTGAACTGAAACCAACACCAGAACCACCCCCAGAAACAACAAGCTCTGATGAAGGATCTCTCTCCACTGTGTCTAAAACCACTGGGTGAAAATAACCCTCCAAATTACTCCTACGCCTTCTTGAAGAAGGCTCAACACTCGTGGGAGACAACCCACGAAGCCTCCTCGATCGACGAGGCGATCGGTCAGCCACTTTAAGAGATTTATATTAGACTCAAAAAATATGTGAAAATAAGAAATCTAGGAGCAAAGAGCACTCTCTAAAAATTTCCTAAGATCCAGCCAAACAAGCAAATCTCAAGTATTTTCGCTTCGGGTGATGAGGACCGGACACCAAAATACGAGAAAGTGAAATAAGAGGACCTTTCAAAAGTAGTCTAGGGTAATTACGACCCATATCCATTAGCGAAGGTAATATAAACAGTTACGTTGACCTCCTAACAACAGCCTTTGCTGGTGCAAGTACCCAAGATTCGCAAGGGCACCCTCCAGAAGTATTGATGAAAGTGATGCAACGTCTGCCTCAGGTACCATGGGTATTCCCCCCCGCAGTCACCTGTGTGATCCCTAGGATAGGAAACTATGGGCACCAATCCGTATCGGTAGCCGGGCGGAATGATCTTAGATCAAGATTCAGCAAATAGGAGAGGGGGTATCTCTCTTCTTTGCCTGCACTATCCCTTGCGCTTGACTGTCTGGAGGAGAGCTTTCCCGGTCCACTTAACGGTGTTGGATTTTCCTCGTTAATCAACTTCTATGTTTAATAGTTTGAGTGGCCTTGGAGATTTAACTCTCCACTCACCTAATCCAAGGCCATACAACCTAGCTAGTTGGTTTATGATTAATGAAAATAATACAAAAACTACTAGTTGTTTTTAATTATATCGCTTATTTTATATGGGCTATTATTTAAGTTAGAGGTGCACGGAAGTGAAACTGATGGTGTTTTAAGACACAGAAGAAACCAATGAAAACCAAACTACATGAAAATGCAATGATTTCCTTTCGATGAAGAGTGATTTCTACTCAGGTTATACGAAACTAACAACACCTTTTTTTTGTTTTCTTTTCAGTCACTCACAACTCAAAAATTTATGAAAAAGACTACAGAATGCTTGAATGCACTTAAATGAAAACTACCAATGCAATGTAGATTCTAAGATGCTAGTTCTAAAGAAGCAAAAGGGGAGTCTCTAGGGAAACCAAAAGTTCAATCACTTCTTGACAGTCAAGAAGACTAGTTCCTAATCAGAACTCCTGCGTATAAAAATGCCAAAAATCACTTGATATAAAAGAGGAAAATCAAAAGCAGACTTCCTTCCAAACCAAGCCATGAACCAAAGATTATAAAATTGACCAACAGCTTCGAAATATGAAAAAGAAACCGTAAACAAAGCTAAAAGAAAAAAGCAATGGAAAACACAAAATGTTTTTTTTGAGCTTTTCAACTTATTAAAGAAAGAAAAAAATATTTCAAGAAGACAAATGAAACTATCCAAAAAACTAATCAAGGAGACATGAATTCCAATCCAAGGCTTCAAAGTACTCAAGCCAACCATGCAAATTTCGTAGTAGGGCTTATGCGAGAAAAAAGAAGCAAGAAACTCAATCAATCAACTCAGTACAATAGCATAATCTTGTAGTGAACAACAACTCCAAAAAATCAAAAAGAGATCTTTCAAAAATCAAAAGAAGACAAGTCTATGAAATCAAGAAAACCAAGTACACCAAGAAGGCTAAAAATCGAAAGAGCAAATGAGTAAGAGCTCATTGTTCTGAATGTTCAAGACAACCAAGAATCTTTAGAGAAAGTTCTTGGTGCTCAAGCCGCATTGTTGATACACAAAACAAGGATTTCATCGAATGGCTAGGTTTTCCTTCAAGAAAGATAGAAAAAGATAAAAAGTCACTTCAAACACAATCCAGAGGTCTTCAGGATGCTATAGGAACAACTCAACACAAACAGACAAGATCACAGGGGTTAGAAACTAAAAATTTCAAATTTTCTCAGGCATATGCACTTTCTCAGAAGGAAACAAGCGTGCATATGCGACTGTAACAAATGAAACTCGCGTATACGCGGGTCCCTTTGAAAAAAATAGCGTGTATACGCGACCGTGTAAGGAAAAAACTGCATATGTAAACTAGAATAAGGAAAAACAAAAAGTTAAGCCTGATCAAGAGACCAGGTCTTCTGTATGACTGAAAAAGGACTTCCCAGACTAACAAAAGTGATAGCAACTGGTGGGAACCCAAAAGACAGTTGAAACAACCCAAACGGGAAATCACAAGAATGTGATCCCCAACGGAGTTGCCATTTCTGTTTTGGGAATTAATACCCTAAAGGTCTTGGGTTGACAACCTTCACAGATCAGGGGCATGCCATTCAATAAGGACTCACTTTAACCAACTTCTACACTGAAAACTAGATGCTATTGGTTGAAGAATTTACCCGAATGTCCCTCGGTTGATGTAGATCCCGCAAGGTGCAAACCCCCTGCAACACTTTGTGCTCCGAAACCTGTAAATCCACAAAGAACGAACACAAAAACCTAGTTGTAAAACATATATAGTTCCTAGATGTCAGTGAAAGCCATGTATAATATCATGAAAATAATATAAAATGTTCAATTAATGATTATTACACATACATAATGCATCATTAACACGTAAATCTCGGGAACAAGATGGCTCTTCTTATTATGAATGACACGTACAGTAATCAAAACGTGGAGGGATCACCTGAATCCTGCCACGACCTTCGGGCATACTGTCCTCTGGATTCGTCCAGCCCTAGCCTTGAAAGAATTATTCCAAGATGTGTGCACAATAGATGCCATATAGGGTGATGAACATCCTAAGGAAACAAGGGTTTCCTGAATATACCTGAGAAGTGCAGGAGGCACGGGAACATCAGACTTGAATAGGGCTCCAACAGAGTATAATATCTATATCTTTTCTCTCTCCCTTAGGCCATACCTTTGAGGGGCTTTTATACTCCCTCAAATTAGCTTTTGCAGTTAGGAGCATTTGGGCCATGGGCTAGAGTGGCTGAATTACTGGAATAACCATCAAACCCGCCTCAAATATAGGGATTTTATATATTTTTTAATAATTAAAAAGGTATATGCGGATATCTATGAATGGAATCGCGTATATACGCGGAAAAGTCTGGGTTTTAAGATACTGTTTTTGAGAAAAATATTCAAGTTTGGAGGAAAGGGTGCCCAAGGGAAAAGTGTAAATAATCAAGTATATGAAGGTGATAAATAACACTATAACACCCCTCTAGGTTCCGCATGATCTCCTCCTCCTCGCCTTCCTCGCCATGAGGTTCGAAATCACGAGGGATTCGCCTCGCTATCAGAGACATGCCCGCACGTCTCTCTGGGCCAACATCTGTAAACGCATAGATATAATGTCAGAACATACATAATTTAAAAAAAAAAATCATAATACTCATGAAAATTAAAAATGAGTCTTACCCAAATCTTCATCCCAATCCTCTCCCTCTGGGAGTGGGAGGTCCGGATCACCAGTAAAATCTGTAACAGAGTAGGGCCAGTCCTCCATGAAAATCAACTGTCGACGGAGCCAATAAAAAAACTCCGGTCTCCAGGACATCTGTTGACCACCCCCTGCCCTCGACATCAAAGCCGCCCATCGAGCCATCCGTGGTTCTCTCGCTGGTGGTGTTGGGACTATGACCTCCTGCCGCTGAAAAATTGGTAGTCGTTCCAGGAAGAACGATACTAGGATAGACCCATAACCAAATTGCTTCAATTTTCTCTTTTTGCATTTTGTTAGATGATGTTTCATGTTTATTGTCACAGCCTCTGCCCAGTTGTAGATGGTTGGTGTCAAACAGTCTACAGCAAGAAGCAACTATGTTTTTGTTGCTTCATGTGGTGCTTGCGATCCCACAACTCGTGTGATGGTATGTAGCACTAATTTTAGTGCTAGGTCTAGGATAGTTTGGATATCAACTTTCCCACTTCCTGTTCCCTTCCATGCCCCTCGACATACTCTATCCATCACCATGGACATAATCTCCATGAAAGGCTGGGTACCGGTTAGGATCGGTGCTGCTCCCCTCCGCGACAATCCTGTGATGAAATAGACGTCAAAAACATCAATCTCAAGTTCCTGATCTTGAAGGAAGAACTTTTCTTGGTCCTCATCCCATATGCTGATAAAATATTGTAGCAGCTCTGGTTGGGCACGGAGACATGGTTTCAAGAAGAAATTCTTCAGTCCACAATCCCTAAGAGCTTCCATGCATCTCTCATTCTCCATGTCAAGCTCGTCTTCTTCGTCGTGTTCCCGTTCTTTCCATTCGATCACCATTTTGCCACTTTCTACCTGTAAACACAATCATATGATAATATTAGCCATTTTTTGAAGCTTGGATTTGTGAACGTTTGGGGTTTGTGACTTGCATTTCGCGACTGTTTCCCAAACAGTCGCACCAATGGACGCGCCCTAGTGTAAAAAATTGAGCGGTTGGCGTGACTCCGTGCCCGAAACCTGTGCCAACCGCAGTGCCCTAATTTTCATATTTCCTCCCCTAGAATTCAAAATTGGGAATTGCAGGTAGTAAGAAATGTTTCAAAATGCAGGGAAATATCTCGGCTCTTACCTGGAACTGACGGATTTGGGATTGGTCTGCTAGATTTTCCGCTATCGTCGCCGCAAAATCACACTGTAAAATGGGTAACTATTTGCTC
Organism: Pinus albicaulis; assembly: GCA_034641835.2. Lineage (NCBI taxonomy): Eukaryota > Viridiplantae > Streptophyta > Pinopsida > Pinales > Pinaceae > Pinus > Pinus albicaulis. The sequence continues at coordinate 787,991,171 of CM076572.1, forward strand.
TGCAAGAGGTAAAAAGTGAAAAATAATTATTTTTAACATTTTTGGAATTTTATAACTTTTTACAACCCTAATTAGGTTTTAAGACATGTTTTCGATTATTTTATTATATTATTTTCGAAAAATGAGTTTTACACATGTATCTTGTGCAGCAACAGGTTTTCAGGACATAGTGATGGAGTAACGAGTTAAATTTTATACTTTTTTGGACTCGGTAAAAACATGAAAAAGTTATTGCTGGAGTCATCTTTCAGCTCTTTTCTAACTCTCTCAAATTGAAAAGATTTTTGAGACTCCTGTCATTTCGAACTCGTTAAATGGCTGCGAAGCGATATCTACCAAGTATACGTTTACCCCTTTTTCGGGCTGGAATAGATTATTTATGAAAAATGAATACATTAGCCTATCGCGACTAAGAGGTTCTTTCAGATATTGTTTTCTACCTTTTCGGATCTGAGAGACTACTTACGAAAAGGTTCATAATGGATTTTTCTTTTCTACCTTCTTTTCAAACTCTCTAAACATGAAAAGATGCCAAGTTCTCCCTTTGTTAGACTCGTTAAACCCTGATGACATCGGATTTCGTCGCCATGACGTTACTCGAGTTCCTCCTTCCTAGGGCTCGTAAAATGTACTAGGTTGGATTTTTCAGAAGGAAAAACTTACAACACAAGCATATTCTATCCCCTTCAAGCTTATTTTAAAAATAATTGGGGTACTCGCTAGAAATGGTGGGGGAAAATGGCACCAAGTTTTAGTTATGTTGGCAGTATGTCGCTCTTGAACATGGCACTTGTCTGCATTTGCGTCGAGTTGGGGACATCTCATTTCGTCATTTTTTGACTCCATCAGTTTGGTTAATCTCTTTTTACCTCTCATCTGCTCCTTTCCACGTCATCATGACCTCAGATCCTTTGATGTCAAATACTACCAAATCCAGTGTCGTGCTGCTGATATGTTCAAGAGAAGTTTTCTTTTGTAGTTTCAACCTTTCTCTGTTTCTCCATTGGTCCTAATTAACTATCATCATATTCCTCTGTCTCATATCAATGTCGTGGGAAACATTATGGCCCACCTTTGATCAGGTCACTTCCTGTCGACTTCAGCTCATTATCCAGGAATTTGATCTAGAGACTCTCTTCTGGTACCTTGGAGCCTGCATGCCTTAGTGGTAGGTTTTTTGCATTCGACGCAAGGTCCTCATCATTGGCCTTCGATCAAGTGATTCTATGGGTGTTCGACATCAGATCACTATTCACATTCCGTGGATTGTACCGATTGTACCTTGAGAGCCATTGTCATTATTGATGGTTTCTCTCGTACCTGTTAACAACTTTTATCATTGGCTAGTAATCAGGTGATTTTCTTGCATGTTCGACTTCAGCTCATGTATTCGCATGCTTGAATTTGTAATTGGTCAGGTCGAGATGGAGCGCAAGATCTTGGATTTTGTCTGATAAGATCCAGGCTGCGGATTTTGGTGGATTATCAGGACTTATTGCATGACTCTTTTGATTGGATGGCTGCGACCATACCTGAGTCTATTTGTTGATCCTTCCTACTAGATGGTTGCGTCCATACCTCAAATCTTAGTTTTTATATGCCCTATTATGGATGGCTACGCCCATACCACATGTTCATGTATCAGAAATGTTGAGCTCCAAGAATGTTCTTTCTTCCACCACATTCCACTCCATTTCTTTTGTCCATTATTAATCACAGGCTCAAATGATCAATGAATTAGTTAAAATTGCTTTAAGAATGAATATCATGACTAACTTGCTATGTTTTTATGATTTTGTCATTGTAGTACTGTTTGAACTAGATCTAGCTACAGAATGCAGACATTCTGTAGCTAGTTGTCGATTCTTCAGTTGTCTTTATGTCTACACAGGTTCCAGGTGTCATCTTAGAGAAAAACACATATGGGCGTATTCCACATCATTCCCTCATCATTTGTTGCTCTCCACGAAGTTTGAACGGAATTATGTAGGCAGTTATGTACGTGGGAAATCAAACTAGGAGAGAGACTCCTAATAGGACAAGGACAGTCCAGATGTCCTTAATTCTATTACGTGACCACCATCAGAGTCCTAGTTTGGTTTTTATTTGGAAATAAAATTATCCCTAGGTTATCTCAAGACAGTTATGTAATTTTTATTATAAATATGGCTCGGGAAACCGAGGGACAAGGTTAGATTTTGTGATTGATTGCTAGATTTCAGAAGTCCGAAAACACTCTGTTTTGAAGTAATTTCTCTCTAATGCAAGAAGTATCACTTTATTGAAAGCACTGAGTCAATCTTGAAGTAGATTTTGCGTGCTACTCCGGTGGTAGAGGGCCCCTGCGTCCTGAGCAGCCTTGTTTATACGCTTTAGATAAGTATTTTAGTCTCGTTTTTCATTTCTATCTTAAGCATGTTTCTGAAGTTTATGTTTCATGCTTGTTTACATTGATCATCACAGCTAGAATTACTCTTATAAACTCTTCCAAAATATCATCACGATGAATAAGGCATAGATGTGGTGTTGTAGGTTTTAGTTGCATTTCCTTTCGTTAATTATCACAGCTAGACTTACTCTTATAAACTCTTCCAAAATATCATCACGATGAATAAGGCATAGCTGTGGTATTGTAGGTTTTAGTTGCTTGTTTACACTAAGTGTCACAGTCGGTCTTACTCTTACAAACTCTTCCAAAACATCATTAACAACGAATAAGAAACAGCTGTGGTGTCTTAGATTCTAGTTGTATTTGTTTTCAGTCTTATGTTTATGTTCAACTGCATTGAATAATACAACCATACTTGTTTTACAAACTCTTCCAAAATATCATTCCTATTGAACGAGATGGACTGTAGAATTCCATAGACTAGTTGCATGTTAATTTAGTTACAACACTCCGGAGGTAGAATGCATTCAATTCAACTCTGTCATTTCATTTCAAGTTTGATAATGGCTTTTTAGTTTAACACTATTCACTATACTTCAAGTAGACTAGTAACACTCTAGTTTAGTCTTAGCTCACTGTATTAACATTCCAAGTTTAGTTGCTATCCATTGCATTTTAAATTGTATTAGTTGTTAAATTTAAATACCACGGTCTTCATTATTTACAAAACCTCTTATATTTCAAACTCATATTAATATATAATCATCTGGACAGAAGCTAGTATCAGTATAAGGCCTGGAGTATTTTGCAACCTTTTTACCATTTCACAAATAAGCCTTTTATCAAAGACTATTCTAAAAAGAAATCTATAACTCTTGAGTGAGGCCTAGTGGTGCTAAATTGAGTTGCAGAACAGAATTACTAGCTAGTTTAGAGTAGAAATCTTATTATGCTACAAATTTTCTTTTCCAAATATGTTCCAATAAACCTTTAACCATGGATGAGATGTTGTAACATTGTAAGTTGACTGTTTGATTGTTTATTTAGGAGAATTTCATTTACACTTAACTTGTCCATTTCTCAAGCCCTTCCAACACATATTTAATGAATGAATTAGATAAGTTCAGGTTCATGTTGTGATTTATTCCCTTGAAATAAAGTCATTATCAAGCTTTACATTTGTTGTTTTCCATTTATAGTTTAGGCTTTGTTATGTTTTAACACAACCAATGGCTTCTTTTCACCAGCACTTAGTTCTTTCCCTTTTCAACATAAAACCATAAAACCAAAAACATCATAAAACACTAAACACAACGTAGTGAGAAACAAATACCTAGGCACATATAGTGCACCACACTTCAACAGTTTACCAACCATGGTTGACAATTAATGAACTCAATTTAGGAACACTAGGTTGAGTACAAACAAGAAATATCAGTTGTATTCGTAATTGCAGGTCTTTCGCCAACGGTGTTTGGTTCGAACGCATTCCCATAAATAATTTTGTCCCTCCCTCTCCCTCGGACCTCATGCTTTAGGGGGCATCTGTTACACAACATTTTGTCACTGTCCTTGCAATTCCCATATCGCCTATTGGAGGGTCATTTCCGTGATCAATAAGCAGTGTCATGCCTTGAAAAGACCATCATTGTGTCCCTTTACATGAAATTAATATTCCTTCTATTGACATTTCCTTGAGGAGAGACTCAAAAATCCATGTTTTTTCATTGACGCAGGTAGTCAGTTATGCCCTCGCTCCAAAGAGGAAGATTAACACTGGACCCCACGCCAACTGGAGCTCTATCCCAGTTTTCCACCCGTGCCAACCTCTTTATGGAATGTTTGTTAAAAATAGAGGCAGAGATTCCACTCCAACCACCTCGAGGATGAGTCATTGGGAGTGGTTGAACTGATAAACCACGGACTCCCTCCTTTAGGTTTATGGTTTCCACATCTTATGGGAACTCCCTAAAGGATAGGCCTCCCTCCCACCTTTGTATGGATCCTAACCTCCTCATTTTCCTCTATAAAATAAACTATCTCTCTTAGTAAAATCTAGCTGAACTTGGAGAATTAGACATATTATAGCTGAATTACTAGAGAAGATAGAATACGAAGGAATTATGTTGAGGAAGCTCGAGTCCAAGATTTCCGAGAGAGCTTGAGTCCATGCCTTCATCCTGTTCAAATTCCCTAACGAGCATTTGAGACGCGCTTCGCCTAAACCCCCCTGGAGGAGACTGCGACGTCAAAGCATTGGCTGTAACTCTTCCTTCTATTCATCTATATACATGACTACTATTTGGTTCCACTTTTGTGTTATGATGTTCGTTTAATGAAATATGTTTAGCCCTCTTTGACTGGCTAATGGTTATGAGTGAAACTAGTATGTCGTATGTTGTTCTCATTTCTTGTTCTATGTGCAAGTATCCGAGCGTAACAACGAATGGATTTTGATTTGCCAAGGCAGGAGCAAGAGGCCACTACTCTTTCATTAATAACGACAGCGTTGGATTCCAGGTAGATCAATCTACCGTGTCTTTTGTTTATTCATTAACTAGGAAGTAACACTTTAGCGTGTCCCTTTGTTTCTAGACCCACCCTAGGGCTAGAGGGATCGTCTCTGTCCGCAGAGAGGATTTACCTGCTTAACACCACACAAGTTCCAAGTTGGCGAAAAATTTTGGCTACATTTTCAAAAGGAACGCCTCGCTGGGCCCCATCGCATGCTTTTCCCGCTCTGATATGAGCCATACACCATCACCAAGGTAGTAGGGGACAATGCCTTTGAGATTACTATTCCACCATTCATTGTGGTCCTCAAATATATATATCTAATGAAGTATTGTGCGCATCAAACAGAGATCGTATGCTAAAGTTACGTCCCCGACAAGTTGATATACCAATTTACCCAAACGAGGCCCATAGTTTTGGCTCTTCATCTCCTAGGGCTAGGTTTTTGGATGTTTAGGGTTTCCCATTGTTTCTCAATAATAAATAGGCCTTCGAGCCTCATTATAACACAATTCAAAGGCATGTAGCCACCACATCTCTTCTAGGAGATAAGCTACCATCGCCCGAGCTAGTTTATTTTCCATTATGTCTGTAAGCATTTTTTCAATATTTCATATTAATGAATGAAGTGTTATTCTTGTTGCATCTCTGCGTTTATTTTTATCTCTATATTTTATTGCGTTCCTGCATAAGGCTGGATTAGTGGTATCAAAGCGGTCTGATCTTTCTCGATCTTTCTTTTCATGTCCCCAACAAGGTCGGGGTAAAAGGAGTTAGGGCTCGATCTGGTTGAACCTTTGCAAGATCATCCTCACAAACCCTGACGACCTCCTATGGCAGAAGAAAAGAAAGACGAGGGAGTTGTGACAAAAAAGGGATCAATATGTGCATGAGCTGACGAATTGGTTCCATACCCTACGCACAAAGTTGGGTATCAAATATTCGTTGAAACATTTTGTGCTGAAGTACCGCAATTGTATGCACAGATACATGCAGGAGGAAATGGAGTTCCTCGACATCTCCTCGCTTGGTGCAACATATCGGTATGCTGCCAAGATTAAGCAGAAATTAAAATAGAAGAAGCGAGACTTTGGATCTACGAATCAGAAGTAAGGGAAAGGTGCCCCAAACTGTAGAACAAACGACGAAGCCAAGGCGGGGCGGCCCAGTAAAACGTGCCAAAATTGCAAGCAGATAAAAACACCGCAAATCCAAATAAGGAAATGGGAAAGTGGTGTGAGTTCCATAAGAGATCCACTCACAACACAAGTGAGTGCCGAGCCAAGTAGTCATTGGTGTCTGAGATGAAGGCTTCCAAATTAGATGCATGTTTCGACTCTAAGTCAGAACCCAACTAGGGGAATTTCAAAGGAAAATGGATTATCGATGCAGAGCCTAATGCCACTTTTGACACCACCAAGTTCAAGAAGGAGGAACCTGAAGATCCAAAGGAGGGGGAGTTCATCTTCCATTCCCAGGTGTTGGTGAAGGTTTCCCCATTGCAGTTCATTGTCGACAACAGGAGCCAAAAAAACTCATTTTCTTAGAGGTCGTTAAGAGGTTGGGCCTGCCGACCAAAACAAACCCACAGACGTACACCATTTGTTGGCTTCACCAAATATGGGATCTTCGCGTCAGCTAGTTGTGTCAGCTTCCCTACAACATCAAGCCCTTCACAGATGAGGTATTATGTCATATTTCTCCTCTTGATGTTTGTGATGTATTATTAGGCCAACCATACTTGTGGAAACAACATGCCATGTATGATTCGAGGCCTCCCGTTGTTTTTTTACTTTGGGAAATAAGTTGTACAGGATACCAGAGGTAGCACCGTCTACCACTATCTCTTTGATCACTGTAAAACAATGTAGTAAGCTCATTTCCAAAACTAGGATATTTGTTTTCCTGATGATCTGCCCTCAAGGGAAGAATAATATTGTGGCCACAACCTCGAGATAGGGATCCTTCACACGACAACAACAAATGGACAAGGTCATGGAGGAGTACAAGGACATCTTCATGTCACCCGCAGGGGTACCTATACATTGTTAGGTCAAGCACTTTATCGATCTAACCCTAGGCGCGTCGCTACCTAATGGACCGAACCTTCCACTCTCTATTGTAGAGAACGACGAAATCAAGAGGCATATTCAGGAGCTTTTGTAGAAATTTCACATTCAGTTGAGTTCATCACCCTGTGGGAGCCCAATCGTGTTGGTGCAAAAGAAGGATGGGACTTGGAGACTTTGTATTGATTATCAGGCGCTGAAAAAGATCACTGTCTGGAATAGGTATCTGATCCCGCAAATTGATGACCTTATGGACCAACTCAAGGGGGCCAAATATTTTAGCAATATCGACTTGAAGTTTTGGTATCACTAGGTACCAATCGAACCCTCCGATGTGTGGAAGACTGCCTTCAAAGCTAAAGAGGGCCTTTTTGAATGGATGGTCATGCCTTTCGGGTTGACGAATGTTCCCGCAAACTTCATGAGGTTGATGGACGAAATATTGCGGCCATTCACCAACTCATTCGTGTTGGTGTATTTGGATTTCATCTTGATCTTCAGCCAGAGTTGTGAAGAGAACTTCCACCACATTCAACAGGTCCTCCAAACATTGTGGCAACCAAAGTTGTGTTCCAATTTGGAGAAATGAAATTTTGGCATGACCCAGGTTCAATATATGGGATACATTATTGATGAATGAGGGGTGCATGTGGACTCAGCCAAGATCCAGTTAATTCAGGATTGTCCAACCCCAACCACTCTAACGGAGCGCCGCAAATTTTTGGGTCTTGCCAATTTCTACCACAGGTTTGTGTTGGGGTTCTCTCATATCACTTGGCCTTTGATTCAAGTCACCAAGGGAGGAGTGAAAGAAAAATGATTTTGGTCTGAATATCAACAGAAGGCGTTCATAGAGTTGAATCATCGCCTCTGCTCTGCACCAGTGCTCAGATTACAAGACTTGCAACAACCATTTGAGATCGAGACAGATGCCTATGACTGTGCTATTGGGGAAATACTTACTCAACAAGGGCATCCAATGGCATGTCACAGTGAGACACTTTCAGACACAGTCCGAAAGTATCCCACCTACGAAAAATAAATGTATTCCATTATGCAAGGCTGTCGACAATGGAAGCATTAAAATTTGGGGAAGGAAACACTCATCCAAACAGATCACCAACCCTTAAATTTCATCTAGACACAAGTGAAGTTGCAGAACGATAGCCATTATAAATGGTCCACATACCTGCAACAGTTCCATTTGAACATCAAGTGTAAGAAGGGAAACACCAATAATGTTGTAGATTGCATCAACTAACCACTGATCGTGGCACTAACCATTGTGCTTGACTCCTGCGGGCACTAGACTTTGGGTTGGCCACATCTCTACAAAAGTGATCTAGAATTCGAAAAAACATACCAGACGCTCCTGGAGGGTAATCAAGTGCCAAATTTTCACCACGAGGATGCATTGTTATGCCACATGGGACACCTATATTTTCATTTAAGCAAGCATGCCAAGATGATTTTGGAAGCACACTATAGTCGGGTCGTTGGACACTTCGGGGTTGAGAAAATAGTGGTAGTACTGCAAAAGTATTTCTATTGGTCGAATCTTCAACATGATTTTGGGATGTACATTATATCATGCACTTCTTGCGCCTTTTCCAAACTAGCCATCAAGAATTAAGGTTTATATACTCCGTTTCCTACCCCTAGTTGACCTTGGGAATCCATCTCCATGGATTACATGTCAGGCCTTCCTTCTATTAAGCATGGAAACGATTGTGTTTTTGTGGTCGTCGACGGATTCTCTAAAATGGCCATTATGATGGCTTGCAAGAAGAATATCACATCAGAAGCCACTGCTAAACTCTTCTTTGAACGAGTGTGGGTACACTTTGGGATCCCATAGTAAAATTATCTCACATCAGGATAGCAGGTTCCTTAGTACATTTTGGTCAAGTCTCTGGTCCATGCTGGACACCAAGATCACTAATTCAACAACTTCCCACCCCCAAATTGATGGCCAAAAAAAGGTCGACAACAGGATGATCATACACATTATGTGCCTGTACAACTCGAAGCATCCAACATGGGATGAAAGCCTCCCCTATTTCCAACACAACTATAACCAGGCTCTCCACATCTCGACTGGCCACAAATCGTTTCAGTTGGGTTTGGGATTCTAGCCACTATATCCCATTAATGTGGCCATACCATTTGCAGTTGCTCAGGTAGATTCGGCTCATGTCCAGTCTGAAACCGACAAGGTGAGAAACTTCATTGAGAAAATTCAACACATATGCCAATAATATTGGACAGAGGTAATGTTAAGTACAATCAATGACATGATCAACATTGGGTGCCACACAAGTTCTAGGTGGGCGACAAAGTTTGGCTACATTTTCAAAAGGAGCGCCTCGCTGAGCCCCACCTCAAGATTCTACCACTCCGATATGGGCCATACACCATCACCAAGGTGGTAAGGGACAATGCCTTCAAGCTCGGTATTCCACCATTCCTTGGTCTACACCCAGTGTTCAATGTGGATTGCCTTCATCCCTACTTTCCACCATTGCTGGAAACATACGACATTGCAAAACAACTCACACCAATAGAGTTAGACCCAGACTGCATGGAACAAGCCACAATTGATAAGATCATGGACACACAGATCAAGAACACCCAACAACAAAAGATATAGTTGTATCGAGTTGTCAAAGTGACAGGCCTCTAAATTTGACATAAATTAAGCCCATCTAACCTTTCATAGGCACATAAAGCATATATTAAATCTCTCCTTCTACACTTAATAATGTTTTTAAGCTTTAATATGTTCTTAGGAAGGTTTAGATATAATTGCATATTTGTGCCTAATAATATTTATTTTTGAAGGATATTGTGAGAATATTGGGCAAATTATGAAGATTTGGAGAAGGAGATAATTTAGGGACATTCCCATACTGCAGGAGGATCAAGGTTGGAGAATAAATGAACAAAATGTCATGAAATCATTGAGAGATTCTGGAACTCTGATGATTGAGAAAATCTAAGAATGTGTTCCCTGTCATTTACTGCAAACTCCTAGTGTTGGGAACTAGATCCACTATTTGAGGGATTTTGGAGGGAAATATTCCTCCTTTCAAAGATAATTCTTCCTCATAATTTTGTATAAGTACCAATTTGAATTGGCCTCTAGGGGCATGTATTTTTTAGTCTTATTGTGGAGAAAACTTGTTGTTTAGTAGCTCAACAGAACACTCCATTACATCAAATCAACAAAAGAAGGACACATTGTATGCTACATGGAAGAGGAGTATCCATGGGTTTGCATCCCTCCATGTGAAACTTACCCAGTATCTCCCTTGCATACTTGCCTTGAGACACAAAAATTTCACCTTTCTCGTTGCCATATTTCCAATCCAAGGAAATAATGAAGGAGGCCCATATCCTTCATTTCGAACTCCCTTGCAAGATCCTCCTTGCATGAGTGTATCAGCTGCTCATCACCAGTCAATATTAAATCATCAACATAAATACCAATAATTAAAAGCTTACCCTCCACCACAATTTGTTATAGGTTTGCATCTTCTTCACTTTTGGTGAAGCCCAGTCCAGTGAAATAGCTGTTTATCCAGGTGTACTAAGCATGGGGTGCTTGCTTCGGCTCATACAACACTCTTTTGAGTCGACACACATGCGACTCACTGTTGAAGATCTCGAAACCTTCAGGCTGCTCTATGTACACCTCTTCCTCAATGATCCCATTGAGAAATGCAGTTTTCACATCCATCTGATGAATGCTCCAACCCATCTGCGCTGAGAGAGAAAGGATGGTCCTTATGGAAGAATACCTTGTGACAGGTGCAAAGGTCTCTTCATAATATATCCCCTCATTCTGTGAGAAGCCCCGCACCACAAATCTGGCCTTGTATTTCTCCACACTCCCATCAACAGTTTGCTTTACCTTGTAGATCCATCTTGAACCTACCACAGATTTATCAACCAGCCTTGGAACAATTTCACAAGCATTGTTTTTGACAATCGAGTCATACTCCTCCACCATTGCATCTACCCATGTGGGATCCTGCACTGATTCCTGAAAGGAAGATGGTTCAGTCACAATACATTTTCTCATGAGAGCCATGTATCCAGTAAATCGGTAAGGAGACTGTCTTTGTCGGCGCTATGAAGTAGGGGTTCCTACATTCTATGCAGCATCAAGTCTCAACCTATCATCTTCCATGGTACGCCTTTTTCCATTTCTGATGGATGCCTCTGGGTGAGTGGAATCCTCCACTCCATGAACCTCCTAATGTGGCTGATCCACATCTTGAGACTCATCTTTGGGAACCAACAGTTCCTCCTCTGCATGCAAGTCCATCTCCCTCTCAAGAGACAACCGCATGGCTTTCCCCTCATCAAATTTTATATCCAGTCGCACAACAGTCATTCTGCTGTTTGGAAAATATACATGATAATTATCAGGTGTTTTTGTGTACCCCACAAAAATCCCAACTTCAGTAGTCGGCTCCATCTTCTTCCTAGCGTCCTTGGTCACATGCACATAAACAGATGAGCCAAAAATCTTAAAGTGTGAAACATCCAGTTTCTTACCAGTGAAAGTTTCTTCAGGTGTACTCATGCCAAGTACTCTATGAGGACAATAGTTTTGCACATAAACCGTAGTGTTGCATGCTTCTGCCCACAAATGCATTGATAGGCCCTGATCATGCAAAATTGCTTGTGTTGCACCCACGATCATTCTGTTCTTCCTCTCCACAACCCCATTTTGTTGTGGGTTATGAGGCGCTATGAGTTCTCTTCAAATTCATTCTTTGCTACAGAATTTCTTGAATTCGTTAGAGATGTATTCTCCACCATTATCGCTCCTAAGAGCCTTCACTTGCTTCCCTGAATCTTTCTCCACCAATGCCTTAAAATCATAGAAATTTGAGAATGTTTGATCCTTCTTCTGCATGAATAATATCTATCATTTACAAGAAAATTCATCAACAAAGATTACATAGTGCTTATGTTTTTCTATTGAAGCAACCGAGAACGGTCCACACACGTCTGTGTGAACTCTCTCAAGGATCCCCGAAGCACGGTTCTCCTTCTTATGAAAGGTGGAATTTACATACTTCCCCATGGTGCAACCCTTTCACTGATCTAACTGAGCAAGCATTCCCATTGGAAGTCTAGTAGATATTTGTTGCATGAATTTCAAGGCTCCATGATGAAGACGGCCCAATCGCCCGTGCCATAATTTTCCCTCATCTTGACTCACCACTTTTTCTGTGTTGCCTATCATGGAAGCGCAACCATCTACCTCCAACTTGTAGATATTCTTAACTTGAATTCATATCCTCTTGGCTTGAACCGTTTTTTTATGTCACAAGAAAGCTTTTCCATCACTAAAAACAATGTCATAACCTCCATCCTCCAACATTGCGACTGAGACCAAATTTTTCTTCAGACCTGGAACATGCATAACATCTTTTAATTGAAATGGTTTACTTTACTACCTCTGAAAGGTAATGGTACCAATCCCGGTAGCATTGTACCTCTGAAAGGTAATGGTACCAATCTCTATATGCATCTGGAGATCTTTCTCCTCCAAGTCACTGAAAAGTTCCTTATCTCCCGTCATGTGAAAGGAATGGCCACTATCCAAATACCACACCGATCCCAATGCACTTGACACCATGCATGCAATCAAGGAGAATTCAATCTCAAATTGCGAGGAAAGGGCCTCACCCACTGCAGCTCCAACAAACTTCTTGTTCTTCTTCTATTGTGGACAGTTAGTAGCAAAATTCCCATGTTCGTGACAGTGAAAACACTTCACCTTGGACATGTCCAACTTCTTTCCTTTAAACTTGGAATTAGAATGGAATTTATTCCCCTTCCCCTTCTTTGCCTTGAAATCCAAAGCACAGTACTCTTAATCATCATGCTTTGATGAAGAGCTATCTCTGGTGCTCCGCCTGAACTCCTCCTGCACCAGATCTGATCACAGTCGGTCCCAATCCGGTAATTTTTCTCATCCGTTGACAAAGTCTTCATAACTGTGCCAACTCTTAGGAACTCCCAAGAGAGCCAAGCTCACCAAATCATCATAAAAAACAGTTATTCCCAAAATCCCCAGTTCATCCCGACCTTGGAAAAACTTCATGAGATACTTTGGAATAGTGTCGCCCTTTTCCATCTTGATCTTCTTGAGTTTATCTTTGAGCACCAATTACCTATGGTCGCTGCTCCTTTGGAATAGATCCGTCAAAGCCTTCCACATAGAATATGGTGTGGATTTCCCATGCAGGCTTGAGACAATGTGGTCTTGTACTCCCTCCAATAGGATCCTCCTCGCCTTTTCCACTTTCTTTTGCCATGCATCAAGATTGGCAGCATCTGCCGAAGCAGGCTTAGGAACATCATTGTCAATGAATTCCTTCAAGCCATTTTCTTCGAGTACTGCGTCCATCCTGTCCTTCCAAGAAATGTAGTTCGAGTTGCCCTCAAGTGCATACTCTAACCTCAAGCCATTGAAATCCATTTCGATCTTGAATCAACTATAGCACCAAGAAAGTCTTTATGAAAATTCAAATTCTTTCCACCAACAAACTCATCTCCTACTTCACTTCTACAATTTCATGTGCTCTGACACCATGTAGAAATTATAAAATATTCATGTACATCTTGGATTATCCTGATATAACAATGTGCTACTGTTAAATACAGAATCGCTTCTACAAATATTTGCAGAATTAAAAAATACAATCGCCAATTACATAAGCATGAAGAAAGATCTATCACACACAACACGGATAATTTCCCAGGGAAAGCTTACAGCTAAAACCCCCACTATCTTCTATTGTATATTATATCATGGATCATGAAATAATTACATACAAAGCTCCAATCACAAGAGCCCTCAGTACATCAGCTAATTCTCTCACACTGTCATACAAAAATTGGCAAATCACTTGCTCAATTTACTGTCTCCAGATAGCCTCCCTCCACTGCGCAATCCCTGCTGATAGCAATCCTTGAATGAATGCAATATTTCCTGCCTTGACTGCACAATCCTCATGGGAACATCCAATGTGTGTGTGGTTGCATGTGTGCAACCAGATAATGTCACAACTGATAGTCAACTTTCCTTTCACCTAGAACTCAACTAGGTCTCCACTGGATCTGACATGCATGTAGTTAATAATAGTAAATCTTCAATTGCATGTGACACCACTGATTGTGAATTAATTAATAATTAATTCACTTGATCTCTCACTACTGTATCTTCAGTTACAAATAGCACAACTAAGTTTAACTCACTTAACTGAGTTAAACTACTTTACAACTTGCACAACTGCACTTCCAACTTTGTTACAACTTTGAATCACTCAGTTACAATGAAGTCAACCTGCATGTCCCACCAACCAACTACTTAACTCGAAATTCCTTTAGCTAGCTGATTTTCCACTTCAGTTAACTATTTCCAAGTTCTCATTGAGAATATATTATAGTTTATTGTCCAACTAATATTAAGGGATAATAATAGTAGACATGCATCTATAAATAAACATGCATTATATAAATAGATTATGCACATACATCTATAAATAAATATACACCTAAAGATAGCCTGAGGCGCCATCCTAGTGTAGGTGCTTAATTTTCACTAGGATCTTCTTGTTGAATCTCAACACAACCCCCCACTTGATCACATGGTGCAGTAAGAACAACATCACCATCCACTTTTGCAAGTAGAAGAAGAAGAGGTGGTAGAAAAGTTAGAAGAAATGGATGAAGATGATGAGAATGAAGGAGATCCTCTTGGATTTCACGTTTAAGACAATGATGTCAATGTGGATATGAAGAGCATCCCTTCATTTTTCCTTCCCAACTTCCATGATATGAGGTCAGAGGATCTGTAAACCTTTCTCTTTGAATTTGAAATACTTTGTAGATCTTTATATCTACTTATCACACACTAAAAATTTGAGATTGTTTCTTGCAAGATTGAAGGATAGATCTCTTAAATGGTTCATGAGTTTAGGTACTAATTCAATAAGATAATGAAATGATATGCAAAAAATATTTCTAGAAAAATATAAAGATCATGATCTTAAAAAATAAATATTTCGAATGAATCAAAAACAAGGTGAGAGCCTTGAATATCTAATAGAGAGGTTCATGTATAATGAAAAGAGAGCAAAATTACATCATTTAGGAATTGACACACTAAAACTCCTCTTACTTAGAACAATTAGGGATTAGTGGATTGATCTCCTTATCTCATGAGTAAATGAGATGTATACCAATTATCATTTGAAGAAATTTGTGAAACATGCAAACGCATATCAAGAGGAAGGGAAAGAGTAAGTAAATCAACATCAACATTGGTAAGTCAAGATGAAATTGGAAATTTTCTTGATAACTTTAAAACAGAAATTCTTAGCAATATAAGTGAACAAGTATAAATATTAAGAATGAAAAATGAGAAAAAATAAGATGTTGATATTTTTTTTATCCATGCAGAATCATATGCTACTAAATATTGTACATCATTACCAAGGTTGAAGGAATTGTACCAAGAGGACAATGGAGAAATTCAATCACCAAAGAAGATATGTTATGTAGATTCAAGAAGACCATGTGTGATCCAGGTGGATATTGGTGGCCACCCGTCTATTCCACTTGGGGCCCCACCATCTCCTCTTTCATTTTTTCAGTTTCGGCACAACTTACTATTTTTAGCAGTTTTTCGGGTCCTGAACTTCCGGAGCCGTTTTCAGGCCCTAAACGATGTTTTTTGGGAATCGCGCCTACAAAAAATATCATTCCGTTTCAGAATGAATATTCGTGGTGAAAGTTGTAGTCCTCAGATATATCTTTCTAATGATGTACCATGTGCGTCAAACGGAGATAGTATGCCAAAGTTACGTCCCTGGGAAGTTGAAACACCAATTTACCCAAACGGGGCCCATAGTTTTGGCGCTTCATCTCCTAGGGTTAGGTTTTTGGGATGTTTAGGGTTCTCCATTGTTTCTCGATAATAAATAGGCCCTCGCGCCTCATTGTAAAGCAGTTCAGAGGTCTGTAGCCACCACATCTCTTCTCAGAGATAGCTACCAGTACCCTAGCTAGTTTTATTTCCATTGTCTGTAAGCAAATTTCGGTTCTTTGATATTAATGAAATGAAGTGTTATTTCCGCTGCATCTCTGTATTTATGGTTATGTGTTTATTCTGTTGCGTTCCTGCATAAATCCGGATCAGTGGTATCAGAGCGGTCTGCCTTTTCTCGATCCTTCTTTGCATGTCCCCAACGAGGTCGGGGTATAAGGAGCTAGGGCTCGATCTGGTGGAACCTTTGCAAGATCAGCCTCGCAAACCTCGACGGACACCCATGGGGGACGAAAAGAAAGATGAGGGAGCAGGAGATCCTATCAAAATATTGCTCGAGGAGGCCCTCGAAAAACAAAGGAACACGATGATGGATAACTTTGCTCAGATCCTTCAACGGCTACCCACCGGCGGCGCATCTGCATCCAGCAGCCACTCTGGAGGTGCGACTTCTTTTAAGGTACAAGTAAATTTTGACATTCCCATATTTGAGGGTCAAATAGACGCAGATGCCGTAGATAGATGGTTGAATCTATTAGAAGGATATTTCTCTGTTCATGACTTTTCAGACCGGGAGAAGATTATTTTTGCACTCCTCAAAGCTACCCCCCATGTTAAGGACTGGTGGGAAACCTACTGTGAGAACAAGGACCAGACAGAACCCTCTCTGTTCTCGGCTGTACCAACTTGGAATTCTTTCCGAGATGCCATCAAGGAACAATACTATCCTGTGGGGAGCTATGAGGACAAGTAAATACAATGGGCCACGCTGCAACAACAAAGGGATCAAGATGTGCATGAGCTGACGAATCTGTTCCATACCCTGCGCACAAATTTGGGTATCAAAGATTCAGAGAAACATCTGGTGCTAAAGTATTGCAGCTGTCTGCACCGATACATTCAAGAGGAAATGGAGTTCCTCGACATCTCCTCGCTTGGTACGACATACCGGTATGCTACCAAGACTGAGCAAAAATTCAAACGGAAGAAGCGAGACTTTGGATTTGCGAATCAAAAGCAAGGGAAAGGTGCTTCCAAATCGCAGAACAAAGGACAGAGCCAAGGCATGGCGGCTAAATACAACCTGTCGAAGCCACAAGAAAAGAACAGCACCGCAAAGCCAATGAAGGACACGGGAAAGTGGTGTGAGTTCCATAAGAGCTCCACTCACAACACAAGTGAGTGTCGAGCCAAGCAGTGGCTAGTGGCCGAGATGAGGGCTTCTGATTCAGATGCATGCTCTAACTCTGAATCAGAACCTGAAAAGGGGAATGAAAAAGGGAAACAGATTATTGATGCGGAGCCCAACGCCACTATTGCCACTACAAAGATCCAGAAGGAGGAACCAAAAGATCCAAAGGAGGAGGAACGTCTCTTCCACTCCCAGATGTGGGTAAAGGGCTCCCCTGTACAGTTCATTGTCGAAAATGGGAGCCAAAAGAACCTCATTTCAGCAGACGCCGTGAAGCGGTTGGGCTTGCCGACCACAACTCACCCACATCCATACACCATTGGGTGGCTTCACCAAGGACGAGATCTCCGTGTCAACCAGCAGTGCTGCCTTCCCTATAGCATCAAGCCCTTCACGGATGAGCTATTATGTGACGTTGCTCCTATTGATGTTTCTGATGTATTATTAGGACAACCATACTTGTGGAAGCGTCATGCTGTGTATGAGTCTCGGCCTCGCGCTGTTATTATTAATTTGGGAAATAATTTGTACAGGATACCAAAGGTACCACCTCCTGCCGCTATCTCTTTGGTTACTGCAAAACAATGCAGTAAGCTCATTTCCCAAACCAGGAAATTCATTTTCCTGATGATCCACCCCCAGGGCAAGAAGAAGGCCCCGGCCATGACCTCCGGACAAGGCTCCTCGCACGACAGCAACTCGTGGATAAGGTTGTGGAGGAGTACGGGGACATCTTCACCTCACCCACGAGGGTTCCTCTCACCTTTGTCCCGGGTCGAAAACACCGATTTATCGACCTAGGTGCGCGCTGATGGACCGATGCATCGGCGCTGCGTTACGGAGGAAACGATGAAATCGAAAGCGATTCGGGGAGGCTGTTTTGCGAAGGTCTGTCAGAGGTTAGTTCATCGCCCTGTGGGAGCCCGATCGTGTTGGTACAGAAGAAGGATGGGACGTGGAGACTCTGTATTGAATATCAGGCGCTGAATAAGATCACTGTCCGGAATAGGGACCCAATCCCATGGATTGATGACCTTCTGGACCAACTCAAAGGTGAAAAATATTTCAGCAAGATTGACTTGAAGTCGGGGTATCACCAGGTATTGATTTAACCTCTGATGTGTGGAAGACTGCCTTCAAAGCCAAGGAAGGCCTTTTTGAATGGCTGGTCATGCCTTTCGGGTTGACAAATGCTCCCGCAACCTTCATGAGGATGATGGACGACATCTTGCGGTCATTCACCAACTCATTTGTAGTGGTGTACTTGGATGAAATTCTTATCTTTAGCTAGACTTGGGAAGAGCACCTTCACCACATCCGACAAGTCCTCCAAACACTGCGACAACACAAGTTGTGTGCCAATCTGGAGAAGTGCACTTTTGGCATGACCCAGGTTCAATATCTGGGATACATTATTGATGAAAGGGGGGTGCATGTGGATCAGTATTAAGATCCAAGTCATTCGGGGATTGGATGGCTGGCCGGCCCCAACTACTATAACGAACTTCCATGACTTTACGGGTCTTGCTAATTTCTACGATTCGTGTTGAGATATCTCATATCACTTGGACCTTGAGTCCGTTACGAGGAAAATTAGAAACAAAATTATTTTGTCGAACCTCGACGGAAAGCGTTCATAGGAATTGAAAAATCGCCTCGTGCCTTACAAATGCTCGATTTACCGGACAACAATATTTGAGATCGAGATAGATGCCTCTGACTATGCTATTGGGGTAGTTCTTACTCAACAAGGGCATCCAATGGCATATCACGGTGAGACATTGTCCGACACAGTCCGCAAGTATCCCACTTATGACAAAGAAATGTATTCCATTGTGCAGGCTTGTCGACAATGCAAGCATTAAATTTTGGGGAAGGAAACAATCTTCCACACGAGACCACCAGCCCACCGCAATTCATGCGAACACGAGGGAAGTTGCTTGAGAATGATCGCCATCGAGAAGTGGTCCACATGCTCACCCAACAGTTTCATTTGAACATCAAGTACAAGAAGGAGTAGCACCAATAATGTTGCGGAGAGCGCCTCGGTGACCACTTGGAGTACGTGGCGCTCACCACCGTGCTCGAATATTAAGAACCGCTCCTCGCGATTGACAGCTTCTCTGTGTCGACACGAGTCGACCATGATGCCAGGCACTCTTGGGGGGTATGCAAGTGCCAAATTTTCACCTCCAAGATGCCCTTTTATGTCACATGGGACACCTTTGTGTTCCTTCAAGCGAGCGTGTCAATTCCATATGGGGCTTTTCACATTCCACTCGGCCAGGCATTTCGAGGTCGAAAGTTTAACAATCTGGCAAGTATTTCTACTGGACAAACCTTCGAAAGGATGTCGAGAAACACATCAGATCCTGCACTGCTTGTGCCATTGCCAAACCGACCATTAAGAAGCAAGGTCTATATACTCCGCTACCTACCCCTAGTCGACCTTGGGAATCCATCTCCATGGATTACATGTTGGGCCTGCCTTCTACTAAGCAGGGAAACGAATTTGTTTTCGTCGTTGTCGACAAATTCTCGAAGATGGCCATCATGGCGGCCTGCAAGAAGAATATCACAGAAGAAGCCACTGCTAAACTCTTCTTTGAACAAGTGTGGGTACACTTTGGGATCCCACAGTCTATCATATCAGATCGGGATAGCAGGTTCCTCAACACATTTTGGTCCAGCCTCTGGTCAATGTTGGATACTAAGCTCACCAAGTCCACAGCTTTCCATCCCCAAACAGATGGCGAGACAGAGGTCGTCAACAGGATGCTTGTACACATTCTGCGCATGTACAATTCAAAGCATCCACGCACATGGGACGAGAGCCTCCCATATGTAAAACATAGCTATAATCGAGCTCTCCACAGTTCATTTGGCCATAGCCCCTTTCAGGTGGGCTTGGTATTCCAGCCACTATGTCCTATTGACGTAGCCATACCATTTGCAGCTGCTCAAGCCGATTCATCTCATGTCCAGTCTGAAGTTGACAAAGCAATTAGCTTCATCGAGCGCATTCAACACATCCGCGAGTAGGTTCATGATATATTGGATAGAGCCAATGCCAAGTACAAGCAACGCCATGATCAACACCGGGTGCCACACAACTTCCAGGTGGGAGACAAAGTATGGCTACATTTGCAGAAGGAGCGCCTCACTGGACCCCACTGCAAGCTTCGCCTGCTCCGATATGGGCCGTACACCATCGCCAAGGCTGTAGGGAACAATGCCTTTGAGCTCAGTATTCCACCATTCCTTGGTCTGCACCCAGTCGTCAATGTGGATCGCCTTCGTCCTTACTTCCCACCTCTACTAGACACCTTAGACATTGCAGAACAACTCACACCAACAGAGTTAAACCCAGACTGCATGGAACAGGCCACCACAGATTGTATCAGGGACGTGAAAATAAAGAGCACTCGCCAACAGAACATCCAACTGTATCGGGTTGTCAAAGCTGGCCAACTCCTGCAGCAAGGCAAGTGGTTCACCAGGGACCAAGTTCAGCAGAAGTTTCCTCATCTCATGGATGAAATCAACGCAATGGGGACCATTGCTTCCTAAGGGGGGAGGAATGATCTAGGTGGATATTGGTGGCCACCCGCCTATTCCACTTAGGGCCCCACCATTGCGTCTTTCAGTTTTTCAGTTTCGGCACAACTTACTATTTTTAGTAGTTTTTCGGGTCCTAAACTTTCGGAGCCGTTTTGAGGCCCTAAACGACGTTTTTTGGGCATCGCACCTACATTGAATATCATTCCATTCCAGAATGGATATTCGTGGCGAATTTTGTAGTCCTCGGATATATCTTTCTAATGATGTACCATGTGCGTCAAACGGAGATAGTATGCCAAAGTTACGTCCCTGGGAAGTTGAAACACCAATTTACCCAAACGGGGCCCATAGTTTTGGCGCTTCATCTCCTAGGGTTAGGTTTTTTGATGTTTAGAGTTATCCATTGTTTCTCAATAATAAATAGGCCCTTGAGCCTCATTGTAACTCAGTTCAGAGGCCTGTATTCGCCACATCTCTTCTCAGAGATAGCTACCAGCGCCCTAGCTAGTTTTATTTCCATTCTGTCTGTAATAAAATTTCAGTTCTTTGATATTAATGAAATGAAGTTTTAGTTCCGTTGCATCTATGTATTTATGGTTATATGTTTATTCTGTTGCGTTCCTGCATAAATCCGGATCAATGTGAGCCTAGTCAACTTGATATGATGCAAGGACCTACTTCAAAATTTCAATCTTATTCACATCCATCTCAAATTAAGTAGAACACACTCTTTCATTGGCAAACTTGGCCATCTCAACCCGAAAACCAATCTTTGCAACAAGGTTGGAAAGAATCTTATGGGATAAATCCACAATATCCTCAATATTTTCCTCGATATCCTCCATACACAACTCCATGATATCCCTACCATCCACCTCCACCATAACCACATCCATCTCAAAGATCCACTCCCACTTAACTTCATGTACCACCATTTCCAAACCCACACAATGAAGTATCTCCACCCAATTACAATACTGAGGTACAATACTACCAAACATCTCCTCTAGATCTAAATGGTATCCATTTTAGCCCAGGAAGATTATTGCAAAAAAGTGGTTCTCTTGATGTCATTGAATGACAACATCCATAAGAAGAAGATCCAAATGAGGAGACCAAAGAATCATGGGATGCACTTGATGAAGAGCAGAGATTAAAATCAGAGATTGATAAAGTTACATTATGTTCACCATTATATCCTCCATGTGTCCAAGGCCACAGTCAACAAAAAGAATAATATTTGAATGTCATGTTTGAAGAGGACACAAAAAGAGATCCAAATGTGCAAGTGGACCAGGGGCATCATAAATATATTGAAATATGGTTCCAAACTGTCATTAAGTTGCAACAACACACTCTTCTTCAACAATACTTGATATCATGTCAGTCAAAGAAGTTGGTCTCTCATATTCAGGTACATGTCAAATCATGTATTTAAAGCCTACACATGATTATATCTTTCATCATGATGTGCACATGGCTCCATTGGAAGTATTCCTATACTTGAAAGAGATTTTGTATTTTTTCAAGTAGAGCAGGATAGGAAAAAAAGAAAAGAATAAAATCTCAGGTGAAAACCTCTTTTGAGATCCCTGAGATTGGCTCACTGATTGAAAGCCTCCATGAGGGGGTCAATGGGTTGGGAAAAAGAGAAAATAAGAGAAAAATAAAATATCCTAGGTGAAAACCTCCTTTGAGGCGCCTAGGCAGACATACTAGTTTAAAACCTCATTGAGGAAGCTAGTAGGCCTAAGAAAAGAGAAAAAAAAATGAAAAAAATGAAAAGGAAAAAATTATATTTTCTCCATGTATCTAACTCTAATGAATGTAGGTGCTCTCCAACCATTGCAAGCAACAAAAAAAAACAAGTTGGCAACAAAATAAAAAGTTGGTAAAAAATATAGTCAAAGGAAGTAAAACTTTGACTTTTTACTCCTTTTCTCAGATGCTCCAAAAGGGCCAAGGTCATTCCCATCCATCACCCTCATCCATTTCCAACATCCACCCATCATTTCCAAGTTTTTCTCATTAATTTTCATCGCTGTCCTAAACTGCTATAGGAAGTCCTATTTTTGAGCAGAAAATTGTTTTTCTTATATATTGAAAGCAGTGCATCCATTTTATAATATGTTTCATAGGGATATGCATATGGATGATGTTAACATGCTCAAGCAATTTCAACAATTTCTGGTGCACAATTTGTGAGAAATAGACCTCCATCACCTACAACCATTTTTAATATTTTTGAAATTTTTGCATCCAATGGCTGAGATTTTTTATGGGGAGGTGCATAAGGAGGATGGTAACATGCTCAAAACATTTTAGGTCAATCTACTCTACCGTTTGAGAGTTATTGATAAAATAATTTTTCTACAAGGGGTTGTCCTGAACTGCTACAGGAAGTTACATCGAGATACAAGAAGGTAGATCGAAGACAAAGAGAAGTCACTAAGTGTCCTATGGTCTAAAAAATCATGAATAATTTCTTACCACCATCACCAATCATCCTCTCATTACTCTTCCATCTCACTCAAATATATTTTCCACTCAAACCCTTCACTCTGTCCCATCTGTCAAAAGAAAAATTCCGTCAAAACATAGATTTCCTTCACATCATTATTCCAAGAACACACTACTCCTTCCTAATCTTACCACACTCTCCCTCATCACCCCATGCATATTTGAAGTAAAAAAAAATATAAATAATACCTTCTACAAGAAGGAAACATGTTGCTCTAGCAAACTTGTGTAATCACCAAAAAGCACTATAAGTGGTTTTATCGATTATCCAAGAAATGGAAATTTGTGAGGTGAATATGAAGGGGATATGGCACTCCAAGGAGGAATTTCACCAGCAGCAACAACCTAGACATCATAGAGGCACCTAAAAGCACACAACAATGGTACAATAAAGGTATAATCAAATTCTGAAGACATGGGTGAAAAAAAATAGTCAACTCCCTCTGATATCATGATGTATATGTTTGAGATCCAACATGAAAGCATCAAGTCAATCATCAACTACAACACTCAAATCATGAGGATATCAACAAAAAAATTTAAGCCAGGGATGTGAAGCAGCAAAAAAAGCAACAAAAGAAACCTATAATACTTCCAGATTCAAAGCTATCAACAATTCAAGGCTGTCAACAATAGGACCTCTAGCAGTTATTGGTGAGCCACAGTATTGCACCAAGAATTATGCAACTCTTAGAGGCCGCCCTACTTTAATTTATCAACCTGGGGTTCGTACAAACTTGGAGGTGACAGTTATATATACACAACAGATGCATTCTACTCATGTCATCCTCTTCTGAGCTTTACAAAATGGAGCTACTTCTAGGGTTGCTAGGTGAAGTCTGTCACACTTCTGAAATTAGGCCTATGGCTATAAATGATTCAAATCCATGGCACTAGCAATAAGTATAGAACTATACTACAACAAACAAGTACATCTAACTTTTCTACAATGAAATAAATCTACTTATTTGACTATGATAATAATTTAAAAGCAACCTATGCACCTTGCATGAAGTAAATTGTTGAATTGAAATGGCATAAAGGAAACTAATCTAATCACACTTTACTAGGAAAAATGGCTAAACACAATCTACTTACCCTATGCTCTATCTACCATGCTTTTATTCATGCAACTATTCATGACCTAACTATGCTTGAAAATGTGTTGTTTTGCAACTAGGAGAAGAAAGTGCTAAGGTGGTTCATGGAAGGTTTGAACACATGGGGACAAGGCTGGAGGTGTATAAGTTGTTTTTTTAGGTTTAGAACATGGTGATGGTGGTTTCTAGGCTTAAGGATGGGCCCACAGGCTCTATTTCAAGTGTTGCTATAGGTTTCTTGTAGTGCTACAAGAAAGTCTTGAATTGCTACAGGAAACAGTCTGAGGGAAATCCAAGGCCAAAAATAGGTGGAAAAATGGTAGGGAAGGTGGTGTGAAGGTGGATTAGGATGAGTGGAAGGTGGCAAAACCCTTGGCCAAGCTCAGAACCTCTTGTGAGGCATGTCTTGCACCCCAAGGCTTTTCTCACGGAGTAGGGATGAAAAATCTGAAAACAAGGCTGATGGTGATTTTAATGAACAAAGGGTTGATGGAAGATGAGAGATGAAGTTGAAGGTGCTGGTGAAGTTATATTTGGTTGTGCTACCTATACCTGCAAGAAAACTACCTATTTATGAAATAAAAATGGACAAATTTATGATAAAGACAATGGAAAAGATTACTTGAATTTGTAAATCAAATATACTCTAATCTACAACAAATATCTACCATAGCATACTGAACATATTCATGGAATCATAATAACCAATCTCATCCATTCCAAGAAATCATAAACTAAGAAGCATTTTTGGTATGTGGTGAAGGTCTACCCTCCTCAAACTCTATTGACAAAAGTGAGATGGGGAGGCTTGACTCATAGCTTTATGAAGTTATCACCTATTCTACCACTCATGTAAGCAGACTAAATCTACAGCAAAAGAAAAATGGAAGCAAACTAAAACAGTAAATGAAGATACAAACAAACTAGTTAATTATTCATAATAAAAACTAGCTAAATGACATGAAAGTAAAGAATGATTACACAATAGAGGTTGAGGCACATGGATTGGGCCCTAACCCACAAACGTAGCTCTCTAAAACTAGATTAGTAAGGCAAAGCTGAATACTCATTTCATTTCAAAAGATAGTCTCATTACATCAATATAAAAGTCTTGAAAAACTTATTACAAGAGAAAAGAGCCTAATGGATTTCTCCAAAGTTTTAATCTTAATGAGCTATTTCTTAGCTTTATTTAACCTAAAGGGTAACTACCAACAGCTCCCTAGAAAATAGGTGATGATTCCACTTGACTCCAAGTGAAGTTTGGCTTGAGTGCACTTGATCTTGAGTTTGCTTGGCTGCCTTTGATTTCGAGTTGTTGGGGGGAATCTCAAGGATCCCTTAGTTTCCTTTGGAAGTTAAGGAGGGTGGACAACCCCCTATAATCTCTCCTTTTTGTCTACTCCAAGTCTTTATGAAAAAATCTCCACAAAAATGCCATATCTTCGTGATTTTACTGCATTTAATCTTATGTTAGGTACTCGAAGTATGTTAAGCCTCAATCACCACCTACACTAGCATCATAAGACCATAATATAATTAATTTATTAAAATGCAAGAAAAAGAGACTTAATAAGGAAAAAAGGTGACCACTAACCCCTCCAAATGTACCTAATGATGGAGCTCATCAATTATCACATGAAACTTCAGGATCATTAGTAGAAGCTTCAAAACCACCAAATGAACCTCAATATCACTTGAAAAAACACATCAAGGGTAAGTCTCAGGTATGCAAATCTCTAACCTCACCCTTAAAATCTATTCTAGCTTAAGAAAACATTAAAAGTGTGAGAAGGGAAAGTTTTTTTATAGCCAAAATCAGTAGCAGAGCAACCTTGGGCTTATCTAGCAGTTAGATTCACTTTTCCACCAAGACACACACACGTGTGGGAGAGGAACAAGACAAAATTGAAGAGGAATTGAGAAAGTGGGTGGTAAGCAGTTAGTTGTGATGGAAGACAAGGAGTGTCAAGGGGTAACTGAGGGTGAACTCAATTAACAAAAAAAACAACTTTGAGTTTATTTTGCATGCAATGAATTTTTGTTTTGAAAAAAGAGACAAAAATAAAAATAATAAAAATAAAAGGTGGACCCACCACCTCTTGGCATGCAAATATTAGCTGCTACAGGAGAAATATAGCTACTACAAGAAAAACATACTTGCTACAAGAAGAACAAATTTTCTACAAGAAGGAAAAATTTACTATAGGAAGTTAACAGAGGGTCGCAAGAGAAACAATTTGCTACTAGGGTGTTGGAAAATGATTAATTAATTGTTAAAAGGTACAAAGAAACGCAATAGAGCTGCAATGGATTTGCTACAGGAATTTTGGGCTGCATAATGGTAAATTATCCAAGGGTGAAAGGTATCCAAGTTATTAGATTAGTTTCACATCATTCATTTTTTTTTTCTTTAGGTTATTCACCATCATTTCACCCTCTATAAGAAGAAAGTGCTCTGTGTTAAGTGTTTTCAATTTCAAAATTTAATGAAAAAAGAGAATTAAGATTTCTAGTCAAGGGTGTTCATAAAAATTTAATGAATAGAATGATGTGTCATGGCCAAGAATCCAAAATTCACTCTTTCAATTGAAAACTGAGTCCACCATTATCAAAATTATTCCTTTTTTAGAGCTGCTACAGGAAAATTCCGAGCTGCTACAGGAAAATTTCGAGCTACTACAAGAAACTCTATTTCCTATAGCATCCCATGTTTTCTACTAGATTGCTTGTTTTTTTTCTTAAGAGAAGTTTTACAATGGCTAGAAGGAAAAGGAATTGCGAGAAAACTTTAGGTGTGTTGTGAGAGGTATCAAGGACACATAAACTCCTATAAATTAAAAAATTAGTGGTACAAGTAAGACCCTAGATTTGCACACAAAATTCAAAGAATTCATAGTCTGCAAATATGGGGGGAGGATGTAACAAGAGAAAATCCATCAACATAGAGATAATCCATCAACATATTTAAGTGCTTATGATTTTCTAAAATTGCAGCGAGATGAGATTCTTTGAAAAGCTAAGGGGGTATGATGATGATGTTTCACTTTAGGTTGCAGTCAATTTACAAGTTCCAAGTGGACAAGAACATGAACCAAAATCAAGGTGTTACACTCAAAAATAGGACCCATTACAGTTGAAGAATCACCTGAGAGAAAGAAGCAGCTTGAACCTACATTAGAAGTTCAATGTGAAACTGATATATGGGAAGAAATGAAAATAGAAGAGTAACAAGAAGATCAACGAGGATAAATAGGTTTCTCGGGTAGCAGGCAACAGTTTCAGTAGGGGGGTATGACGAGCCTCTAAATTAGACATAAATTAAGGCCCATCTAACCTTTCTTCAGAACTAAAAGGATATACTAAATCTCTCCTTATTCAATTAATCATTTTTTTTAATCTTTAATATGTTCTTAGGAAGATTTAGAGGTAATTGCATATTTGTGACTAATATTATTTATTTTTGAAGAATATTGTGAGAATATTCGACGGCTTATGAAGATTTAGAGAAGGAGATAATTTAGGGACTTGCTCCCTACTACATGAGGATCAATATTGGAGAAAAAATGAATAAAATATCATGAAATTATTGAGATATTCTGGAACTCCAATGAATGAGAAAATCCAGGAATGTGTTCCCTGTCATTTAATGCAAACTTCTAGTGTTGGGAACCAAATCCACTATTTGAGGGATTTTGGAGGGGAAAGTTTATTCCTTTAAAGAAGAATGCTTCCTCATCATTTTGTATAATTACCACTTCGAATTTTCCTATAGGGGCATGTATTATTTAGTCTTCTTGTGGAGAAAACTTGTTGTTTAGAAGCTCCATTCTCATTTCTTGTAGGGTTGTACTTGGATTGATTCAATAATAAAATTTGGTGCCATTTTTAGCTTCTAAGGCATGGTTTCTTCCATAGGAATTTGATTCTCCTTGTGATTGGCCATCCCATGAGCCTCAAATCCCTCTTGCACAATTTCTTTATGTTCTTTTCAGTTCTTATTCACTTGCATCTCTCGTTTATTTTGCATATTTACGTATACCACAACCACAACCACATCCATCTCATAGATCCACTTCCACTCAACTACTTGTACCACCATTTCCAAACCCATACAAATAAGTAACTCAACCCACTTACAATGTTGAGGTACAAAACTTCCAAACATCTCCTCTTGATCTAAATGGTATCCATCTTAGCTCAGGAAGAGTATTGAAAAGAAGTGATTCTCTTGATGTCATTGAAGGACAACATTCAGAAAAAGAAGATTCAAATGAGAAGACTAAAGAATCATGGGTTGCACTTAATGAAGAGCAGACATCAGAATCATATATTGAGAAAGTTCCCTCATGTTTACCATCATATCCTCCATGTGTTCAAGAGAATAATCAACAAAAAGAGGAATATTTTAATTTCATGGTAGAATAAGACATGAACAATGATCCCGATGAGAAATCAAACCAAAGGCATCAAAGCTATATTGAAATATGGTTCAAGACAATCATTAAGTTGCAGCAACACACTCTTCTTCAATAATTATTGATCTCATTTCAGTCAAAGCATTTGGTATCTCATATTCAGGTACATGTCCAAGCATACATTTTTATCCTACACATGAGTTTAGCTATCATCTTGATGTGTACATGGCTCCATTGGAAGTATTCCTATACTTGAAAGAGATTTTGTTTTATCAAGAAGAGTAGGATAGAAAAAAAATTAAAAAATGGAAAAAGAGAAAAAAGAAAAGAATAAAATCTTAGGTGAAAAACTCTTTTGAGGCACCTGATATTAGCTCATTGATTGAAAACCTCCATGTGGCGGTCAATGGGTTGGAAAAAAGAGAAAAACAAGAGATCCTAGGTGAAAACCTCCTTTGAGGTGCCTAGGTAGACCTACTAGTTGAAAACCTTTTTGAGGCAGCTAGTAGGCCTAAGAAAAGAGAAAAAAAAACGAAAATAAAAAATTTATTTGCTCCATGTATCTCTCTCTAATGAATGCAGGTGCTCCCTAACCTTTGGAAGCAACAAAGAAAACAAGTTGGCAAAAAAAGAAAAAGTTGGTCAAATCTAGTCAAATGAAGTCAAACTTGGACTTTCTCCTCCTTTGCTCAGATGTTCCAAAAGGGCCAAGGTCATTCCAATCCATCACCCTCATCCATTTCGAACATCCACCCATGATTTCCAATATTTTATCATTCATTTTGCTCGTTGTCCTAAACTGCTACAGGAAGTTTTATTTTTTAGCAAAAGAATTGTTTATTATATCTTAAAAAACGTGCATCCAATTTCTGACCTATTTCATGGGGATATTAATATGGATGATGGTAACATGCTCAAGCAATTTCAACAATTTCTAGTGTACATTTTGTGAGAAATCGACCTCCATCAGCTACAACCATTTTTATTTTTTCTCGATATTCGTGCCTCCTTTGCCGAGATGTTTTATGGGGAGGAACATAAGGATGATGGTAAAATTTTCAATACATATAAAGTCAACCCACTCTACTGCTTGAGAGTTATGGATATAATAATTTTGCTACAAGGTGTTGTCTTGAACCGTTACAGGAAATCTTGTAACAGCTACAGGAAGTTACAGTGATCTACAAGAAGGTAGATCGAAGAAAAAGAGCAGTTACTAAGGGTCCTGTGGTCTAAATAAATCATTAATAATGTCTTAACACCATTACCCATCATACTCTCATCAGTCCTCCATCTCACTAAAAGAAATTTTTCTACTCAAACCCTTCACTTTGTCCCATACGTAAAATGAAAAATTATGCAAAAACATAGTTTTCCTTCACATCATTCTTCCAAAACCACACTACTCCTTCTTAATATTTCCACACTCTCCCTCATCACACCATGAATATTGTTAGTCAAAAAAATACAAATAAGGCCTTCTACAAGAAGGAAACATGTTCCTCTAGCAAACCTGTTTAATCACCAGAAAGCACTATGAGTGGTTTTATCGATCATCTAAAAAGGCATGAAAATTTGTGAGGTGAATATGAATAGGCTATGGCACTCCAAATGGGGAAAAACAAGCTTAGTAGGGAATATATTGAGATGTTCCACTATGGATTCACATTAGTATGGAAACACACTAGCAATTCTAAACCAGAGATAGACTGGTAGGGAATTTACTAGTTATATCACCTCTCAAGAGAGGGTGAAAACCAGAGGCTTGTTGGCCCGTTCCAGACTCTGTCTATAGAAAACTGATGAAACACAACACTTAGGGCTTTCTCACTCTCCCTTGGAGTTTAATACCCTTGGGAACCTTATATCTACAGATCTAAAGAATGGATCCAAAGAGAACCAAAAACCAAACAAGAGAGAAGCGAGAAATTCCACTACTAGGAAAAACTGCAAGAGGCTTAGGGAGAACAATGTATAAGCCAAATGGTGCAATAATAACACTGCTCAGGGCCGAGTTCCCTTAGTATAGGCTGTGTGGGACCTCCATGCAGAGTTTCAGCAAAAAAAAATGGGTTTAAGGGCCTTAAACAGATCTCCCACGAAGATGACTAGTTAAAAATCAGCTAAAGAGCACCTCATATGTTACTCAATATGAATGTGTATGATTGGTGCTCCTGCTCTTTTTCCTTTCTCTGTAGTTTTCCATGCCAAATAATTAGTAACTCTTTCATTAGTTAAATCATAATCATGTCATGAAAAATCCCGTAGCAGCCTCTCATGCTCGATGTTCTTTGACCCCAAGTTGCGCTGGTGCGCGCCTTTACAGTGCGGTCTCCTCCATCATGGATCCTGGAGGAGGACCTGCGGCCTCCCCCCCCTCGCCCCTTGAGCTAGCTGCCTTCATCTCCCTCGTTGCTGCATCGGGAAATCGGCCCCCTTCCGGCCCCGGCGAAGGGTCGTGAAGAAGGCGGCTAGCATTCACGGTGTCTTTGCCTGTGGAGGAAACGTGCAAATCTGCCCTGAATCTGGCAGAGAGGGGCCTTATTGGCCAGTTCACAGGGCTTTGGCCCTCCCCGAAGGCTGTCGACGACTGGGTTAAAAGGAACTAGATTCCCCTGGTTAAGGAAAGCATCAAGAGTCATTTTGTGGGGAAAGGATTTTTTGTCTTCGTCTTTGATAATGTGGAAGATAGAAGTCTGATCTTACGAAATGGGCCATATTTTATGGGCCCTCAAGGTATTTATCTGAATAAATGGTCGCCAGACTTCGACCCCGCTCAGGATGTGCCCACGGCGGTGCCAGTATGGGTGCGACTTCCCCACCTCCCCCTCCACTGCTGGAATCAGAGATCTCTGCAGTCTATTGGCAACGCCCTAGGGAAATACATCGATCAGGCGCCGAGGAAGGACCAGTATTCATGTGCTCGCATCTGTGTCGAAGTTGACCTAGAAGTTGGGCTGCCTGAAGCCATCAAACTCACGGTAGTAGATTGGTCACACATCCAGGAGCTTGATTATGAGCAGTTCCCTTTCAAATTTCGACACTGCCACGAATACGGAAACTTTGCAAGATACTGCAAGAGAAAAAATGAAGAGATAATAGAGAAAGAAAAAGGAGAAAAATGGAATCAAGTCAAGAAGCCATCAAACAGCAGACAGAATAACAAAAACAAAGGCAAAGGAGTGGAGAACAAAGCATGGCAAGAAAACTCAAACACACAAATCTCAGGAAGTAAGGACAATGTCAGTATAGAAGCGGATAAAAATCCCTTTGAATCTCTAAATCTTCAGCCAGACCCTCCAGAAGCTGAGCCGGATGGTTCAACCCCGATGAACAACATCACCATTCCAGATCCTGGCATCATCTCAATCCCTTCTCAAGGTAATACCTCTTCCCCCTCTTATGCAGATATTATCAAGTCTAAAAAGAAGAATACAGAAATTATGGGATCCTCGGATGATGAGACCTTTGAGAGGCCATCAAAGAGAGCTGGCAGAAAATCAAATAGAGAAACGAGGGAAGAAGAATCAGAAAGACAAAAAACCCTAGGCAGTCAATCTACCATTGAGATGACCCTAGGAAGGAATACCAGATTAAGGACTCCCAAGGGAGGTGGACCTACCCCTTCTAGTTTTAAATGATGCAGATGGTCTCTTGGAACTGTAGGGGTCTGGGGAATCCCACCAAGGCAGAAGCAATTAAAGATCTATTGAAAACGGAACCCGCAGACATCTTAATGCTCCAAGAGACAAAAATAGAGGGGGAGCTCCTTATGAACACAAGCAACACCAAGTGGAAATTTGACTCAGGCAAGGCAATCAGTGCAAGAGGCACAGCAGGAGGAATATGTACTTTCTGGTCTCAAAAACTCTTTTCATTAGAAAGATCTCATGAAACTCAACAATGGATTTTTACTGAACTTCGACATAAAGCAAGCAATCTAGTCCTGGCTTTGTTTAACTTATATGTTCCTGTACATTATGATGAAAAGAAAGAGTGTTTGGAAGTCACTCTCAGATTACCTAGAGCTGCATAATCCTCAGAACTTAATTTTAGGAGGTGACTTGAACATAGTGTTGGATCCTAAAGAGAAGAGAGGCGGGAGTTCTTCGAGGGATCCCTTCCTCCCCATTGTGGAAGATCTTATTCTGCAGTGGGATCTTGTAGACTTCAAGCCAGTTAAAGGAGAATATACGTGGACCAACAACAGAACTGGAGGAGACCATATCTCAGCAAGATTGGACAGGTTCCTCATCAGCAGCTCCATTATGTTGGACAACAGAATTGTGTTAACCAAGATCCTTCCAAAACTCACATGAGATCATAAACCAATTCTTCTATGTATAAAGGATGAAGAAGATTTAGGCCCTTTGCCATTCCGCTTTAACCCTCTCTGGGCAGAAATAGATGGGTTCCACGAAACAGTTCAATCTGCTTGGAGAATAGAGGTCACGGGCTCTCCAAGTTATGTATGGGAGAAGAAGATAAAGAGCACAAAAAAGGCTCTAAAATACTGGATTAAAAATGCCAACAACACGCCCACCTCCCAGAGAAAAGAGGCTGTTCTCCAGTTGGAAGAACTGCAATTTGACTTGGAAAAAAAAGACATTTCTCCAACAGATCTAATAGTGGAAAACAATGAGCAAAGGAGAGTTTACAATTCTTTCGGAAATGAAACGATATTGGCGCTTGATCTCGCGGCCCAACGGCAAAAGTGGAGACGAAACACGCACTTCCACAAGCAGTACGGGGCCGGACTTTCAAAAAATCATATCAATGAAATCACCTTATTTTTGGCCCGGGTATGTAAAGGGTCTTGTTTGGAGTAGGGAACAACTGGCGGGGACACTTCCATAATCTTCTCACTGCAGAAAGGAATGGAAGCGAGGAGGACATCAATGCATTTCTGTCAAACATTCCAAAGCTAGTCAACTCTGAAGACAACAACTCCCTTTTGAAACCGGTCTCGGAGGAAGAAATCTATAAGATCGTGTGGTCAATGGAGCTGGATAAAGCTCCTGGCCCCGACGGATTTTCTATACATTTTTACAAAATATGCTGGGCGCTAATCAAATCTGATCTGCTAAAAATGACTCAAGGGATCATGAGAAAGGCAAAGGTGGGTGGTGGAATCAATTCCACATTCCTTGCATTAATCCCCAAGGAAGCAAATCCTGGTTCTTTTGACAGATACAGGCCAATTTCACTATGTAATGCCTCCTATAAGATAATGGCCAAACTTCTGGTGAACAGACTAAAACCTCTTCTACAAAAATTGATCTCTCCAGCTCAAGGAGGATTCGTGAAAGGCCGTCACATTCTGGACAATGTCATTCAAGTCCAGGAAGCTCTGCACTCTAGTCACGCCCACAAAGAACAAGGTATGCTCATTAAATTGGATATGTGTAATGCTTTCGACAGAGTTAACAGATCCTTCCTGTACAGGGTCCTCTCCACCTTCGGGTTTAGTCACGACTTCATAAATCTAATCAAAGCCTGTCTAGAAAAGACTTGGATTGCACCATTGGTCAATGTCAGACCGACGAATTTCTTTCTGGCCACCAGAGGGCTGAGACAGGGCTGCCCTCTCTCCCCCTTCCTCTCGTATCATGGCGGACTCCATGAGCAGGAAAGCTCACTAAGGATAAAACAAAAGTAAGGAAACGGTCTGGCATCGAATAGAAGAATGGCATCGTCCGAGTGAATCATGCCTTGTTGGCGACGATTCGATCTACGCACTTGGGGGTGCCTACGCACCAAGTGGAAAAACTCCTGCCAACACCTCCGTTTTACGATGTTTCGAAGGAGCGCTAATAAGTGAGAAGAAGAGTTGAGGCAGACGATGGAACCTTAGTCAACCTGGAATTTAAGAAAATTTCCAACGATTTGGGTTTCACTGGCTTTGCAGAGTGGGACAAGTTGAAATATCTGGGGCTCCCAATCACGTTAAGAACCAACAGGAATCATCTCTGGGAGGAAGTCATTTCGAAATTCAAGAAGAAGATAGGTGTGTGGGGAGGATTCTGGCTCACCACTGGGGGAAAGCTCATACTCATCAAGGTTGTCCTCTCAGCTCTGCCCACATACCAGGAAGCACTGATGCTAGCCCCAAAAGCAATCTCTGATCAGATATCCAGGCTTATGCGAAACTTCTTGTGGAAGGGCGGTCGTGGCAATCACAGCAAGTTTCACTTAATCAATTGGGAAACTGTGAAACACCCTCTTTTGGAAGGTGGACTGCAAATTCGCGATCCCCAGAATGCCAACCTAGCCTTTGGGTTGCAAGCACGTAGCGGCTAATCAATAATCACCACCACGGTAGTAAAATCTTCGGGGATTAAATACCTCCGAATCGACCTCTTTCCTCATACTCGGTCGACAAATCCTGCGAGTACGCAAGTGTGGAAGCTTTGCGGCGAGAGGTATTTCCTTCTTCATTTCTCACTTGTACAGAGTGCCAGGCAATGGGGAAAATATCAGGATTTGGAGAGATAGCGTTTTGGGTCATCCTCCTCTCAACGACTCCAATGACTTCGCAGAGTTCAGAGATTGGCTCAAAGCGAAAGGAATAAGGAAACTAAATGATATTTCAGTTTGGCACACCAATGGAAATTGGATACAATGGAACATTCCCATGCCACCAGCGCACTTACATTCCTATCTTGTCTTATTCAAAAGCACAATTTCTGACTACGCCCCGGTGCACTTAGACGATGCAGATCACTGGGGTTGGGGGAAAACAGGGGGTCTATACAGCAAAGGAAAAGCACGGATACCTCCAAATCCAAAGCAAAAAAAGACTTGTCTCATCTGTGGCGATATGGAAGACGTGCGGGACGATTTAACATTCCCAAAAAATTAACTTTTTTTACCCGGATCACATTCCAAAACAAAATCTTATTTGGAGAAAACTTGAGCAAGAGGAATAATATTTGGTCCCCATCGTTGTGCTCATTGCAAAGCAGCGCTGGAAACTACAGGTCATCTGTTCCTGGATTGCGACTTCGCGAAGGAGGTCTGGTATCTCTTTCTAGCTGGACTGAATGTGCACACTCCTACTCACTGTACGATTGACTCCATGTTTCTCACTTGGAATGCTGCTTACCCCTACAATATTGTCAGCAAATCTTTATGGCAAAAGGTGTGGACAACCACTCCCAAATATGTTTGCTGGAAGATCTGGCTGGCCCGAAACGAAATCATCTTCAACAATAAAGAAATGACAACAGCTAAAGTGGCGGATCAAGCCAAATCCCTCCTTCTAGAGACCTTGATCCACTCACAGATCAAAGAGGATCATACTCTTTGGCATGAAGAAAGGTTGTGGTTGGCTCCTTTCTCCGGCAAGACCAGCTCCTCAGCAAATCTTCGCACTGTCTACATGGAAAATTGGCAGATTCGCATCCCGGAGGACATATTTCACCAGTGGTGGAAATCTCATGGAAAGCACGCTGTCTTCTTTGATGGTGCCTCAAAGGGCAATCCGGGAAGATCCGGTGCAGGCGGGGTGATCTATTACCCCAATGGGAACAAAGAAGAATTCAGTTGGGGCCTAGGACTGAAATCCAACAATCAAGAAGAAATCTTAAGTTTATGGAAAGCATGTCAAATTGTCAAAAAAGGAAATCCAAGTGAAATAGCAGTCTTTGGAGACTCAGAGGTGATAATAAAAGCAATAGTCAGCAAGAAGGATCTCAAGAACCCGGTGCTCAATAAGAAACTAGCCAGAGTTAACAGAATACTGAGGAACATCCCCTCAGTAAAAGCCTTCCACATACTCAGAGACCTTAATCAGGAAGCTGATAGACTGGCCAATATTGGTTGTACGCTTCACGAAGGAATGATAAGTCTAAATGCAGAAGCTCCGCACATGACCATTATCCCTTAAAAGGGTAATGGCGACTTTGATGTAATTGCTGCTCTGAATGAGAATCTATGTGTACTGGCTGCATAGGCTATGCCATATCAGCACTCTTTCTCAATAATATAACCGTTCTAGTTACAAAAAAAAAAATCAGCTAAAGAGAAGAGCTAATGGAATGAAGAAGAACCCACTTCAGAATTGTATAGTTTCAGTAGAGAGTCTTTGAAAACCAACCATCAGACATATATAACAGTATAGAAACAACAAATCAGACTTTTAATGGAGCTTCTCAAAGAATACAATGAATTCTATGAAGAAATGAATAAGAAATCTTTAGATCTAGGAGCTGCAATATATGTAAAAGTTGCAGAAATAACTGAATAGTGTCCCAACAAGTTTGCTTCAGTAGTTAGACTTGAAATCTCAGATCTACATCAGATCTATGGCTGAAACATCAGATCCATACTAGATCTAGAAACTACACAGCCTTTTTTACAAGATCCCTTTGGGATTTCATCAAAATACTGAATAACAAAGTGTAGAACTAACTTTTTATACACAAAACTGCAGAAAGCTTCAATAATTTCTGAAGATGAATTTATTCATAATATACATCAGATCTGAACATGTGATATCAACAAGCTACTTCATAAATCTCAAGGTGAGAGGCAAGCCTCAATCACCAGAAACCAGTACAATGAAAGAAATACTTTCATCAATAAAGCGGTGTTACATAAGTGTCGGAGTTCACTAGAGAAACAACGTTGTGGCTTGAGCTGAATGTTACAATAGATGAAGTATGCGATCTAGTAAATACAATAGAGGCCCTCTTCCGGGTGGTCACAAGACACCTTCCCTGAGAGGAGACTCGAAAAACAACTAGATCTTTGCAGATCTAGAACCCCACTTACTACACTTACAACAACAGCAAAACCCTCAGTGAGCCAGCGTTGTCTATGCAAGAAAAGCTTGGCCTCCAACCAGATAGTGGTTCAATCTAGCACACTTCCCTCCAAGAGCTACTCAAAGAAGGATGGAGGATTCCTAAACAGGAGATCCTCTCTTTCTCTTGCTAAACAACAAAGAGAAATGGAGTTGCCTTAGCAAGCTCAGAAAATGAAATATGATCAAAAACCTCCTCATGAGCCTTCATCCTCCTTT
The DNA here is from genome assembly GCA_034641835.2 of Pinus albicaulis. Classification (NCBI taxonomy): domain Eukaryota; kingdom Viridiplantae; phylum Streptophyta; class Pinopsida; order Pinales; family Pinaceae; genus Pinus; species Pinus albicaulis. The sequence goes on from CM076572.1 coordinate 788,029,032, forward strand.
TATAACATTTGAGTCTCTTTGAAAACCCTAAACCACTTTCATTCTTTGGTTCCTTTCACACTTGGAAACCCCTTCTAAAACAGCGCAGTCCATCAAGGAGGTTCAATGAACCTAGACAGCGTTGTTGACTTGGTCAAATAGGATCTCCTTTGGTGGTTTTGGCCCTTTCACACCTACAAGATTTTATTCCAATGGCCTAAATATGTCTCTTTTCACATAGGCACTGATTCATTCTTGATTTGCAAGAGGATTAGACATCCTCCTTTACCATTTATTCATTAATCATGAAAGACAAAATAAATAAGGAAAAATTAATGTTCCAAATTAGCTGAAGCTAATTAGGAACATTACAGTTTTTCCCTCTTAAATGTTGCTTGTCCTCAGCTTAGCTGCAAATACCTACTTCCTTCTTCTCTTGTGGCCTCCTCATCAAATAGTCTCCTCCATTGCTCTGAATTTTCTTCAATATCTTTGTCTTCCCAATGGTTCTTCCTTAATATGCAAGTTTTCCCTTGATGCATAAACTCAAAGGCTCTCATCATGGAGAAATGGAAGGTTGTTGTGGAAACCTTCTTGCTGATCCATGGCCTCCTCAAGATAGAAGTGATGTTTTTCATGGGGTTTTCATGATCCATGAAAGACTCCTATCCCCATGCTATCATCAAAATGAAGTGGATCACCTCCCAGCTTGGCAATCCATAGAATATCTCCTCCCCAATACATGTGAGAGGCATGTCACCAACCAACATATGGCTCACCTTACAAAGAGACAAGTGATTTATCATGGTGGCCATACAAAATCTCATGCTCCCATGGAAGCATGCAATGCAAAAAGAATGGGGAACTCCTTCCCCCAAGGGCACATTCAACAAGTGTGCCTTTCCTCCAACTATGCCCCTAACAAGGATAAGTACATCTTCAGCTTGTGGGATCATGATTAGAATAATGCTAGCTGCCATGTGTGATAGATGAGAAGGAATATGTTCCCTCATGTGCAACCAACACAGTTTTATCCTTAACTGCCATAGAATAAGATATGACAAGTGCCTCCCCCAACAATTGTTTGCTGCCTCATGTCTTTGGAATGCTTGGAAAATGTACATCATGGTTGGTGTAAAAGAATCACACCATGAGGTATATAATAGCTTTCCAAGGTTCTCCAAGGAATGGCCTGCATCAACATAGTTCATGGCCTTGGATGACCCATGAAACACATCATACTTAGTGCCCCATCTTGGCACCATAACCTGAAAATGAGTGTCAGAAAAATATAAGCATATAGGAGATACAAAATAATTCTCAAGAGGATGAGCCTCTCTATATACTTGTGTTACATCAGTGGGGTAACTCATGGATGAGTTCCCTCTCACACTCAAAGAATAAGGAGGTGTGAATGGTGGCTCCTCCCAAGAGCTATGTTCCTCCTCCACTACCAAGTAGTCCATGCACTTATTCATATGAGAGTACACATATTCTTTGTATCCTTCCCATATGAATCCACCCAAGAGAGTATGATATGCTTTGACAAAACTAGTGGGTTTGGAAAGCAGGATTTCATAGATGGCATCAAATAGTCCCTCCTTGAGTTTGGAGTCACTAGCCAAAAGAATAATATTATAGAAATAGATAACTCCATATACCACCTTGAACCTTTCATTCTTTACTTCCCCTTCAAGAACCCCCCATGTGAAAAGGTCCTTGGAGTATTCCATCGTGAGTTGGGAATCCCAACAAGGATCCAAGCTCTCCAAGAATGACAACGTTGTAGAGGTCTGAAATGTAGCCCCTATATTCTCATGGCTCCCATCTTTGACATCCTTGATATCAAAATCACATGTTGGAGCATAATTATCGTCCCTTTGCTACTCCATGTGCAGCTATTCTTGCACAAGACAAGATTGGAGCATATGGAAATCAACTTCCCCTTGGAAAGTCCTTGTTTTCCAAAACTTCCTCCTTTTGGCCCATGTATAAAAGAGGGTTAGGATCCCCTTGCCATCTTCAGAAATATTCTTTTTGAATGAAGAGATCATGGGCTGCCCTAAAGATATGGATTTTCCATGTGCCCTCATTCTCGTGCCATCATGTGTCTTTGATTTCTCCTTTATCAGCGCATATATCTGAGTGGAAATTTGCAATGTCCCTTTCAGGAAACTGCTCATCTTTCTCCTGAATTCTTGAGAGATTCTCTGCACTGTGCTAGCTTCTCCCAAGGCTCCCTCCTTAGCCAAGTATGCATATGCAGCCCATAGTTGAGAGAACACTTTAGATTTCCTCCTATCAAGAGGTGCTCCTAGTAGAGGACCTTTTTGCAAAGAGGTGTCAAGGCATAGAGTAGAATGTGGATGTAGGCAGACATATTTTTCCCTACCTTCAATGCATAAGTCCTCTTTCCTTATTTGCGCTTCCAAGCATTGAAGTAGAGAAGGGTTCATGCTCTCCACCTTGTGATGCCCTTCCTCCTCTTCTTCCTCCCCTATCTCTAAGACCTCATCATTAATCAATGATAGTACATGCTCCTCATGCATGAGATCCCGTGGGACTCTTTGTAAGGGTGTTAGAGTCTATTCTCTTGGAGAAAGTGCTCCAACCTCTTCCTCATGAAGTGCTTGAGGTGCCCTTGAGGTGACTATGTTCTCATCTCCCACTTCCTTCAATAACCGAAATTTTCCCATCATCAATGAGAGACAATAGATCTTGATCAAATATTGAAGTAGAAACCTTCATGCTTTCCTCTTGAGATGAGGAGTCTTCACCAAATGGAGATATTTCCCTAGGCAATGTATCAATCAAGCTCACACCTTATTTTTCCCCTTTCATGAAGGAATCAATAGAAAAATGCTGAAGCTCTGATGATATGGTTGAGTGCACATATCCATGAGATTCAGAATGTTCTTCATGCACAGATCTTGTAGATCTAATTGGAAAATCTTCTTTTTGAAACTCCTTGGGAGCTTCACTGCTGCTTCTCTTTTCTTCTTGCACATCCTCCTTGGGGAGGCTCTTCTTAAATCTGAAAATATATGAGATTAAACTCATATTCTTCATGTTTCCCTTGCCCTTGATTTCACTGATAGCTTGATCTCACAGGCTGTGTCAGAGATCATGCTATGATACCACTGTAATGTTCCAAATGGGGAAGAGTAAGCTCAGTAGGGAATATCTTAAGATATTCCACTATAGATTCACAGCAGTATGGAAAAACACTGGAAATTATAAACCAGAGATAGACTGGTAGGGAATTTACTGTTTATATCACCTCTAAAGAGAGAGTGAAAACCAGAGGCTTCCTGGCCCGTTCCAGACTCTGTCTATAGAAAACTGATGAAACACAACAAGTGTGGGAAAAACACAACCCTATTGGATTTTTCTGCCCTTGGGATCATTATATCTACATATCTAAAGAATGGATCCAAAATAGGATCCAAAAAGCAAACAAGCAAGGAGAGGGAAATTCCACTTCCGGGAAAAACTGCAAGAGGCTCAAGGGTAACACTGTATAAGAAAAATGGTGCAAGAATAACACTGAACAGGGCTGGTTTCCCTTATTATTTTTTTTGTGGGACCTCCATGCTGAATTTCAGGAAAAAAAAATGGATTTAAGGGCCTTAAACAGATCTCCCACGAAGTTGACTAGTTAAAAATCAGCTAAAGAGAAGAGCTGATGGAATGAGGGAAAACCCACTTCAGAATTGCGCAGTTTCAGTAGAGAGTCACTGGAAATCAGCCATCAGACATATATTACAGTATAGCAGTAGAAAATCAGACTTTGAATGGATTTACTTAAGAATTAAAGTGAATTGCATGAGGAAATAAGTAAGAAATCTTCAGAAATAGGAGCTGTAATGTATGTAAAAGTTGCAAAAATAAATGAACAATGTCCCTCTAAGTGTGCTTCAGTAGTATAATTTTATATTAAATATCTACAACAAATTCATGGCTGAAACATCAGATCCATATCAGATATGGAAACTACTTAGCCTTCTAGTCAAGACCCCCTTAGGGTTTTTACAAAATAATGCACTAGAAAGTGTAGATGTAAATTTTTGTACACAGAACTGTAGAAAGCTTCAGTAATTTCTGAAGATGAGTTTATTCATAATATACATCAGATCTGAGCATGAGATATCAGCAATCTACTTCATAAATCTTCAAGGTGAGAGGCAAGCCTCAATCACCAGAAACAAGTACAATGAAAGATCTAAACAATACTGAAGCAATACATAGGAAATAACGCATTTATCCAAGGAGACTGCGTAGTAGCTTGAGCACAATAGTACAGCAGATGAAATATACATATCTGAAATAAAAATACAATAGGGACCCTCTTCCAGGTGGTCACAAGACACCCTCCCTGAGAGGAGACTCCAAAACAACTAGATCTTTGCAGATCTAGAACCCCACTTACTACACTTACAGTAGCAGCAAAACCCTCAGTGAGCCAACGCTGTCTATGCAAGCATAGCTTGGCCTCCAACCTGATAGTGGTTCAATCTATCACACTTCCCTCCAAGAGCTACTCAAAGAAGGATGGAGGATTCCTAAACAGGAGATCCTCTCTTTTTCTTGCTAAACAAAAAAGAGAAATGGAGTTTCCTTAGAAAGCTCAGAAAATGAAATATGATCAACAACCTCCTCATGAGCCTTCATCCTCCTTTTATAAGATTTGAGTCTCTTGGAAAACCCTATACCACTTTCATCTTTTGGTTCCTTTCACACTTGGAAACCCCTTCTAGAACTGCGCAATCCATCAAGGAGGTTCAATGAACCTAGATAGCGTTGTTGACTTGGTCAAATGGGATCTCCTTTGGTGGCCTTAGCCCTTTCACACCTGCAAGATTTTATTCCAATGGCCTAAATATGTCTCTTTTCACATAGGCACTGATTTATTCTTGATTTGCAAGAGGATTAGACATCCTCCTTTACCATTTATTCATTAATCATGAAATACAAAATAAATAAGGCAAAATTAATGTTCCAAATTAGCTGAAGCTAATTTAGGAACATTAAATTTCACCAACAACAACAACCTTGACATTAGAGAGGCACATACAAACATACAACAAAGGTACCGGTAAAGGTATAATCAAATTCTGAAGACATGCACCAGAAACAAAAAGGAGTCAACTCCCTTTGATATCTTGATGTATATGGCTGAGCTCCAGCATCAAGTCAATCATCAACTACAACACTCACATCTTGAGCATCTCAGTAACAAAATTTAATCCAGGGATGTGAAGCAGCAAGAAAAACAATAAAAGAAACCCTAGAAGACCTACAGATTCAAGGCTATCCACAATAGGACCTCCGTCAGATTATCACATGCAGCTTCAGGATAATTAGTAGCATCTTTAGAACCACCAAAATCAACTTCAACAATCATACCAGCAACCTTAATATCACCTGAAAAAACACATCAATGGTAAGGATTAGGTATGAAACTCTCTAACCTCACCCGTTGAATCTATTCTAGCTTAAGAAAATATTAAATGTGTGAGAAGGAAAGTTTTTTTATAGCGAAAATCAGTAGCAGAGCATCCTCAACCTTATCTTGCAGTCAACTTCACTTTTCCACCAATACACACACACATGTGGAAGAGGAACAAGAAAAAAGCGAAGAGAATTTTAGAAAGTGGGTAGTAGGCAGTTAATTGTGACGGAAGACAAGGAGTGCTAAGGGGTAACTGAGGGCGAACTCAATTAACAAACAAAAGCACTCTGAGTTTATTTTGCATGCAATGAAAAAAAAAGAGATTTGTTTTTTTTTTAAAGGAGAAAAAATAAAAAATAGAAGTGGACCCACCACCTATGGCATGCAAATATTAGCTACTACAGGCAAAATAGAGATGCTACAGGCACAAAAGTTGCTACAGGAAGTTGCTGCAGGAAGTTGTTACAGGAAAAACATATTTGCTACAAGAAGGACAAATTTTCTACAGGAAGTTAACAGAGGGCTGCAAGAGAAAAAAATTTCTACTAGGGTGTTGGAAAATGATTAATTTCTTGTTAAAATGTAAAAAGAAACACAATAGAGTTGCAAAGGATTTTCTACAGAAATTTTGGGCTGCATAATTGTAAATTCTCCAAGGGTGAAAGGTATCCAAGTTAGTAGATTGGTTTCACATCATTCCTTTCTTTTGCTTTAGCTTATTCACCATAATTTAACCCTCTATAAGAAGAAAGTGCTATGTATTAAGTGTTTTCAATTTCATAATTTCATGAGAAAATAGAATTTAGATTGCTAGGCAAGGGTGTTCATACAAATTTAATGAATAGTATGATGTGTCATGGCCAAGAATCCAAAATTCACTCTTGCAATTGAAAACTGAGGCCACCATTATCAAATTTATTCCTTTTTCAAAGCTGCTACATGAAACTCTGTTTCTTGTAGCATCCCCTGTTTTCCACATGATTGCTTTTTTTTTGCTTGAGAGAAGTTTTACAAAGGTTGGAAAGAAAATACATTGGGGGAAAAATTCAGATGTGTTGTGGGAGGTATCAAGGACACATAAACTCCTATAAATTAAAAACCAAGTGGTACAAGTAAGAACCTAGATTTGCACATAACATTCACAAAATTCATATTCTGCAAATATGGGGGGAGGATTTAACAGAAGAAAACCCATTAGCATGGAGAGAATCCGTCAACATCCTAAAATGTTTACCATTTTCTAAAATTGCAGCGAGATGGGATTCTTTCAAAGACTAAGGGGTATAATGATGAGGTTGCACTTGAATTTGCAGTCAATTTACAAGATCCAAGTGGACAAGAACATGAACGAAAATCAAGGTGCTACCCTCACAAATAGGACCCATTACAGTTGAAGAATCACCTAAGAGAAATAAGTAGCCTGAACCTACATTAGAAGTTCAATGGGAAATTGAGATAGGGGAATAAATGAAAATAGAAGAGTAGCAAGAAGATCAGCAGGAGGAGCAACACATGGACCAATAAACATAGAATGAAACAGACTAACATACATGAAGAACCACAAGGCAAGCAAGATGAATAGGTTGCTCAAAGGATGAGCAACAATTTTAGTAGGGGGGTATGATGGCCCTCTAAATTAGACATAAATTAAGGCTCATCTAACCTTTCTTAGGCACATAAAGGCTATATTAATTCTCTCCTTATACACTTAATAATGTTTTTTAAGATTTAATATGTTCTTAGGAAGGTTTAGAGATAATTGCATATTTGTGCCTAATATTATTTATTTTTGAATGATATTGTGAGAATATTGGGCAGATTATGAAGATTTGGAGAAGGAGATAATTTAGGGACTGTTACACTGAAAATTGTCATCCTGACATTCTGCTATGTGTATGAGCTCATTATTACTCATACTTCTCCCTTTGCAAGTCTAACATATCAGTTCCTCATGTCAAGCCTTGAAAATCAGAGAAAAGTTTCTAAAAGTCTCATAAACTTTGGTATCGCACTTTCTCGCTATCTTGCCTGCGGTCCCGCACCTAATGTTCAGCTCTCTTGCGTTCCTGAACGCACTTTATCTGTGTTAAAGGTGCAGACCCCTGTAAGATAAAAAAGGCGCAAGTAAATTCCAAAAATCTCAATAAAAGTAAATTCTGGAAGCTTCTAGAATGGATCTTGCGGTGGAAAAACCGCTCTTGTGAGGTGCATGAATCCCTTACCTTATGGAGCTAACCCCTTGATGTGAGGAGCTTATCCCTTTGAAGGAGGATTCTATCCCTTCATAGTTGGAACAAGAAACCTCCTCTATTCTACTATAAAAAGAGGCATTGGGTAGCCTCAAAGGGAGTTGAAGCTTTAGAATATTTGAAGTTAAGTGCTGTTGAGATTCAGACTCAGTTAATTAAGACTTTTGTGAGGAAATATTACATACCTCTATTCATCTTGATTGGAGGAGTGCAAATATTATCAAAGTAAAAGAGATTCCTGCTTCGGACCCCGGAAATTCCTATGCAACATCAAGGCTCAAGTTGTAAGGATTTTCTTCTTTTGAAATTAATACAAATATACTCATTTTTCTCAATAAACTTTCAATCAATGGTTTATTTCATAGATTCCTTGATCACTATGATGAGCATGGTTTATGATGATTTCTATATAGGTGCTATGTAATATTTTTCTTGTTTGTGACTGCAGGTTTACGAGGAAAACTCCTTCAAGCGCGCGAGGGACAACAACGACTTCAAACAAGCACTGGACAAACGGTAAGTCCTTAACACCTCTATAGAGAATTTCATAGATCGTATATGCTTAGAGAAAGATTAGTCTATTTGGTTGTTTGTTGCTAGATACTTTTAGTACTAGGGGGATCGGTCTTGTCCGCAAGACGGATTAATCCTCCAACAAATTGGCGACTCCACTGGGGAATTAACTTGTTGTTTTTGGTTCTCTTTTATTTTGATTTGAGGAAATGTTTTTCTTAGTTTTTGATTGATAGAAATCTGCCTGGGTAGCTTAGGTTTTCTCTGTTTTTGAAAATTTTGAGATCTTTAATGTTTTTCTCTAATTTTTCCTGGGACCGCACTTTGCCTTCTTAGCACAGTGTGGGCAATTTCACATTTTTGCTGTAGTAAACAGTGCGGTACCGCACCTGTTACTTCTGCAAGCCTGCGGACCCTGTTAAAATTTTGAAAAGCTTTGGATTTCTTTCTTTAGTTTATCTTTATTGTGATTTAGAGTTTTCTGGTTTCTGCCCAGATTGATGATTGTTTCTGTCAAAAGATTTCTGTGAATGAATCTTAGCAGTATTGGTGTTTTGATGATTTTCTAGAAGTTTTGCTTTTTGGATTGTCTTTCACTTGGTCTTTGTAGTGATTCGAAGCATTCACTGTTTAAAATACTTGAGATTACATTGGTCTTTTTTCTTTTGCTGAATCTGGCCTGATTGTGAAGTCATCCTCTATTAAGAAATAGAGTTACCTGTTTCTTTGCAAACCTTCGAAAAGAAACTTTGTTATTGGTTTTTGAATTTCATTTTTTATAAAAACATAATTGAGTGTTTTTGATCTGTTTTTGATTCTGAACGAATAGATCCTTAGTTTGCTGAATAGCTAAGTAAAACCTTCTTCAAATTTTTTTTTCTTAAAGCTTTAATTCAATTAGATTATTAAAATTTGTAGGTCTCAGAATTAGTTTGATAGTTTTGAGTGTTTTTCATAGAATTTTGTAGATCTCTTTTGAAGAAAACTTGTTTTGTAGCTTCAAGTTTTTGAAAGTGAAAGGATTTTCTTATGAGCTTTGATAGTTTGTTTCTTTTTTGAGTTATTGTTGAAAAGAAAAAAATATTTTCTTTCAATTGCTCTTAATGTTTAAAGAATGAATTGTTCATTAAAAGAATTGCATTCTCCAACTTTTCCTTAATTAGGATTTCATTGAAAGGAAATGATCTGATTATCATTTTTAGGTGCATTTTTAGTGTTTTTGAAAGTCGAGTTTTCACACCATCAGAGTTTCATTTCCGCACCCATTGACTTAAGAAACAACTCTTAAAAGTAACGCTTAATTAAAATCCATCTAGCAATATTTTTATTTTCTAGGGCTCTTATCACCAACATAGCTTAGGCTAGTATCTTGGAGTAGGGAGTAATTAACTCTCCAAGGTAGTAAAACAAACAAGTAGACAAATCTTACGGTAGGAAATAAACCCAATCGTAATTTGTATAATCTGGGAAGCTTCTCTTAAAGAAGTCAATCACGAGATCATGTCCAAACCTTTGAGACAATCAATTCTGTTTCATTGGGGAAGATAGAAGATTTTGCGCGTATTACAAACGGTAAACCTCGGATTAACCATTGTCGAGGAGCCTGGGGTCACTTGTCGGTAAACCTTGGATTAACCATGTCGAGGAACCTTCAAGGGGATTGAGCTTTGTTACTCTTCCCTTGCGCGTGGGATCGGATCGTAGACTGTTCCCCCAGTTATATTTGTTGCTATTGGTAACCTTAGTGTCCACAAACTCAAGATTATTTCCTAAGGTGACGGTGAAGGAAATATCTCACTGTACCTGGAGCAGACGTCGACTACACTCACTTGGACTCTTTGGGGGGTTCTATTCACACGAGATGGTTTTGTGAGGAAACTTGTGCCAGTTTGTTTCATTAAGCAGGTTGTCAGGGTAACTGTTCCAACTGCCCTTTCTATATTAAATTTCTACTAAGTTGGATTTCATCACCAACTAGTGTTTTTAGTACGGGAAGTTACTATTTGTGTGTGGTTTGAACTCCTATATTTTTAAGCGTGTGATTCAGCTGTTTGTTCTTTAGATACTTTAGGTGTTTTCATTGAGGTTTTCTTTGTTTGCGTGTGGTTAGTTAAATATTTAATCGTGGCGGAATTGCCAAGACAATCCTGGAGACTACAAGGGAAACCCCCTAAATATCCACCAAGTCAGCTTGAAGGGCTTCGTGCTCTGGTATCGTCTAGTAGCAGTAGGATTAAATCAACAGAAGTTAGAACTTCATCCATAGTAGTTCATCCTGATTATCAAACACCCATAACATAACACATTCAAGAGCCAATTTTAGTTTCTGAAGTTACTGGTAGTATTTCTCCTGCCAGTGAATGGGCTGATGAACCTGAAATATCTGAACCTGAATCTGAACTTTATGTTTTGGAAACATCTTCGGGATTTATTTGACCAGCTTCTAGCGATCTTGGTTCACCTAGGGTAGGAAATATTGTCACTGACGATCTTCCATCTGGATTAATTTCTATTGAAGAAATCACTAATATAGACGAAGATTTATCTCTTCCCAATACCCCTCAGTCGTTAAATCTTAGGGAGCGTGAATCAATTTTCTACAGCCCTATTCGAACTACTGCTTGGTACTTATCTTTAACAAATTTTTTAGAGAATCCGGGTCTTTCTTTTTCTCCACCTCGAGTTCCATTTCATCCAACACCCAGAGGTTATTATCCGTCATCCATTATGGCAGGAGAATCATCCATGTTTTCCCAGACACCGGAATCATTTTTACATGGTGGTCCTTCTGTTCCTTCGGGATATCAGGCTCTGTCTGGTACTTTCTCGGGGGTAGCTCCTCAACCGATTGAAAGCGTGTTATCATCTTGTTTAAGTGGAATTAAAACTGAAACGTTGAACGAAGGGAAAATTCTTATGATGTCTGGTAATATTCCGAATCTGCAACCTCAAGGCAGTCAAGTACTGCCTGGAGGGCAATCTCAGGGAAATCAGTTACCACCTGGGGGGCAACCTCAAGGTAGTCAGTTACCGCTTGGGGGGCAACCTTCAGGAAGTCAGTTACCACCTGGGGGTCAACCTCAAAGTAGATTTTTCCCAAGACAAACTATGGAATCATATTATTTTGGAGGACAACCCCAAGGGCAGTACATACCTCAGGGTTATCAACCTTCAGGACAGTACACACCCCAGGGTCAACCCCAAGCTCAATATGCTCCTCGGGGTCCTTATCAACCCCAGCTTCAGTACTTGCCTCAGGGTTATCAACCTCAAGGTCATTACTCGATTCAAGGTTACCAACAGCCTTCTAGTCAGTCATCTTTTCAAGGAGCCGGAAATTTACCACTTACTTATCAAGCCTACGGTCAACTAGGTTATGGTCCTTATGTCCAACCTTCTGCGGGACAATACCCCGAAATGAATATGGTGTGGGATCCATCCTAATATCAAAAACCTATGCAGCCTAATGTGCAGCTGCCTTATCAACCTGGACAATTTTTGGTTTCTGGTCCAACCCAGCAACCTGTCCAGCCTACTATTCAAACTCCTACACCTAGTTTTGTTCATCAATTTGCGCCTAGTACACCTCAAACTTCGCCTCAAATTGCTGCAACTACTGTTGTGTCTGTCCAACCTGTAACACCTATTTCTGGAGTATCTGTAACGCCAAGTTTGTCTATCCCTGCATCCATGCAAATCCCTCAAGTCTCTATACCCCAGTCAGGGCCTTTCGTTCAGACTTCAGTTCAGATGCTTGGAGGACAAGCCATTACGAGTAAAGTTGTCACAAATCAACCGCAATTCACATATCAACCGTACCAGGGATATTCTCAATTCGGTCCCGGTTCACAAAATCCAAATTATCAGTATCAACCGTACCCTGGCTACACTTATCAGCAGCCTCAACAACCCCAGTTGGTCCGGTTAATCCTGGTTTTCCAGGAGGTTACACAATTCCTAATGCAAATCCAATTCCCAGTTATCCTGGGTATCCACCTCCTGGAATTGCTTTGGCTACTCAAGGTTTTCGTGACCCTAATCGTCAGTTACCATTTATTGCAACTTTGGATTTACCTGATTTGACGCGCCTTACGAATGATCCGATTTTCTATTATCCATACTGGCCGCCAATGCCACATAAGTTGCCCAGTGATGTACCCAAATTTGAAGGTAAGTCAGGAGAAGATCCATCAAATCATGTCATGACTTATCACCTATGGTGTGTGTCTAATTCAATTATTGATGATTCGATTCACTTACGTCTTTTCCAAAGAACTCTTATTGGTCTTGCAGCCAAATGGTACATTGAGTTACCACGAGGCTCGTTTCATAATTTCAGTCAGTTAGCAACTGCCTTCTTGACTCACTTTCAGTTTCCTGTCAGATACGACAATGGCACGGAATTATTAACTTCACTTAAGCAATCTACGTCTACGTATATTTCTGATCATATTCATGAATGGCGACGTAGAAGGCGTTTGGTGAAAGTTTATATTCCAGATCAAATTTTGGTAGAATGGCTCGTTAAATAATTTTTACCCAAGATCATTGAAGATGTAGCTAAGGCTGGTGTTGTTACTGAAGAGCAAGTGATTGCTCAAGCTCAGTACCTTGACCTCGTTTACACGCAGTCAGGTACTTTACACGAAAAAATCCCCGACCTTCCAAAACAAGGTCAGATAGCTGCTGCTCCTTCAGGGTCTCATGCTATTGATGGCATGATTGGTACAGTCAATACGAAAAGTAAGAAGAAATATTCAAAGAATTCTTCTCCGATTATAACCTTACCAGATTCCCCGAAAGGAGAATCTTCCCCCGAAATGTATGCCGACATTCATGTCGTAGAGACATCTACGGCTAAATCTAAATTCGGTGGTAAAAAGAAAGGGAAGAGTAAAAACAAGAAAAATTCGAAAGAGAAAACTGATAAAAATGAATCCAATGACGAAAAGCGCAAACCTCGTTACCCTTGTTACATTTTTGACGAGGATCACTTCACTAAGGAATGCCCACATCGTGCAGAGGTTGCAAAATTCGTTAAAGGTTCACAACAACCTGTTGTCTTGAAGGATCCTTTTCCAACTCAAGATAGCAAGATGGTTGGTTCCACTTCGACTGCTTTAGAAGAACCTAATTTGATGATGTCTCATGTAAGGATTGTGACGTGATCACAAGATTATGGTACTAAGAATCCTGTTGATGGGAAAGAGGCAGACTCTTCTAATGCAAATGCATCAACTACACCTCCTCTTGTTTCTGGTCCGCTATAGATTGAGAAACAAAATCCAGACTTAGTAATCAAACCACCTGCTAAAGGTGTTCTTCGTAAATCATCTTTCAATCCACATGCGAGAGCTGCTTAGAATTACAACATTGTTGAAGACTTAGCTATTTCCCCTTCAGCAATGTCGGCTTTGGAAGTGCTGCAATCATGCCCAGCACAACGTAAATTTCTTTTGTCTGCTATAGGAGTTGTAGATGTTCATGATTCTAATCTTATAATATTCGATTTAGAAAATAATACACCTCGTCTACCTCATCAAATGGCTTTCCAGATACCAGTGTTAGTAAAAAATAGACCGATCTATCGGACTGTGATTGATGAGGGAGCTTCAACGTGTATTATGTCGATTCAGTGTTGGAAATCACTTGGTTCTCCTACACTTAACCAATCTCCGACGATTCTTAAGGCTTTTGATGGTCGAGGTTTCCACCCTTTTGGTATTTTGCAGGATTTACCCATAGGGGTCGAAGGTAAAACTGTAAATCTAGATGTGGAAGTGGTTGATGCCCCTCTAGATTACAACCTTCTTCTAGGTCGCAGTTGGTCTTATGCGATGACTGTTGTTGTTTCTTCGGTCTTTTGACTCATAAAATTTCCATATCAAGGAAAGATTGTCACAATAGATTAGTTAACTTATTTCTCTTTCGACCCAGCCTCCACAGAAACAATCCAGCACGTTGGTAAAGTGACTATCCCTTATAAGGATGTTGGAGTAGGATTAGTTAAAGATTCTGGTTTGCTAGGAAATTTTTCCTTTCCTCCTCCTAATGTATCGCCTGATGTTGCAACTATTCACATGATTTCGTCAAATACTTTTATGTTTGATGATCCTTGGATCATACCTTCTGATTCCGAGTTAGATTCAATTGATGGCATGATGCCTTTGAGTCAATTTGAACTTGCATACCAGGCCATACAGTCACTTTCCGACACCTCTTCAACCGGAATTGATCCAATGAATGGGATCCCCGAGGAATCACTTTCTATATCCAGTTCAGCCACAACGACATTTCTGGATGTTGTTCATACTGATGAGCAGATTCGTGAATTTTTGTCTGTTGGTGATTTACCATGGGAAGATCTGCATCATTGATCTTCATTTTTACCTGAACCAGATCATTTTGAAGATGATTTCGCTTCAATTTTTAGTGCCGAATGTGTCAAAGAACCCCAGAATCCATTGCAAAATCCTGATTCTGAGTTAAAATTGGAAAATATTTCTTGAACGGTTCCAATTGACATTTCAATAAAACTAGGAATAATTGAAAACATTCATATAGGTTCTTGCTATACTGAAGATGAAATTAAAGCTTATAAAGCCCTATTTCAAGAATTCCGTGATGTGTTTGCCTGGTCTTATGAATAAATGCCAGGAATTGATCTGTCAATCGTCATACATGAGATCAAGACTTACCCGGATGCCAAACCTGTTCGTCAACGTTTACGTCAAATACATCCTAGAAAAGCTGCTGCTATCAAAGCAGAAGTTGAAAAATTGCTGCGTGCAGGTTTCATTTATCCAATTCCCTTAACGGATTGGGTATCAAATATTGTTCTTGTGACTAAAAAACAAGGGACGATACGAGTATGTATCGATTATAGGGATATTAATCAAGCTTGTCCCAAAGACAATTATCCAACTCCCTATATCGATCAAATAATCGATGATTGTGCCGGTAGCGAAATGTTTTCCTTTATGGATGGATTTTCCGGGTATAATAAAAAAAACATACTCCCTGCTGATCAGCCAAAAACAACTTTTATTTGTCCGTGGGGGACATTTTCTTATCGCAAAATACCCTTTGGATTGAAGAACGATGGAGCAACTTTTCAAAGGGCAATGTCTTATGCGTTTCATGACATTAAGCACATTGTGCAGCCGTATCTTGATGATTTACCTGCTCATTCATCACGCAGGACCGACCATCTCACACACTTATGAGCTATCTTTATGAGGTGTCGACATTATAAGATTAGTTTGAATCCACACAAATGTGCTTTTTGTGTAGAATCGAGTCGTTTACTGGGATTTGTTGTTTTGAAATCAGGCATCCGCGTCGATCCGTCGAAGGTCGAAGCTATTATTAAATTACCTCCTCCTTCGACTTTACGCCAACTCCAAAGTTTGCAGGGGAAAGCGAACTTTTTACGTCGGCTCATTCCTAACTATGCCGAGCTTACAAAGGGTTTCACCCAATTGTTGAAACAGAACATTCCATTCTTTTGGGACGAGATCGCTGATCGATCTTTTGATGCACTTAAACACGTGTTGACCCATGCACCGTTATTGCATCCTCCCAACTACAACCAAGATTACTTTTTATATCTCGCTGCTTCTCATTCCACCATTGGGATGGTGTTAGTTCAGGAAGATGAACCTCACACTGAACATGTGATTTACTATCTTAGTCGGAATCTGCATCCGGCCGAGATCAAATACACACATGTGGAGAAATTGGCATTGGTAGTTGTCCAATCTGTCCAGAGATTTAGACACTACATCTTGTTACGT
Organism: Pinus albicaulis; assembly: GCA_034641835.2. Taxonomy (NCBI): domain Eukaryota; kingdom Viridiplantae; phylum Streptophyta; class Pinopsida; order Pinales; family Pinaceae; genus Pinus; species Pinus albicaulis. The sequence continues at coordinate 788,045,021 of CM076572.1, forward strand.
AAAACCACGGTAATTTATGATTTCAACCCTATGATGTATATTTTAACCAAACAATTGCTAGGGGGAAAGTATTCCAAATGGATAGTTATCCTACAGGAATTTGACTTGGAGTTTGAGAAATCCAAGGCAAAGAAATCTTTGGTATTTGCGGAACTGATGTGTGATTTTCTCTCTACTGATACTGAAACTGTGGCAGAAGAGTCCATTGCGGACAAATCTCTATTTCTTATCAGTACGCTAGATCCATGGTATGGAGATATTATTGTTTATCTCCAAACCCAATCTTTTCAGACTGAAATCTCACAATCTCAGCGACGGAAAATACGCTTCCAATCCCAACAGTATAATATTATTGGTGAAACACTCTATCGTCGTGGAGCTAATTCTGTTTTCAGACGTTGTCTTGTTCATGAAGAAGCTGAAAAGGTGTTAAATGATTTCCATTCTGGAGCATGTGGCGGTCATATGTCTGGGTATGCCATAGCCCAAAAGATATTGCGCGCTGGTTATTTCTGGCCATCGTTATTCAAAGATTATATTTCTGCAATCCAGAAATGCCACAATTGTCAAATTTTTGATCATAAGATGCGCGCGCCACCCGCTCCTCTTCATCCCATAATTGCTGTTGGTCCTTTCGCGAAATGGGGTATCGATTTTATTACATGTAACCCTCACTCGGCCGGGGGGCATGCATATATTATCTTAGCAGTGGATTATTTTACTAAATGGGCCGAGGCGATGCCTACATTTTCGGCTGACGGCAAGACTGCTGCAACTTTCGTATTTAATCACATAATTGCTAGGTTCGGTGTTCCTCAAGCCATTATTACAGATCATGGAAGTCATTTTCGCAATGTCATGATGACTGAACTGACAGATGAACTTGGCCTACATCACGATAGTTCCACTCCGTATTATCCACAAGCCAATGGTCTGGTTGAAGCCATAAATAAAGTTTTAGTCACCATGATTAGACGAATTATTGGTATTCACAAAACGAATTGGCATTCCATGTTATTTTCAGTGCTTTGGGCATATCGAACCTCAATAAAAACATCAAATGGTTTCACTCCCTTTCAACTCGTTTACGGTTTGGAAGTTGTGTTGCCGATTGAATGCCGAATTCCGTCACTGAAATTAGCCATAGAATTACTCCCAACTACGTCTGAGGAGGAGAAACATTTCCTGTACTTAGCTCAGCTGGATGAGAATCGACGAAATGTTGTAATAGCAAACGAGGCTCATGTTAAACGAATAAAAGCTCAATGCGACAAAAGTGTTACCTCTCGAAATTTTTCAAAAGGAGACCTAGTCTTAGTTTATGATCAAGCCAACGATAAGCTAGGAGCTGGGAAATTCGTGCCCATGTGGCATGGCCCTTTTATTGTCAAGCAAAAGCTAGCTAAAGGGGCCTATGAGCTGATAGATTTTGACGGTGTCCCTTTAGATAAACCCAGAAATGGACTTTATCTGAAGCGATACTATGCTTAACTTGGTATGGAGATTTTTTAGATTAGATTTCTTTACTGCTGGTGTGTTTTAGATTAGAAAAGCATGATTAGTTTAGAAGTGTGTTTTTATCACTATTCCTGCTTATCTGAGTTTTACTCCTGATATTGCAGATGTTGACGTCTCTTCAAACCTACATTGGTTTTGCTGATGGTGCTTTTCGTAGTACAGGGGACATTTCTTCCGCAGCTTGGGTTATTTATTCACCCTCTGTTGAGTTAGTATCCATGCATGGGGTAAGCCTTGGTCAAACAATGAATAACATTGCCAAGTATAGTGCAGTGATTGAGTTATTATCCGAATCCATATCATTTGGAATATGGAGTTTGATTGTTAGGTTGGATTCTGAACTTGTTGTATTACAATTGAACCGAGTTTATGCCATTAGAAATCCAGTGTTATTACGGTTATTTTTAAGAGTTCATCTCTTGGAACTTGAATTCGATTACATTAAATATCAACATATTCCAAGATGTTATCAGACGCAGTTTCTTCTAGTATGATAAATCGACATTTGCAATAATCAAATCAGTAAAACAAACAACATCCATAATATGTATACAGATAGCCGGTAAATAGTGATATATCATAGCATAGAAAGTTTTCAAAAAATATACATCGTCTTCGATCATAGGTTGGAAACACCTTATGATCGGCAAAATGGTAACACAAAAAGTCAAAAATATGAGTCTACAACACGATCATCCCATCACTGATGGTGATCACGATAAGTAACCACTGCCCGAGCCACCCTACACAGGAACCTTCTAAAAGGTCCTGGAACACCAATCACGTATCTCTGCATTCTGAGTGGGATCTCATCTATGTCCGTCTCTGGAATATCTAGAGTCAGACGTTCTAGATGATGCTCTAAATCAGACAAAATTTCCGCTGATTGGCCTACTGGGGCTGGTGCGGCTACAACTGGTTGTCTTCTGTCATAAGGCTGGAGATGGGCTGGTCGTTGTGGACCCACATCTGCATTCATAAAAAAAAATTTGGTTATTAATTTATAAGACGATTAAAAAATAAAAATTAGAATTTAGAATTCGTTGAATATGTTTTTACCTGATTCATCCCACTGTTCCCCGGCTGGGAGAGTCATCTCCCGGTCACCGTGGAAATCTATCCCGGCATACAGAAAGTCCTCAATGACAAAAAGTTGGAATTCCAACCAACGAAAATACGAAGAAGGAAATCGAACAATCTCAGTGCCCTCAATACCGTGACGGGCCATCAATGCAACCCAATGAACCATCCTAGGTTCTCGGGGTCGACCAGCATCAACAGGAATAATTTGCGGAGCTAGCATGGGTACCCGCTCTAGAGAAAAAGTTACCACGATGGATCCATATCCAAAGTTATTTAGTTTTCCATTTTTCTCTCTAGTCAGTTGGCCTTTTACATTGGTCAACACAGCTTCGCACCAGTTGAAAATGGTGCCTCGGAAACAGTCTACAGCAATACGCATCTGGGAACCGGTAGCCACATGCAGTGTGGCACTCCCACACAGTCTGGTAACAGTAAATGCAATCACTTTAAACTCGGTACGGATGATAGTTTTTATATCAATCCATTTGTCCCTGGGGTCTGCTTCATCATTACAAAACTCTTGTCGAATACTAGCGACAGTTTGGCCACCTGGCCTAGTCCCAAACAAGGAAAGTTGTTCGCCCCTCTTAGACAAACCAGTCAGAAAATAAATATCCTCCAGCTCAATTTCGAGCCGGTGGCCGCCAATAATGAAACATTGGTCCTGCACGTTCCACCTGTTTACCAGCCATGTCAGGAGGTCTACCTGTGCCCTCATGCCCTGAATGGCCCAAAATTTATACAAACCCCATGCTCTTAAAGCCTGCATTGTGGGAAAATGGAGCATAACGGCGTCATCCACATCCTCATGCTCACGTTCTCTCCAAATCAACATCTTGCTAATCCTACAATGCATAAAAAGATAAGTTAGAACAATCTAGTTTGAAAATTTTTGGGCGGGAAATGGAAAATTTGATTTTGAAATTCAATTGCGCGGGGACCGCACTTTTCTTTCATACACAGTGCGTAGGAACGCACGCATTCTATATTAAAAGTGCAGACCCACGACCTTTTTCTACATAGAAAAAGGTCGGGGTCCGCAGGTCATGTGTGTTGTGCCTGCGGACCCCCGCGGGTAATTTCTTAAACGTATTTTTCCCTTAAAACATGAAAACTAAAGCCTAAAAAGAATTGTAAATGGATGAAAAGCAAGATTAAGAGGTCGTGGATTACGTGGGACTGACGGTTCTCGATTTCGTCGGATGGATATTCCGGAATCTTCACAGGAACTTTTTACCCAAAAGCTTCTACTTTTCACTCTAAACTTGAACGATAAAAATGAAGTTGAAAAAGTCCTTTTTATAAGTTTTTTCGAATAGATGAATTTTTAATTTATTTATTTTTCACTTTAAAAAGGGTATTTTGAAAGCATTTTTACTTATTTTAAACAGGTATGTGTAATGTTTCAAGTTTTTGTGCAAAAATTGGATTTATCAGGAGAATTGACCATTTTTCAACAAAGAGCATACTTTTATCACTTTTTCGGACTCTTTCAAAATTTTACGAAAAAGAGAAACATTGGAGTTCTCTTTTAAGCCCTTTTCAGACTCTCTAAACATGAAAATATTGCCGAGTACTTGATTGTTCGAACTCGTTAAAGTAAATGAATGATCGTCCCTTCAGTATAAGTTTACCCCTTTTACGGACTGAAATGGACTATTTACGAAAAAGGTATACGTTGACTAATTGCGGTCAATAGAGTTCTCTCCCACATTATTTTATCATTTTTTGGGCTCGAGAGACTAAATTTACGAAAAAGTACACCCATGGAGTTTTCTTAAGTTTTTTCTTCTGACTCCCTAAAATTGAAAAACACCGAGTTTCTCCTATATTGGACTCGTTAAAATTTAACAGTAAAGGACCTGTTCAATTTTCAACAGGAACGAACCACTCCTTCTTAGGGTTCGAATCTTAAACTAATTTGGACTCATCCGAAGGATGAGCTTATAGACAAGAAAATGTTATCCTCCTCAAGCTTGTCAAAAATAAAGAGGTACTTGCCAGAAATGGTGGGGGAAAAGAGAGAAAAATGGACTTGTTTGTGGTATTTTGATTTTTCGAAAATCTAGTTAAACACTCTTGAACACGACACTTTCAATCACTTAGGTTGGGAAATCCTTTGCCTAATAGTTAATCGAATCTCATTTGAAAATCTTCATCTGGTTTCTGGGTATTAGCTTTGGGTCAACTGCCACCAAGCCATTTGCAGTGTCGTTATGTGTTCAAGAGGACAGTTCAAATAAACCATTCATCTGCAAAATATCTGTCATCCATTTTTTACCATCCCTGAGTCAGTCCTTGCCAATATATTTTCAAAACTTGATCTATGATTTCATGTTGTGGGCTTGCCTATGACAGATCACTTTCTATCGACAACAACTCATTATCTAGGAAGTTGATCCAAAAATCGTCAGTACCTTGAAATCTGCATGCCTCAATGGCAGGTTTCTCGCTTTCGACGACAAGTTGCATCATTGACCTTCGATCGAATGATTCTGTGACATGTTCGACTTCAGCTCATTCATTCACATTTCATGGATTGTACTGGGTACTTTGAGAGCCATTGACATGACTGATGGTTACTCTCACACTTGTTAACAATTTACATCATTAACTGGTAATCAAGTGGTTTCTACCATGTTCGACTTCGACACATTCATTCACATGGATAGAATCGTACTAGTTAGAGATGCGGAAATCAAGACCCTGGATCTAGTTTCTACCATCCAGGCTGCGAGGAATTTTGTTATCATTTATACAGTAGACTATTCACAAACAGATGGTTGCGTCCATACTGTGTCTACACGTGTCTATACTGTGATGTACTCAAAATCATTCCTATATCAGAATAGTTTGAATTAGTCTCTAGTTAGTTTTGATCTGAGTATGGGAATGCCTACCTCAAGGATGAAATATATATATTTTGCATTGAATGTTTCTACAGGTTCCGACTGGGGTGACGACAGGATGATCCTTGAAATGATAAAGTACTGCACTCTTCATATATGACAGACTTTAGCATCATCTATTCTAGACTTTGCACTTTAGGGGGAAATCTATTACACTGAAAATTGTCATCCTGACATTCTGCTATGTGTATGAGCTCATTATTACTCATACTTCTCCCTTTGCAAGTCTAACATATCAGTTCCTCATGTCAAGCCTTGAAAATCAGAGAAAAGTTCCTAAAAGTCTCATAAACTTTGGTATCGCACTTTCTCGCTATCTTGCCTACGGTCCCGCACCTAATGTTCAGCTCTCTTGCATACCTGAACGCACTTTATCTGTGTTAAAGGTGCGGACCCCTGTAAGATAAAAAAGGCGCAAGTAAATTCCAAAAAGCTCAATAAAATTAAATTCTGGAAGCTTCTAGAATGGATCTTGCGGTGGCAGAACTGCTCTTGTGAGGTGCATGAATCCCTTACCTTATGGAGCTAACCCCTTAATGTGAGGAGCTTATCCCTTTGAAGGAGGATTCTATCCCTTCATAGTTGGAACAAAAAACCTCCTCTTTTCCACTATAAAAAGAGGCATTGGGTAGCCTCAAAGGGACTTGAAGCTTTAGAATATTTGAAGTTTAGTGTTGTTGAGATTCAGACTCAGTTAATTAAGATTTTTGTGAGGAAAGATTACATACCTCTATTCGTCTTGATTGAGGAGTGCATAGCTTATCAAAGTAAAGGATATTCCTGCTTCGGACCCCGGAAATTCCTGTGCAACATCAAGGTTCAGGTTGTAAGGATTTTCTTCTTTTGAAATTAATACAAATATACTCATTTTTCTCAATAAGCTTTCAATCAATGGTTTATTTCATAGATTCCTTGATCACTATGATAAGCATGGTTTATGATTTCTATACAGGTGCTATGTAATATTTTTCTTGTTTGTGACTGCAGGTTTACGAGGAAAACTCCTTCAAGCGCGCGAGGGACAACAATGACTTCAAACAAGCACTAGACAAACAGTAAGTCCTTAACACCTCTATAGAGCTTTTCATAGATCGTATATGCTTAGAGAAAGATTAGTCTATTTGGCTGTTTGTTGCTAGATACTTTTAGTACTAGGGAGATCGGTCTTGTCCGCAAGACAGATTAATCCTCCAACAAGGAATTTCTCCCTACTACAAGAGGATCTATATTTGAGAATAAATGAACAAAATATCATGAAATCATTGAGATATTATGGAGCTTCGATGATTGAGAAAATCTAGGAATGTGTTCCCTTTCATTTACTGCAAACTCCTAGTGTGGGGAACCAAATCCACTATTTGAGGGATTTTGGAGGGGAAATATTCCTCCTTTCAAGGAGAATGTATCCTTATAATTTTTTATAAGTACCAATTTGAATTGGCCTCTATGGGCATTATTTTTCAGTCTTATTGTGGATAAAACTTGTTCTTTAACAACTCCAGTTTCTTTTCTTGCAAGGATGTACTTGGACTGATTCAATAATGAAGATTGGTGCCATTTTTAACTTCTAAGGCTTGGTTTATTCCATAGGACTCCGAGTCTCCTTTGGATTGGCCATCCCAGGAGCCTCAAAGCCCTCTTGCACAATTCTTTATGTTCTTTTCACTTCTTATTCACATGTATCTCTCATTTCTGTTTTTCATATTTTTGTATTTAGTATTGTTTCTTTTCTTGTTGTAGGATTGAGTTAAATGTTTGAAGTGAATTATTTTGTAGGTTTTTTACAGATTCAAAATAATTATTCATCCTTATAATAATTTTGGAAGGTCATCTTAGTCATTAAGCTACTTGGATTTGGTTACTAGTTCACAAATATAAGATTTCTGGAAATGCCTTGTAGCGAAATAGTAGTAAATTTATGATATTTTTTAGAATGGTTTAATGAGCTTAATTTGAATTGATTCCACTTGGATAAGGTCATAATAATTTTAAAGTTAAAAACTTTCACCCCATTTCATTTTTACTTGATTAGGTTATGCATTTGATAGATTAACTAGCTCACTAGTTCTTTAATTTCCAGATTTTAGAGTAGTAATTTTCTGTTATTTTTTAGCACATGTGAACAGGGGTATTTTGGACTAATTCCACTTTAAATGAAGACCTAATACATCCTACTTACTATTTTTTTTTTCCCCATCCCATTTTCATTTGATTTAGTTAGTCATCCGGTGAGTTGTCTCCAAAACAGAACTTCCTGTAGCAAAAACAAAACTTCATGTAGCACTCTTGTAGCACATGTAAACTCGACCAATTTTGCTCCCAAAGCTTGGTTTTTGTCTCTAAGGCTTGAATCATGATCCCTAGGATATAAATCCATGATTGAGGGAGAATAAACACCACTTAAGACATTAATTTTTACAAAGTAGATTAGGCCTATTTATTGGAATTCGTGTTCTCGGGATTTCAATTACAAATTGTTTTTCTTGCCTAGGATTAATTCCTTTTCAAAGCAACACTTCCATTTCTGCAATTATTTTAGGATTTGATTTCATGACATTCACTCGATTACATCATATCAACAAAAGAAGGACACATTGTATGATGCACATATAGTGTCGATTCCTCTTAAGTTTGTACAAATCCCGGGTTGATAATTAAAGTTGGTAGCCTTGGGAGTTGCAACATTCTTGTTACAATAGTGAGGTTCATCACAAATCTGACCAAATCCTGCACCAAGGAAAATGGATCACCAGGGACAAAGTTCAGTAGAAGTTTCCTCATCTCATGGAGGAACTTAACACAATGGGGACCATTGCTTCCTAATGGGGGAGGAATGATCCAGGTGGAAATTGGTGGTCACCCATCTATTGGACTTGGACCCCCACCATTGTTTCTTTTAGCTTTTCAGTTTCCTTAATTGTAGCAAAATTTACTATTTTTGGTAGTTTTTCGGGTCCTAAACTTTTAGAGCCATTTTGAGTCCCTAAATGATGTTTTTTGGAAAATCCGGGACCAACATGGGCCTTTGACCAACACCCATGTTGGTCGCTCAAAATTTGTAGTCCTCAGATATATATTTATAGAGAGGTATTGTGTGCATCAAATAGAGATCGTATGCCAAAGTTATGTCCCTGGGAAGTTAATCTAACAATTTACCCAAATGGGGCCCATATTTTTGGTGCTTCATCTCCTAGGGTTAGATTTTTTTATTTGTAGGGTTTTACAATGTCTCTCAATAATAATTAGGCTTTCGAGCCTCATTGTAACAGCGTTTAGAGGCATGTTTCCGCCACATCTCTTCTCAAAGATAAGCTACCATCGCTTGAGCTAGTTTATTTTCTATTCTGTCTGTAAGCATTTTTTCAGTATTTGATATTGATGAAATGAAGTTTTATTCATACTGCATCTCTAGGTTTATGTTTATTTCTGTATTTTATTTCATTACTTCATAAGTCTGTATCAATGGTATTAGAGTGATCTATTGTTTCTCGATCTTTCTTTGCATGTCCCCAATGAGGTTGAGGTATAAGGAGTTAGGGCTCGATTTTGTTGAACCTTTACAATATTAGCCTCGCAAACCTCGACAACCTCCCATGGAAGAAGAAAAGAAAGACTCGAGAGCAGGGGATCCTATAAAAATATTGCTCGAGGGGGCCCGCGAGAAACAAAGGAATGTTATGATGGATAAATTTTCCTAGATCATTCTACGACTACCCATCGGTGGTGCATATTCATCCAAAAGCCACTCTCGAGGTGACACTCCTTTTAAGGTACAAGTAAACTTTGACATTCCCATATTTGATGGCCAAATAGATGAAAACACCGTAGACAGATGACTGAATATATTAGAAGGGTATTTCTCGGTTCATGAATTTTTCCAATCAGGAAAAGATTACTTTTTCACTCCTCAAAGCCTCCTCCCATGTCAAGGATTGGTGGGAAACCTACTGTGAGAAAAAGGACGAGAGGAAATCCTCCCTGTTCTCGCTGCACCCACTTGGAATTCTTTCCGATATGCCATCAAGGAATAATATTATTCCGTGGAGAGATATGAGGACAAGTACATACATTGGACTACATTGGGACAACGAAGGGATCAAGATGTGCATGAGTTGACGAATTTGTTCCATACCCTGTGCACAAAGTTGGGTATCAAAGATTCGGAGAAACATTTGGTTCTGAAGTACCGCAATTTTCTACACAAATAAATTCAAGAGGAAATGGAATTCCTTGAAATCTCCTCGCTTCGTGTAGCATATTGGTATGCTGCCAAGATTAAGCAGAAATTCAAATAGAATAAGCGAGAGTTTCGATCTGTGAATCAAAAGCTAGGGAAAGGCGCCCCCAAACTGCATAACAAAGAAAAAATCCAAGGTGAGGTGGCCTAGGACAACCCACCAAAGCCACAAGCGAAGAATAACACCACAAAGCCAAATAAGGACACGGGAAAGTGGTGCGAGTTCCATAAGATCTCCACTCACAACACAAGTGAGTGTCGGGACAAGTAGTCACTTGTGGCCGAGCTAAATGGTTCTGAATCAGATGCATGTTCTGAATCTGAGTAAGAATCTAACAAGGGGAATGAAAAATGGATGCAGATTATCAATGCGAATCCCGCCGCCACTGTTTCCACCACCAAGATTCAGAAGGAGGAACCCGAATATCTAGAGGGTGGGGAGCGCCTCTTTCATTCCCATATGTGGGTGAAGGGTTCCCCACAATAGTTCATTTTCGACAACGAGAGCCAAAATAACCTCATTTCAGCAGAGGTCGTGAAGCGGTTGGGCCTACCGAACACAACACACCCACAACCGTACACCATCGGGTGGCTTCCCCAAGGAAGAGATCTTTGTGTCAACCAGCAGTGTTGCCTTCCCTACAACATCAATCCCTTCACGGATAATGCTTTATGTGATATTTCTCCTCTTAATGTTTGTGATGTATTATTAGGCTAACCATACTTGTGGAAGTGAAATGATGTGTATGAGTCTATGCCTCACACTTTTATTGTTACTCTTGGCAATAAGTTGTAAAGGATACCCGAGGTAGCACCACATACCACCATCTCTTGGATCACTACAAAAAAAAGTAGTAAGCTCATTTCCAAAACTAGGAAATTTGTTTTCCTGATGATCTGTTGGCTTGATGGGTCCTAGAGCCAGGTTCATATATGGCTGCGTGAACCAAAAAAACCCACTATTACCATCCCTTTCGGCAATGATCTGTTGTGCATACCAAAGTCTCACCTAATGCAATATAGGGGGATGTAGAACCAAGTTTCTACATTCAGAGGGACAATTTAGTGTGGCTTTAGGGTTTATCTTCCTTTCCGTACTTGGCTAAGCTTCATATAATCTACTAATTATACAGTCGTAGTTTAACACTTCTGTTAAACTAACTTGCAGATTGTGCAATCTTACTTTAACAAGCATAAAAAAATAAAAATAACATTAAACAGGACTTCACGATGTCATTATAAGTAAAACAACATAGATAACATAATATGCAAGTAAAGCAAACACATAAAATCAAAACATGGATTTTTCCTCAAAATTATTTCATTAATCCTTAGAGTTCCCTAATACAATCTATTCCACCCTGCGCACTCAGCTTTAGACTTCCTAAGGTCTCCATGCACTCAAATATAGGAGCCTTTCATCTAACTTAATAAAATCTTACATCTAAGTGCATCACATATAAAGTATCATCTATTACTCTTTATCAAGGCTATCTTAGACTCCTTATATAGACTTTACATTTACAATACCATGGTATGAAAACCATGGGCATAGCTCAACGTATACAAAATATTCCCATTCTTTTACAAAATAATGGGATTTGACCCACCCCAAAGCCCCTAAGACTCTAACTTAGCTTTTTGCTCCACGCTCCACTCCTCGATCCGTGAATTATTTCTTAAAATATTTCCTCGTGGGGTCCTCTATCCAACAGGCCCCAAACACAAAACTGTGACTCGTCCTGAGTCACTCTGTCGGTGCACCCTCAATCTTTGCTTTGAGGCCGCTCAAGGCATCCTTAAGAGGTGGAATTGGTTTGGCATCGTTATCATTAATAACAATTAGGTTGGTTAGGAATTTCATTTTGAGTTAGGTCAAGTGTGTTGGTCAAATAAATTCATGAAAATTGATCAATTTTCATGATTGGAGTATAGTCTTAAAGGGTTTAAGTGCTTATAAGTCATGTGAATAAGGTATTGTCATAGGTAAATTTCAAAATCCGGATGCATGAGGTTGATTAAGTCATTTTTTACACTTGGCAGAGTATACCTGAGTCCGCAGTGTTTTCTGTGCAAAACAGGTTGTTTTCTCTACAGACTCACCTGATAGTTCCGTAGCGAATCTGTCATCTTTCTAACTGAATTCACTACGAACTCGTGTTTTTCTACAATCGGTAAGGGGATCGATGAGTTTTAATTTTTTCAGTGGTTAGGGGTCATTTTTCCATCATATTCTTACATGTTATGAGTCATTATTCGGTGTATGGCATGCTTGGCCATCATCACAAACATATCATTATGTTTTTCCCTCACATTTTTATTTCTTAATTTAACCTTCATCTATTCGAGCTAAATCACTTACCTTGCCATACTATTGAGCTACTTGATCAATTTCCACTGTTTCTCTATTTAGTTTTGGGTCTATTTGTTGTCATAGGTGAGTTTCCAGCTCTGTCAACAAGCATCTTGTTGTCATATACATTTTCTGCAGGTGTCAAGAGTTCAAGCGAGGCAACGCTGTTTTGAAGAATATAGTTGTACATAAGAAGACCAAAAAAGGAGGTTCAATAGTTAGATATGAGCCTACGGACCTAAAAATAGTTATGGAGGATCCAATTTTTTCACAATCCTTCACCAATGATGGCTGCATGCGTTTCTTCTAGAAGATACAATGGGATTGTTGTGTTTTTTTATTGTTTTAACAATCAAATTCAAGAGTACTTTCTGGGTCAACGGAGATGAGTTATAAAAAAATGAAAGAGGTTATTGTCAAACACGGAACAAAGAAAATTAACCTCTTTAAATTTTCTCACAGGTGTTACAAATTGGGAGATTCAAAGATGTCTTTGGGCTCTATTTTCAGAGTTCATTTTTTCCCTGTTTTAGACAGGTTTTTCAAATGAATATTATGGACATCTGGAGATGGTTTTAAAAAAAAAAGAAGAGGTTTTTCTTTAGAAATATATTATTTACAAAAACATCCTCCCTTTTTGTAACAACTACCAAGTATCGGGAGATAGGATCTCATTTCTGACCCTTATTTTTCAGAAAAGCAAGTCCATTTTTAATGGAGGATGAGCCACCTGCTGCTCCATGAGGAGGGTAAGACATGTTTTAAGCCAATTTTTTTTAGAATACTCTCTATCATCATTTCACATAGCTATAGATAGTTTTTTGAAGGAAATAAGTGGAAATTTAAAATTCTGGAATTATCAGGCAAGTTCATAGCATACTCCAGGCTTAAAGCCAAGTTTTCGCGACAAACTCGCTGAAGATGATTTTATGTTATAATTTCCAAATTTTATCATAAGAGGAGTGGTTAAAGGAATTTATTTAAGTATTTTTTCCTAATGAATACCCTCCAATTATTAGAGAATTTATAATTCTTGCAGAAATTTCCAAATGGAAAACACTATGAACTCTTCGCTACGAACTCTCCTGAACTTTCTTGTACATGATTGTTTTAGCAGTCCACTTCAACTTCAATTTTTGACCATATGAAAAATTATTTTGGAAATATGAAGGATTTTTTTCTTTCGCACATGCCCTTATACAAAAACCTCTCTCAATTTTTGTAAATCCATCAGGGTTTGGAAATTATGCACTCATCTTTGAGGCCTATTTTTCAGAATTTTCACTAACCAAATTTATGTAAAAATTGTAAAATTTGACTTGGAAGAGTTCCAGCTCAGCATCCATGTGGCATAATGACACATCAACAGTCCAGTACGCTTAGAAAATTAGTTGGTTGCATTTGATAAGGGCTATTAAAGGGTTTTTTTGAACTATTTAATGAAAGAAGAGTCCCTTTTGTATTCAAACATTGCCAAACAGAAATATCCCTAGGAAGTCTCCAAGTGATGTAATCCTATTTGAAATAGGTCTCTGAGGTGGGAATTCAAAGATAGCAAGGTGGAAAATCATTTGTATGAGTCCTCACTCTATAAATAGAGGAGTTTTAGAGTTAGAGAAGGGTTGATTGATGTTATGCTACATGCTACTTTTATAATATTTTTTCAGTCAGTAATATACAGTTGCTAAAAGATTCTCTCAGACCTGAGATTCATCATATGCTCTCATACATGTTTGTATTATCTATCTATTTGATGTTTATTCATTTTTATTTATGCGTAATCACTTGGAATTCATGGTTAAACATGCTCCAAATTCTTGTATGCATATGGTTTACTATTCAAGTTATGTTTTGATGAGAGTGCACACATGCCTCAACTTCCATGTTAGATGTTTTGCATGTAATTGAGTTCCCTCTGACTCCATGCACAATGGTAGCTATTAATTCACATCCTTAACCTACATAAAAAGCATTCAAAACACATTCAATAGTTAGCCATATTTGTTTCCAAGTATTGTCTATTGAATATCATACATTTCCTTGAGAGAGCCCTCTCAGTTTGGAAAGGATAAGTTCCAACCAAAAGTGGTTTGAAATAGTTACTCTAAATTGACTTTTGAAGAATTCCATCAACCTAAATCTAGTGATAACATTTTGGTGCGTCTGCCAGGAGACTGAAAGTCATATCATCCTGGGTGATTCTTGTCAAAGGAAGTGAGCTCTTGAAGGTAGCAGGAGATCAGATAATTTGAAGGTTGTACTTCTACCTTGGCGAATCCATTCTTGAAGAATTCAAAAATTCATAGCTTCATGGTAACACTACTAGGAAATGAGGGACTTAGATGCAGCTACAATTTCTTCAAGGTATGCATGTGTGGAATTTTAAAAAATTTATGGATTTCCAAATCTTTTGCCCAAGGATGCATATATTTTAAGTGTTGGCCCTAAGTTTGATGGAGAATATTTAAGCTTGAATTTAGAGCATGTATCAAAGTTTTGTGACTTTACTGAGCTCCTTAGAGTCAAAAAGAAGATGTATTCATTAGGATTTTATATGATTCATTCCAAAGAAAGTGTAAAATATGGGTGGAAAGGATACCTGTTAGATCTATTAAATCATTTTTATTTTTTTGGCTTATTTTCTTGGAAACATGGATGGAGAAGATAGAGTTTGTTGCAGGATCTCTTTCCATTCAGGATTTCACAGGATGGTGCTCTAATGTAGAAGTTGGTGAGAAATTTTCTTCATCACTGTCTTTTTATTTAAAGTCACATAAAGGAAATCCTGAAAATAAGATAAGATATTTAGATGAATTGGCTCATAAGCTTGAAAAAGATATTAAAGATGTTGAAGCTCAAATTCAGTATTATCATTTTCAAGATCATATGCAGTCCGTTGAAATATTTTTCCAGCCAAAACAAGAAGATGAGTTATTGTCTTTTGACAACAAGATGGAGAAATGTTTTGGTTAAAAAAATAGATCTGATGACACACAACTGAAAGTATATGATGACATGGAAAATAATTTTGAAGTGTTCAACTATGAGGATTTCTTTGCTCATGATTATGAAAATATTCATAAAAAAAATCATTTCTTTATTGATAATGTAGCAGACTATATGGATAACTGTTTCGGCCCGAGTTTTCAGCCATTTCTTCACCTTGAGAAACAGATCCATTGTCAGTTGCCATTATACTTTCCAGTTTCGATTTTGTTGATGCATAGTCAAGAAGTCCGTTTATTTCAGCAGCTACTTGATTGGCTTCACTGGCATTTTCATGTCATTTGATTCAGTAGTTTCTTAGCAGTATAGGGTAGGTAGGTGTGTGTGTGTGAATAAGCTCAAGTATTCCAAGCATCTTTTCAGCATGTAAAAATTTATTTTACAGCTTAGATTGCATTTTCAACAAGTTTGAGTCCGATGACAAGGCCATAAGAGCTTGAGGAAGATTTCATCAATTTCAGTTTTTCGAAGAAAGGCACTGGAGCTGCAGGTTCTTTGATGCACCTTAGGGGCGCATCATCCCCAGTGGAGCCATTGTTATCATTAATAAAACTCAGGTTGGTTTGGAATGTCATTCTGAGTTAGGTCAAGTATGTTGGTCAAATAAATTCATGAAAATTGATCAATTTTCATGATTGGAGTATAGTCCTAAAGGGTTTAAGTGCTTATAAGTCATGTGAATAAGGTCTTGTCATAGGTAAATTTAAAAATTCCGGATGCATGAGGTTAATTAAGTCATTTTTGACACTTTGAATAGTTTACTTGAGTCCACAACATTTTCTGTGAAAAACAAGTTGTTTTTGATACAGACTCACATGATAGTTCCGTAGCGAATCTGTGATATTTTTAACTGAATTCGCTACAAAATCGTGTTTTTCTGAAACCGGTAAGGGGATCGATGAGTTGTATTTTTTTCAGCAGTTAGGGGTCAATTTTACATCACATGATTACCTAGTATGAGTCATTATTCGGTGTATGACATGCTTGGCCATCATCACAACCATATCATTATGTTTTTCCCTCACATTTTCCTTTCTTAATTTAACCTTCATCTATTCGAGCTAAATAACTTACCTTGCCATCCTTGTGAGTTGCTTGATCTATTTCCACCATTTATATGTCTAGTTTTGGCTCTAGATACTGTCATAGGTGAGTTTCCATCTCTGTCAACAAGCAGCTTATTGTCATATACATTTTTTGCAGGTGTTAAGAGTTAAAGTAGGGCAACGTTGTTTTGAAGAATATGGATGTAAATAAGAAGAACAAAAAAGGAGGTTCAGTAGTTAGATATGAGCCCATGGACCTGAAACTGGTTATGGAGGATCCAATTTTTTCACAAGCCTTCACCAATGTTGGCTGCATGCATTTCTGCGAGAAGATATAAGGGGATTGTTGTGTTTTTTTACTGTTTAAGCAGTCAACTAAAACAGTAGTTTATGGGTAAAAGAAGATGAGTTATAAAAACTGGAGAGAGGCTATTTTCAAAAATTTATCAAAGAACATTAACCTCTTTCACTTTTGTCACAGGTGTTATAAATTTGGATATTCTAAAATGTCTTTGGGCTCTATTTTCAGATTTCATTTTTTTCTTGTTTTAGACATTTTTTTCAAATGCATATTACCGACATTTGGAGATGGTTTTCAAAAAACAAAGAGAGGTTTTTCTTAAGAAATATATTAATTACAAAAACCTCCTCCCGTTTTGTAACAACTATCAATGATTGGGAGATATGATCTCATTTTTGACCCCTAGTTTTCAGAAAAGCAGGTCCTTTTTAATGGAGGATGAGCCACTTGCTGCTCCATGAGGAAGGTAAGACATGTTTTGAGCCAATTTTATTTTAGAATGCTACATATCATAATTTCACATAGATTTGGATAGGTTTTTTAAGGAAATAAGTGGAAATTTAAAATTATGGAATTATCAGGCATGTTCGTAGCATACTCCAGGCTTAAAGCTAAGTTTTCGCTACGAACTCGCTGAAGATGATTTTATATTATAATTTCCAAAGTTTATCATAAGAGGAGTGGGTAAAGGCATTTATTTAAGTATTTTGGCCTAATGAAGACCTTCCAATGAGCATAGAAGTCATAATGTTTGTAGAAATTTCCAAATGTAAAACACTACGAACTCTTCGCTACGAACTCTCCTGAACTTTCTTGTACATGACTATTTTAGTAGTCAACTTAAAATTCAATTTCTGACCAAATGAAAAATTTTGGAAATATGAAGGAGGTTTTTCTTCCGCACAAGCCCATATACAAAAAACTCTCTCAATTTTTGCAAATCCATCAGGGTTTGGAAATTATGCACTCATCTTTGAGGCCTATTTTTAAGAATTTTCACTAACCAAATTTATGTAAAAATTGTAAAATTCGACTTGGAAGAGTTCCAACTCAGCATCCACGTGGAATAATGACACATAAGCAGTCCAGTACACTCAGAAAATTAGTTGGTTTCATTTGATAAGGGTTATTAAAGGGTTTTGTTGAACTATTTAATGAAAGAAGAGTCCTTTTTCTATTCAAACTCTGCCAAACAGAAATATCCCTAGGAAGTGTCCAAGTGATGTAATCCTATTTGAAATAGGTCTCTGAAGTGGGAATTCAAAGATAGCAAGGTGGAAAATCATTTGTATGAGTCCTCACTCTATAAATAGAGGAGTTTTAGAGTTAGAGAAGGGTTGATTGATGTTATGCTACATGCTACTTTTATAATATTTTTTCAGTCAGTAATATACAGTTGCAGAAAGCTTCTCTCAGACCTAAGATTCATCATGTGCTCTCATATATGTTTGTATTATCTATCTATTCGAAGTTTACTCAATTTTCTTTATGTACAATCACTTGGAATTCATGGTTAAACATGCTCCAATTTCCTGTATGCATATGGTTTATTGTTCAAGTTATGTTTTGATGAGAGTGCACACATGCCTCATCTTCCATGTTAAATGTTTTTCATGTAATTTAGTTCCCTCTGACTCCATGCCCAATGTTAGCTATTAATTCACATCATTCACCTGCATAAAAAACATTCAAAACACATTCAAGAGATAGCCATCTTTGTTACCAAGTATTGTCCATTGAATATCATAAATTTCCTTGAGAGAACCCTCTCAAGGTGGAAAGGCTAAGTTCCAACCAAAAGTGGTTTGAAACAGTTACTCTGAATTAACTGTTGAAACAGCCTATTAGCCTCAATTTAGTGATAACATGCACACTGTTGTTCTTCTTATCGGATTTCGCACAACAACGTCTCAATAGCTGGCTTTGCAAGCTTGGTTTCAATATCCTTTTGTGTCTGGCACATGCCCTTCAAATGCTTATCGACAATATGTGATAACTGACTGACTTCAGATTCCCATAGCCATATTCTGACTGTGATAAGTTTCTCCTTTCTACATAGCTCATCGATCTGTCCCTGCAAAATTTTCCCTTATTGGAGATAGGTATACCATTGTATTGGTGCTAAGGTATTTGATGTGACCTTATTATCTTCCATTTGTTATAACTTCTCGCATATTTCACTCTAGAATTTTTTCACGTGGGGGTCCTCCTGTAGTGAGGCCCAAACATCCATAACATCTTCCAAAACTTTAAGGCATTCTTGTACTGTTGAGTCAATCTTATCCTGGGTAGCCTTGATCTCGGCTGCACGCTACTCCTAGACCTTAGGTGGAGTGGAGGGTTGCAATTGCATCTGTAGCTGGACTATCTTCATCTGCATCTCGAGGTGCACTTGGTATACCTCAAAGCTGGAATATTTTACTTTTGGTACGAGTTGTGCCACTTTTTCCTCTAGGGTAGCTGTAGCCTGAATCTTGAGCTGAGGTAGGTCCCTGCAAGCCTTGGATATGACTTCCTCCAACTTTTGTCTTTGTGCAGTCGTAGCATCGCACTCCTGCATGACCGACTGTTTTTCCTCAGCCATCCTCTGTCTTTCCTGCCTAGCATCCTATGTAACCAAGAGGGTGTGCTACTCTTTGATCTTCAATTCTTTAGTCACACCCTGGTGGAACTTGTGTGATGTTTGTAGAGGCAACACATCTAGATTAAGCCTTGTGTTCTGCCAATGCATCACTTGCTTCATCTACTCTATAGTATCAAAACATAGTGTACCCCTAGGGATTGGAACCATGCAGGTATCAGTTGTAATATCCATTTCTTACGCTGGCATACTTGCACCTGCTAGTGCCCTACTCTCTTGACTTATGCTCTCTTGTACTATGTTCATCTACACCTGCAAATCTTTTAGCCCCTTGTGGAACTCCACCAGTACTTTCTTGTATTGGTCTTCAGTGTTACCCCATAAATTTTTAGTGATGTTCTTAACATTATCTCCTATCTCATTGCGGCCCCCCTCAGTGAGGACCATTGCTTCTGGGCCAGTGGACCGACTGGACTTCATTTTTTTCTACGCACCTCCACTTTGTGGTTGTTGTCTCCTAGTAGTAAAATGGGAGGGGGGATCTGATGGATCCATAGTTGTATCATCACCATGAGTATCGTCCCCTCTTGTGTCTGGAACCTCCATCTCTGTGTCAAGCTCTGTTTCGGTCTCTTTACTGGTCACAAATGTGACTGTCCTGTGTGGCTTCCTGGTGTCCTTTCCCTTCGATGTAGTTGACTTCGCACCACTCGCCCCTACCTGCCCTGTCTCATTTCCTTCAGTGGGAGGATTTAGCCAATCGCTTGGCCATTCACTAACTATGGATGCAACATCTTCCTCTTCTACTAGGTATGACAGCTTGTACCAGACCCCAACAAGGTCCTTCTTTGCCCGAATATGAACATGGTGGAAGTTTGATTTGAAGTCTGCAACCTGCTGATATTGATTCAAAATACTTGGTGATAGCGAGGGATTTTGGCTAATCACCATGCGTAGACTCATTTTGAATCCAACCCAAAATATTTTACTCGCCATTACCCTGGTGGGCTACTTCGAATGCCACAACGAGGCATACCACATAGCCTTGTAGATATTAGGTTCTGCAGAGGAGAACTGCGACTCCTCGGGCTCCCTCCAGGCCATCAATGCTATTAAGAGAAATAACCATGCATAGTGGAACTACTTTCCCTCCTTTGGAGCTTTGTGGCAGTCAACTAAGAATTCACTGCATAAGTATCCTGCCCAATTATAAAAAACACCCTTGCTGCACTCCGTAGCCAAAGACACTACCGGAGTAGAAACCTCCTCTGCACAACACTTTTGCATGATCTTTCTCGCCAAAATGTGCACGAAAACGCACACAAACCTATTAATGATGGAGTTAATTGAGTAACCCCTAGTTCCCTTCGTCTGACCATAATCTTGTTGCATCTATTCTTCCAACTTCTTGTCTTGATCCCTTCCCACAAACACGTTTGCGGGGTTCAAACCCAGACAAGGAAGTGTTGTGATCTTCCTTATCAGCATCACATTAATAGGAATCCGCTCCCCCAACCATAAGCAGTCATTGCGCACTAGGGCCAGCAGTTTGTGCACACAAATTGTGTTGATGATACTTCGCCTGAAGTGTGGAACATATAGCATGTTCATTATCCTCGCATCTTGGATACCAATCGCCCACTTCGTCATTTCCAATCTTGTTACTTCGGTAGCGTCGTAATAGGAGGAGTGAAAATATTGACTCGACTCGAACTGCGGGTACTTGCTGTGATCATTAAAGTCCCAGTCCTCCATCCGCAGCTGGGAAAATTTTCCCAAAAAATCCCCCTTGATAGGTACTTCATCCAGCAGTAATGACGTAAACATCTTATATTTTAATGCATCTGGATCCTTTGTAGGCTTCGTAGCATCCAGCATCCAAGGAAGAATATATGGGAGAAACCTAGAGATAGGTTCTACCTCCCTTGCAACAATATATTCTATTGCAAGTTCTTCATCTTCCGACTCTTTTACCTCGATAACCTGATTTTTTCAGTCTTGGGCCCCCTTACTCCTCTGTTCCTTAGGAAGCTTCTTTTGGGGCGATTATCACAGCACCGACTTCTTTGGTTTTTGAGACAGGGTTGCACCCACAGTGGTCTGATTCTGGGTGACCTCGACCTTGTGCTATGTGTGGGTGGCGTAGCCATCATTGTGTGTTCTAAATTTGGTCGAATCGTGTACCCTATCCCTGCTCTGAGAAATTTCTCTTTCAATATTTCAAAGTTTTATTCCGACATACAACAGATCACTCGAAGCTCTTGCAGGCACAAAATATTAATTCTAAAACTTAGAGCACAAAGTGTTAGAATGTGAAGTGGGATACCTGATTTATAGGAAAATTCAAATTCAAACTCCATGATATCCTTCAGATATGCCTCAAAAATGCAGATTTTGGGGCAGATCCACCCGGATATGATAATTAAATACATCCCTCCCACTCCTTTTAACGGCCAAGTCCTTGTTAAATCAACAATTCCTGTTCCAACAGTCACTTTTTGGACAAAATTCGCCAGACTCATCCTGTTGGCGTAGTCTAGCCTCCATCGATGCAATTTCCTCCATCTTCGCCATATTCCCACGTACTGCGCAGTGTTCTGACTGCAATGAAGCCACCCTTTAGTAAAATCATTTATAGTCACATGCTCTCTTTCAACTGCGTGGAGAATTAAGACTCTTCGTCGACCATATAGTGATTTCGAACCTCTAGGGATGGAGTCATCCTAGTAAAAATTCAGTATGCTGCCATGGATATGTCCAGGGAACAATTCTCCATTCGAGATGAACTGTGCCCCCTTCCAAAACATGCCTGATAATGTAAGGGCCTAGCCAATGCATTCGTAGCTTACCCAAGAACTTTGCGAAATTTTTTTCATATAAAAGAACTAGGTCCCCATCGTTGAATTTCTTTTGCTTAATATGACTGTCATGCCAAGATTTTTCCCTCCCTTTTTGTACATGTTGGTGAAACACGACGATGAACCTATCTTCCTCTATCGCGAGTATTTTCTCCAATCTCTGCTCCATAATATCATAGTCCGCCATAACTGTAATTGCGATGATGCAAAGAATAGGCACAATGTATTCCATCGACATCATGGCTTCCTATCTGTATACTAATCTTAACAAAGTCTGGCCCGTCAAATTCTTACAGGTAGTCCTATAGGCCCATAAAACTGTAGGAATTGTTTAGATCCCAGTCATGCTTGTTGACGTTCGTTTCACATCTTTGTCAAAGCGTTCTCTATAATTTTGTTAATGCCTCAACTGCCCCATTTTCCTTGGGGTGATATGGCATTTTCTTCTAGTGATGCATTCTGAACTCCGCGGTCAATGGTTCAATACTGCTATTCAAGAACTATGTACCCCTGTCACTCATCAAGATCTTTGGACACCCAAACTGAAATAAAATATGTTCAAAAATGAACTTCACCATTGTATATGCACTACAATATTTCACCAGTTGTGCCTCAACCCATCTAGTAAGGTAATCTATCACATTAATAATGTACTGCACAACTGTTTTCTCCCCAGGTGGATCAATGGATCCTACGAATTCAATGGCCCATTTATGATTTGCCTTCAAAGTAACTTGAGGGTGAAGTGCCATTGCATACCTTCACGAAGGTCTACCAGTCCTCTGACAAACATCGCAAGCGCTACAATATTCCTTAGAATCCTTATGCACCATAGGCCACCAAAGTCTAGCTCGGAGAATATTTTGCATAGTTGCCTTCCCTACGTAGTGACCTCAGGAAACTCCGACATGTGCTTCAACTAAAATATTGTGTCTTTCGTGTTCAGGAACATATCTTCACAGGATCTCGTCAGCCCCCATCTTGTATAGATGTCCCGAAATCAGAGTAAAATTGACCGCCTTTACTACCAACTCTTTCTTCTGCTACATAGTGTACCTTGTAGGTGCAACACGTGTAGTAAAAAACTGAATGATATCCAGAAAATTTTCATCTGCAACCCGAATAGCGAACAAATACGCATCAGGTAATTCCTCATCAATATTCGTCGGCTCTTTGCCTATCTCGATCCTAGACAAGTGGTCGGGCCTGAAATTCAAACGTTCGGGCTTAATAATTACTTCAAAATCGTACTCTTGGAATAACAATATCCATTTAAAAATTCCACCCCCCCACCCCCCTCCCCCAACACAGGCTTGTTTACCAGGTATTTCAAAGAAGAGTGGTCCATGAACATTTTGAAGTGCACACCTAAGAGATAATGTCTGAATTTTTGTAGCACATATACCATGGCCAACCCTTGACGCTTTGTTGTGGATTAGTTTCGTTCTGCCTTAGACAACTTCCTTCTTGCAAAAGCAACAGGGTGATCTAGATCGCCTTCACCTGATTCCGCTAAGAAAACTCCCAAAGCCTATGCAAGACGCATCGACATGTACATGAAACTCCTTCTTCCAGTCTGGAAATACTAGAATAGGTGCAGTTACCATCTTTTATTTCAGTACATCAAGGCCCTTTTTACAATCATCATCCCAACATAACTTGACATCTTTCTTCAATAATTTTTCCATCGACACAGTTTTCTGCCCGTAGGCCTTGATAAACTTCCTATAATAACTTGTATGCCCAAGCATCGTGTGTAGCTACTTCACAATTGTCGGTGGCTCCAAATTGATAATTACAATGATCTTCGCAGTGTCTCCCATCAACCCCTTTTTGCATACAATATGCCCCAATAATATACCATATGGAACGCAAAAAATACACTTCTTCAGGTTCAAGGAAAAATGATATTTCTTGCACGTATCCAACATTAAACACAGACTAGAAACATGCTTCTTTAACAGTACGAATATTTTCCAGTCATCAAAATATACTTCCAAAAACTTGTGGATATATTCTTTAAATGCTGCAATGATGACATTGGAAAAGATCGTTGGAGCGTTCTTTAACCCAAATGGAATAACTATGTACTGAAATGATCCCCATTCAATAGTGAAGGTGGTTTTTCTTCTATCTTCTAGTGCCATCCTGATATGATGGTATCCTAAGAACCCATATGTAAAGGAGTAGGCCTCCTGCCCTCCCACATTCTTGAAAACTTCATCAGTGAATGGTGTCGGAAATGGATCATGGACACAGGCATCATTAAATTTTTTGAGATATGCACAAATCCTTATTTCTCCCTTAATTTTATTTTCCTAGACCACCATAGGGCTAACCCATTCAAACTCTTCTACTTGTGATCACTCCATCGGATCTCTGAGGCTGAGAAGAGACCAACAAAGGTAACCACAGACCAATATTTTTCCAAGTAGCTATCCCTATTAGGCAGGAGAGGGCTCTCTCCAAGAGATCATGACCAAGATGACTTGATAAATGAAATTTTAGGCTAGGTATAATAGCACTAGGGTTTTTCTGATTGAATTTGAGGTGTTGGATGGTGAATAGCTTAGAGAAAAAACTAGGTCAGGGAAAACAAGGATCATAATTGTAGGGATATGATGGGGCAAGGTAGTTAAGTAGCTTAACACATTAAGGAATCTGATGAAGTGGTTTAGACTGCTAGGGTTTTAGAAAATAGAAATGGAAACATGAATTCTTTTCAATAAGAAGAAAGATGAAACAAAATTGTAATTATTCCTCCAAAATAGAGCATAAGCTAATGTATTGTCTTTCTGACTTAGGAATCAATTACATTTAGAGATGGAATGAATATGAAATCAAAATACATTCATACATTTACAAAACATAAGAAGAAACAATGTCAAATCACATTACCATAGGTATCCCATCAAAATAGTTACAACTCAGTATGTTATTTCTTGCCAAAAGTCTGATTACAATAGTGTTCAATGATCCAATTATACAACATCCAACCCTTGCAATTAGAAAGGAAATGAGAGATATAGACCAAAAACTACTTCTCCCACTATCAGGGGTCGAATCCATGAATTGTGGAGCTGATCCACAAAGTTCCCAACTAGAATCCTAGTGATTCGGGAGGCTAGCCATCTCATCCCTATCATTCACGAAACTTATTCACTTTGACCAAAATTACACTTTTACATGATGTATCTAACCTTAGTAACTATTAATGACATAATTACATTTAAATTTCATCGTTACATTAGTAAAAATTCATTGAATCCATCCATAAACTAATAAAACTAGAAAATTTTGAAGAAAACTGGAAACTATAAAAAGCGCAGCATGCCTGGGAAAAAGCACAACATGGGCCTTGAAACTGAGTTTTGACTACCTTCCCGAAGTCCAAATTGGGCCCAAGATGGCTCATTGGAAATTTCTTCCAGTATAGTTGTCAAAATTTTCCTCAAGAAATAAAAGTGGTTGAGCGAAGCTCTTCAAAAATTGAATCTCACAAGACTGCTCCAAAAGTGTAGCGAAGGTCTGAAAAAGGAGGT
Source organism: Pinus albicaulis (assembly GCA_034641835.2). Taxonomy (NCBI): domain Eukaryota; kingdom Viridiplantae; phylum Streptophyta; class Pinopsida; order Pinales; family Pinaceae; genus Pinus; species Pinus albicaulis. The sequence continues at coordinate 788,070,455 of CM076572.1, forward strand.
AGAAAGGTGATTTTTTAGTGTTTTTTGGCCATTTTCACTTGTCAAAAGCTTTGTTTTCTGAGTGCCAATAGTAAAAACTGCATGTAGACATCACTCTAAATCCAAATATGCAACCAATTTCTCATTTTTAGGCCTCCACAAAAAGTTCAGCGTGGCCCACACTGCACTTTTTGTAGGTTGACTGTGCAAAAAGTCTGTCAAAATTTTCATAAATACCGAAAACTTGAAAACTTTCCCAAAATTCTTGAGGGGAGGGGGTTGAAAAATCCTAAACACATTCCTACCCTAGAAATACATAGGGTAGATTAGGGTTTGTAGGGAAATGATAGAAAATGAAGCGAAATGGCTTTATGATGGATGGAGGTGATGTATAAACTGTAAACATAGATGTAGGGATAAGTAAATTAGGGTTTAAAGCATCAATCCATCATTTGGAGACCAACATCATGAAATTCATGCAAACCCTAGGATAATAAGCTTTTGATCAATTTCTTGGCATTCAAAGCAAAGGAGGGCGATAAAATGAGTAAACTTACTTGTTATAGAACTTGGGGGTGGAAAAATCTGGAGTGGAGCTTTGAAAAGCTGAATTTGGTGGTCAAGTGGAAAATTTGGGCAACTCTGCCCCGTGCGCAGCATAGGCCAGTGGTGCGCAGCGCCTATGCATAACATAGTATTCCTAGGCACATCGCATTCCTCCAGAAGCACAACGCAGTCTCTATATGTGTATCGCCTTTAATTTTTTTCCAGTTTGAGTAAAAAAACTCGTGTTTTCTTGGCAAATGAAGGATGAGATCAATGATGAGAGGTAATAAGAGTGAAAATGAAATGAGCTTGTGTCTTTTTGGGCCTTTTATAAACATGGAATGACTCCCATTGAGTGATGATGGGCCCCACTTGTCTTTTCAAGCATGGCTTTCATTCTTTTGAACGTTGTAACCTTTGGAATTTGTAACCTTGAACTTTTTGTGGCTTCTTTCGAATATTGAATCTCTTTGGAACTTCGAAATTTTCTAAAACTTCAACTGCAGCTTTAGTAACATGAAGTTATTATTACATATAGAAACATAAAATTACATTTTTGGAATCAAACTTTATTGAAGAAACTTGCTTTATTACCACTCCTCCAATTGTCCAATTTTATACATGAAATGGCAGTTTTGGGGACCTTGAAACCCTAATGACCTAATAGAGACACTAAAATGAATGAATCGTGATGGATATGAATGAAATGATTATGATAATCTCTTAATGATGATACACTCAACTAAGTGGTAACATGGAAAAACATATAAAAATTTTGGGAGTGGAAAATAGTCCTAGACCTAATGCCCAGTGACCAAATTTTTGTTTGAAGACCTAGTGAAATGAAAAAAAATGATTATGGGACCTGTTAGTGTCAGAATATGCATTCTACCATCAGTGATCAAAATCACTCTTTTCATCCTCATTTTAGGTGTCCCACTCTGAAATTTTTATTTCATTCCATTAAGTCCTGCTAAAAATTGTTTCACCGATGGTAGTCCTAAACATAAAATCTCACTCTCCATTACAAAATCTCATTTTCTGACCCACTGTTGACGGGAAAATCTGTTCGGCCAATAGCAGGGGATCTTCCCAGTAAAAAGTCCCAACTAGACCTTGAACCGTTTGGAATAGGGATCTCGTCCGGCGTGTGGGTTCGGCTACCACTGATTTCTCCTTTGCTTTGGGTCTCGCTTAAACTCTATAAAACAGTGGATATACACCTAATCAACTGATACAAGACATATGCTTGATGCATTAAATGTACATGTAGCACTATGAGTAGCAAGAGGAAATAATAAAGCATGAAGACCGAAGGAAGTGTTGTTAGCAACACTTCATTAGGGTCATGCTTGTAAACTGTTCTGACCACAAAGGAAACAATTCCTCACAGCAAGAACACCCTTCACTTCCTAAAAGTTTAAATGATAACACAAACGCAGATAAACAAAGTCATCAACATTCGCTAAGAAAGTGAAATAAACTCAACCACCATTAACATACTCAGCAAACTGTTATGTAACTATGATATGAATTAAAGATGCAGTTCCATTGATCTAAAGATATTCAGAAACTGAAGATATAATACGCAAGAGTGCTCATACATAAAACAACACCAGATCCACAAAGGGATTTTACAAAATGCTTGTATTCATCATTAAATGTATAATCTACTGGTAATACAATGTACTCAGCTCGAGTCCCAAACCAAAGATCCTTTTACAAGCTCCCAAAGGAGTATTTATAATACAAAACCTGCCCTTTGGGCTTCCTTGACTTTTCATCTTCTTGACCGTTGGGTTGCCTTGCGACCCAGTCTTTTCTGCGACCTGCGACCTAAGATGTTGTTGCGACCTGTGACCTGACTGGGTCGCGGGGTCGCAAGTTGTAAGAAAATTTCCAAGGTGCGACCTTGCGACCTTGCAACCTTGTGACTCGGCTCAGGTTGTGGGGTCGTGGTCGCGATCGTGGGAAAAGATGAAAATGCGTACGCCTGCGACCTTGCGACTAGGTCGGGGCTGGCCTGTCGAATCAGAAAATCCGCAGGTGCGACCTGCGACCCTCGGGCCGCATCCGGCGACCCATGACCTCCGGGACGGCAACCCGCGACTTCGCAGATCTGGATTTTATAGCAAAGTTGTTCCCCATCTCACGTTCACTTTGAAAACCGATCCTCTCGTTTCTTGTCAGGGAAAACCAACTCATCGTGCAAACAAAGGCCTTCCCGTAACAAATAACTTGTGTCACATGTCTTCATGATTGAATAATAATAATGCTAAGGGCATTTTAATCAATTGCAGAAATGAAAATAATAACTTAGACCCCTGTGCGGTCAAGACATTGTCATCAGAGAGAATGGCATGTGCAGGCTTTCCCTGCGCCTCTTCAACTACTGTAAATGCATATTAGTATGGTTGTAGACCGAGTTCGAAATGCAGACTCAATTGAACGACAGTGTTGATTTGGGCCACATGCTGCTGTATTCTCCACAACGAAAAATATGATGGGCTCTAATGATACTTTCGTCATGTTCGAAAGTTTGCGCCAAGATATTAATAAGGGAATTCCCCTTCGACATGGGGTTGGTCTGAGCAATAATTAAATGAAAAGTCCTTTGTTAAATATAAGGAGTGATCCTTCGAACAATAGCTCCCAATTCTTTGAACAGGGCTCACGAGTCTGCATGTTTGAGGGTGTTGTACTATGGTAGCCCGACATGGAGGGAGAAACGCGACTCCTTGGTGAGGTTGCAGAGTCGTATAGTAGTGGGGGTCGCACTGTTGACCCGTTGTTGAGTTTCTACGACTAGCGACCTAGAAAAAATGTGAACTACTGCTTTTCATGGATTGCGACCTCACGACCTGCCACAGCTTCACGTAGGTCGCAAAACCTGCTGTTTGGTCATTGTGCGACCCTGCGAATGGTCGCAGCTTCACGTGGGTCGCACGATCTGCTGTTTGAGCATTGTGCGACCTTGCGACTGCTCTCAGCTTCACTTAGGTCGCAAGATCTACTATTTGCATTTTTTTCATCAACGATGCATCGTAAAGGTCACCGTCCTCCTGATGGTGACAAGACCGTTATGGCTAAAACTGTGTGCATGCGTTTTGAGTGAAACAGTATCGCTTTCGAACTGGATCAACACATCCTTTGACACGTGGCGGAGAGCCAAGAATCACGCCGTGGACTGCCTCATGCGCGCTGCAACTGCGCTTCCCATGGTTTAAGTCTTCGTTGTAACGACAACAAGAGGAAAACACCCTCCATGCACTGCTTTAATTGAGAATAGAAAAGGCAATGTACGCCTCTCATGATAGAAAGCGAGTGGAGAACGGTAAACAGCTGGTAATGACCGAAATCGGTGCTGACGAGAACGTCGAACCCGCTCCATTTTAGCGTTAATTAACGAGGAGACCGAGTTAAAAACCCGAAGTTTCAAATAACACCAATTATCGTTATTAAACCTTCGTTCATGGCTTTGGACGACTTTTGACTATATTGAACCGATGTTATCATAATATGTTGGCTGCCACTCCAGGTTGGTCATGCCCATGTGTCGAACGTAAATTTTGACCATCATTATCTCTGCTTTAATGTTCACCATAATTCAAGTCTCCACCGGCACCATGCTTGCATGTTATCATAGATTTATTACGATGTTGGGCTTCACAAAATCTGGTCGTTATATGTATATGCCACGCATGTTTATTATGGATTGAAAACCTGGCATCGGACGTGTGGCTCCATGCAACGTTTTATATGGTTCTACTCGCCACCTCATATGGTTTTGAAAACGTGTGTTTCAACGTAAGTTGTTTGACCGTCAACCCTGCCCTCTTTTGACCATAAATGTCACAATGTCGTGGTGGGTTAGTTATGATGTTTCGCTCCCATATATCCATTCCAACGTTGAAAACCTCAACATACACTATGGTTTGGAAACCATATGGGTTTGCGCCTTGGTGTAAATTTGCAATGTAACCTTGGCCCATGAATGCGCGCCCACTTGCAATGGTTTCACATAGTTCTGCTCCCACGATCTCCTATGATTTTGACACCATATGATTTTTTTACTTGCCTTGTTTTAATTATATAATATCAAAACCATAACCTTGGTCCATCAAGTGTGCGTCCACCGTGTAGCTTTAAGTTCAACAAAGACTTGCTTCTCACAGGTGCGTTTAGATATTCAAAATTTTGCCGAAACTATTAATGCACCAATTTCCCGAACAATCAAGCCTAAATCTCGCCAACAAACCTACACATGTACTTTGATGGATGATGAGGTACTGAAAGAAGCAAATCCAAACTTAATCACCGAATTGATAGTGGTGACTCTTCAAATACTTATCATGACGCATTTTGAACCTGTGAACCATTTCATTCAACTGTGGGAAAGTAGAAAATCCCTTTTAGCTGTGCAATTGTCTTGCCACCATCAGCATGTGCGCTTTCACACTGCATTTTGGCACGAAAATCCTTGAGTGAGATTGTCATCCTCTAGGGAATTCTTCTGAGTCCACTTTGTTCACCGGGCTATACTTTAGGCTAGACTTGTCAAAGTGGTGGAATATGTTCCTTTGCGTGCAGACCTCGGCATGGATCTGACATTGTGCAGGATCTTCAAAATTTCCTTTTTGAATTTATGCTTATTTTGTCTCCTCCTAAAATAGCAGCAATAGGGATTGTTTCTTGATCAGCACCCCCACCAAAATGCAGCTTCCTAGTAATTATGTCTTCATCATTTCATCCTCAAATACTCTTATCCTCAAGGTCATCAAGAGCTGATAGAGCAACACCATGATGAGCAAGCATGTCATCTTCTTCCAACTGATAAAGTGTATTTTCCTTCTTAAGCATTTGTGACTGTCGCTCACGCTGGAATCTAATGATAGCCTTATCTGCATCTTTAAGAGCGTCATCATTTTCCCCAGACCGCATGTCCAAGAAAACATCAGCTTTGCCACTTTGTGTGTATTCTTGTAAGAGAGTCTTCTTTCTCGTGATTGACAACTTCCCTAACCATTGTGCTCTTGTTAGTTGGGTTCCAATCTCTTCTTCCTAACGCGATGATGACAGTCTGGGGTATATCATCTGTGGGATCACCTGCACGTAACATTATAACACTAATTAGTTTACAGTTACCTTTTAGAGAACGGTGCCCTCCAAATAATAAATATTAGACTATGAGCTCAGCGACGTGCTAAAACAAAGTGCCTGGACAATCCATGATGCAAACGCTCTTGATGTAATTACACACAAGTTTCCATTTGAATGTATGCACGGCGATCCTCCGCACATGGCGTGATTGCAACCACAGCATCTGATTATGATGGTGAGGAAGCTCGTGAGGGGTTGGGGATAGGTCGATGGGATGTCGCTGACTGCAGGTCGGGTGAAAGACTTTAACACCTAAGCGAGCAGAGGGGGAACCCGAAATTTTAAATATACCCAAAATTTTGGGTGGTGTTGTAGCGGCTACAACAAATGGCGAACTACTGGTAGAATCCAGCATCTTTGTCACTATCACAACAAAATTCTGAGTCTGGATAGTGATGCAAGGGAATATTGAACAAGTTCCGCGGGTACCCTTTTTATTACTTTGGCCCCTTTTCAGGTATGCCTAATCCTTGTGCCTCAACATAGGTCTCGCTAATCATAAACACATCAAAGAGAAAACTCACAGACGCCCGTAGCTTGCTGATGATGTGAAGAGTAAGGCAGTGGGTTTATTATTCTCAGAATTTTTAAAGTAAGTTACCGGTGTTGCTCCGCTACCAGCAGGCCTGGACAGTACCCTGACGGAGTCACTTCAATAAATCACAAACGTTGCTCCGCTGCCAGCGAGCCTGGTCAGTACCCCGACGGAGTCGTTGCATTATCTCTCTGCGCAGGAAGCCTTTCTCGATCCTTTACCCTTATTTGTTTCATGTGCTTACAAAACTTATTTTCATGTGCTCGTGGCACTTATTTTTCATGGGTGGATGAGGGATCCCGACTTACTTTACGAGCAAGAGAGGTTATTTCTTGTTTTACAGAAACTGAAAGATATCCTGATTTGGGTTTTCCCTTGTGCCAAACCTTCACATCCCATTTACCACAATAGGTGAAGCATGAAAACAGATCATTTTAGGGTGTCCAAGACGATGTTGGGCATAAGGCTTAGGCTACGGGTATGGGCCATTCAAACTCATTAGGTCTCCCACGAGCAACCGGCTCGTATCTCCTCGGCTAAATAATTTTAGACTCATAGGCATCTCATTGAGAATGCGACCTCGATGACTTGTCCTGAGAGAAAGCTGCCTCTTGAGATAGCCACCGCAACCTCACGCAAAATGATGGGGTTACTGTTTCAGCAATCGGGACAAAACAAGACCGCAAGGTGGTAAGGTTGTAATGAGGGCTCATGAAGTGGCAGGCGATATGACAGAAAATTGATGTGAGAAAGAGAGTGTATGACGCAATTTAATAGGCGAGGCTCAAGATGCAATGCAAGCCATGTGCGAGGACGATCAACCAGTCGTAGGTGGAAAAGAGGCGCAATACAAGCAATGATTATTTATGCAGCAATAAGCAACTGAAAAGGAAATGAAAGAAAAATACTTGTAACATGATGATGCCTAGGATATTAATCGTAAACAAGAATTAACAAACACACTTTCAAATTATGAAGTAAAAATTTGGCAAGTAAACCTAATTAACTTTGAACTAACAATTTTATTGCAGGTCCTAGCTAGCCTACACCTAAACCCTAGTTTAACCGATGATGCGGTGGGTTATGTAAAATCAGCTTTCCAGTGCAGCCACCACATTAGTTCCTGACCTGCAAGAACAACAACGATCAGGATCAGAGCTAGTATCCAAAAAAGTGCAGTGACAACAAAACTTACCTGAGGAGCAGGTGCAACGGCAAGACGATCATAGATACTTACCAAAGAACATGCCAGAATAGATTGTGCAAGCTGAATCCCACTCTCATCTTGATACACAGCAATATGTTCTTGAAACTCAACATTTATAAATGACACACATTCATTCATGCACAATCCTAGGTCTGATGGGCGTTGGGTAAGCCACTGCCTATTTTCAGGCACATCAACCGAATAGGGTTGGTCGAGTTGATCGGCGATCTCATCATGGTGTTGAGGACCATCAGTTTTATGGAATGGAAACAATAAGCAAGTGCCAGGCGAATTATAGATGCATGCACATCCAAGCGTAGAAACCCTAGTTTCAAAAACCCTAGTCCGAGGTCACTCTTGGGTTTGGTCAAGGGTATGGGGATCTGAATCCGCGTTTAGTGGAGCCTGAAATTCCTCACCGCCTTGAAAAAAATCCAGACCTTCGAGCGGGGGGTTTCCCAACGTCGATTGCTTGGTGAGATAAACAGGCGAATGGGCATGATCATCAATTGTAGTGATTGGAAAGATATCAGTGAGCTCTATATCAGTTCGACGAAATGTTTGCGCGCTAACAGATTGATGATCCAATGTATCAGATTCTTTAGATTCACCAGGATGGGGTGGATTTACCGTAAGGTTTCCGAGAAGTTGAGGGATTTTGAAAAAATCACATTTTAGTGTCTGATTGCAAGTGGTACTGGATGGGCAACAACTGGAAAGATCAGAGACAATGGCTGGCGTTTTATTGCCAGTGAATATATTGGGGTATATCGATTGTTGCACACTAGCTATTGGGGGACAGTAATATGTGCTCAGGGAAACCTCATGAGAATGAAAAATACGCCCAGACGAAATGATATCCGACGTGGCTATGCTGGGAGAAGCATGGTACTTGGGAGTCATTATTTCAGAAACCCTAACTTGAGAAACCCTGGTTGGAGTTGTTTGAGGGGCCTTGTCAGGATCATAAGGACTAGGGGTAATGGCCGGCATAAGCGTAAGCGCCTCGATCCCCTGATGGGTACTTGAATCTTCCCAAAGCGAATCATCGAATTCTGGTGTCTTTATATGGTCGGCAAAGAGATGCGAGTGATAGTCCTTAGCGGTATGATGGAATATGTTTTCTGATAAGCAGGGATCGCTATAACCATTGGTTTGATCAAGTTGGGTACCCGGCATGTTGGGCTTCCTAAGAGTTACCGACTGGGATGGATCAATAAAGAGGACATCTTGAGGTTGCCCAGATAGAAAATCACTCCTATGGTTGTCTAAATATTCCGAGTGAGAAAGGTCAGATTTAAAAAATTCATCGATTTTGAACTATGATTGCGAAACACCATTTGCGTGCTTGTGATTGTCGCCAATACCAGTATAAGGAAATTTTGAATGTCTCGAAGAAATTACTGGTGTGGCGGGATCGGGAAACCAACCGGGGAATAATGAACGAAGAGATTGAGTCGCAGGGACGTTGACCATACGAGGCTTTTCAACACGCACATCCGTGTCATTCAGAGGACACAATGATCTGGTAGGCCTTGTAAGGGAATCAACTTTATCTGGGATAGGAGTCGATTCATAATCAGTATGTGAATCATATTTAGGACTGTGTCTAGGGAGACATCGATTGGGCTCAAGGTAGGTTTCATGAACCGAGAGAGGTAATGAGCCATTATGTTTTTCAAGCTCTGATTCGACATGGTGCGTGAAAGATTCAAAGGTAGTGCAATAGGCTTTATCCTCTTGCCAGTGTCTATCCTTGCTCAGGACTTTCGAGGTCACAACTCCACTCCCCGCCAACTCAGGAGGAGGGGTGAGAATATCGCAAATAGCAACACTCTCCTTGGAGGCCTGAATGTGGTCTAGACTCGGGGAGATGGACAAGGAAGCATTAGGGACAAAGTCTAAATAGCCGGTAACTTGCGGGTCGTCATAGGGAACACTAGGATCTAACTGAAATTGTTCAAGGGAAACGAGAATCACATACTTGAACTGTTCACTTAAACATTTCCAATCGACATCCCTCTCAGGGAACTCAAAACAATAATGAACGAATCTGATAGAGAACTCATCTAAAGATTCCTGAGGTTCCATTCTGATGTCATTTAACTTTATTACAACGTTATGAATATCATATCTATGAAAAGCTTGTTGTAATTCACTGGAAAATTGTTCAAACGAATGGATGGAAGCTTCCGGCAATGGGCGGCACCATTGCTTAGCGCGACCTTCGAGGGTGAGGAAGAAAAGCAAACATATCAAACCTTCATTTTCAATTTCGTAGCACTCACCAAAGTCATAGAAATCTAAAAGGTGTTGGGTTATGGAAAACCCATTTTCACCATCAAATTTTAACTGGGACAAGTGATACATAAGTTCATCGGGGATGAAGTATCGAGGCTCATAAAACTCCGACAAACATCTCGAGAGAATGATTTGGGAACGAGCCATTACAGATATGAGATTAGCTGCAGGATCTCAGGGCTTAGCTTGTCATCTGGCCCTCCTTCTATCGCCAATTCTGTTGACGGGAAAATCTATTCGGCCAACAGCAGGGGATCTCCCCAGTACAAAGTCCCAACTAGACATTGAACCGTTTGGAATAGGGATCCTGTCTGGGGTGTGGGTCCGGCTACCACTGATTTCTCCTTTGCTTTGGGTCTCGCTTAAACTCTATAAAACAGTGGATATACACCTAATCAACTGATACAAGACATATGCTTGATGCATTAAATGTACATGTAGCACTATGAGTAGCAAGAGGAAATAATAAATCATGAAGACCAAAGGAAGTGTTGTTAGCAACACTTCATTAGGGTCATGCTTGTAAACTGTTCTGACCACAAAGGAAACAATTCCTCACAGCAAGAACACCCTTCACTTCCTAAAAGTTTAAATGATAACACAAACGCAGATAAAAAAAGTCATCAACATTCGCTAAGAAAGCGAAATAAACTCAACCACCATTAACATACTCAGCAAACTGTTATGCAACTGTGATATGAATTAAATATTCAGTTCCATTAATCTAAAGATATTCAGAAACTGAAGATATAATACTCAAGAGTGCTCATACATAAAACAACACCATATCCACAAAGGATTTTAAAAAATGCTTGTATTCATCATTAAATGTATGATCTTCTGGTAATACAATGTACTCAGCTCGAGTCCCAAACCAAAGATCCTTTTACAAGCTCCTGAAGGAGTATTTATAATGCAAAACCTGCCCTTTGGGCTTCCTTGACTTTTCATCTTCTTGACCGTTGGGCTGCCTTGCGACCCAGTCTTTTCTGCAACCTGCGACCTGAGCTGTTGTTGCGACCTGCGACCTGACTCGGTCGCGAGGTCGCAGGTTGTAAGAAAATTTCCAAGGTGCAACCTTGCGACCTTGCGACCTTGCGACTGGGTTGCAGGGTCGTGGGGTCGCGGGGTCGCGGATCGTGCAAAAAGATGAAAATGTGACCCTGCGACCTTGCGACTAGGTCGCTGGGTCGCGGGGTCGCAACTTTCGGGAAAAATTAGAGGTGCAACCTTGCGACCTCGTCAGATCTGCGACCTGCGACCTCCTGGGATTTGCGACCTACGACTTCAAGAAGATCTGTGGATTTTATAGCAGTGTTCCTCATATCACGTTCTTCGCTTTGAAAACCGGTCCTCTTGCTTGCTGGGAAAAACTCCAACTCATTGTGCAAACAGAAAGGTTCTTCCTGCAATAAAATAACACAGGTCACATGTCTTCATGATTGAATAATAATAATGCTAAGGGCATTTTAATCAATTGCAGAAATGAAAATAATAACTTAGACCCCTGTGCGGTCAAGACTTTGTCATTAGAGAGAATGGCATGTGCAGGCTTTCCCTGCGCCTCTTCAACTACTGTAAATGCATATTAGTATGGTTGTAGACCGAGTTCGAAATGCAGACTCAATTGAACGGTAGTGTTGATTTGGGCCACATGTTGTTGTATTCTCCATAACGAAAACTATGATGGGCTCTAATGATACTTTCGCCATGTTCGAAAGTTTGCGCCAAGATATTAATAAGGGAACGCCCCTTCGACATGGGGTTGGTCTGAGCGATAATTAAATGAAAATTCTTTTGTTAAATATAAGGAGTGATCCTTCGAACGATAGCTCCCAATTCTTTGAACAGGGCTCACGAGTCTACATGTTTGAGGGTGTTGTACTGTGGTAGCCCGACATGGAGGGAGAAACGCGACTCCTTGGTGAGGTCGCAGAGTCGCATAGTAGTGGGGGTCGCACTGTTGACCCGTTGTTGATTTTCTGCGACTAGCGACCCAGAAAAAATGCGAACTACTGCTTTTCATGGACTGCGACCTCACGACCTGCCACAGCTTCATGTAGGTTGCAAAACCTGCTGTTTGGTAATTGTGCGACCCTGTGACTGGTTGCAGCTTCACGTGGGTCGCACGATCTGCTGTTTGAGCATTGTGCGACCTTGCGACTAGTCTCAGCTTCACTTAGGTCGCAAGATCTGCTATTTTCGTTTTGTTCATCAACGATGCATCGTAAAGGCCACCATCCTCCTGATGGTGACGAGACCGTTATGGCTAAAACTGTGTGCATGTATTTTGAATGAAACAGTATCATTTTCGAACTGGATCAACACATCCTTTGACACGCGGCGAAGAGCCAAGAATCACGTCGTGGACTGCCTCATGCACACTGCAGCTGCGCTTCCCATGGTTTAAGTCTTCGTTGTAACGGCAACAAGAGGAAAACACCCTCCATGCGCGGCTTTAATTGAGAATATAAAAGGCAATGTACGCCTCTCATGATAGAAAGCGAGTGGAGAACGGTAAACAGCTGGTAATGACCGAAATCGGTGCTAACGAGAACGTTGAACCCGCTCCATTTCAGCCTTAAGTAACGAGGAGACCGAGTTAAAAACCCGAAGTTGCAAATAACACCAATTATCGTTATTAAACCTCCGTTCATGGCTTTGGACGACTTTTGACTATATTGAACCGGCGTTATCATAATATGTTGGCTGCCACTCCAGGTTGGTCATGCCCATGTGTCGAACATAAATTTTGACCATCATTATCTCCGCTTTAACGTTCACCATAATTCAAGTCTCCACCGGCACCATGCTTGCATGTTATCATAGATTTATTACGATGTTGGGCTTCACAAAATCTGGCCGTTATATGTATATGCCGCGCATGTTTATTATGGATTGAAAACCTGGCATCGGACGTGTGGCTCCATGCAACGTTTTATATGGTTCTTCTCGCCACCTCACATGGTTTTGAAAACGTGTGTTTCAATGTAAGTTGTTTGACCGTCAACCCTGCCCTCTTTTGACCATAAATGTCACAATGCCGTGGTGGGTTAGTTATGATGTTTCGCTCCCATATATCCATTCCAACGTTGAAAACTTCAACATACACTATGGTTTGGAAACCATATGGGTTTGTGCCTTGGTGTAAATTTGCAATGTAACCTTGGCCCATGAATGCGCGCCCACTTGCAACGGTTTCACATAGTTCTGCTCCCACGATCTCCTATGATTTTGACACCATATGATTTTTTTACTGGCCTTGTTTTAATTATATAATATCAAAACCATAACCTTGGTCCATCGAGTGTGCGTCCACCGTGTAGCTTTAAGTTCAACAAAGACTTGCTTCTCACAGGTGCATTTAGATATTCGAAATTTTGCCGAAACTATTAATGCACCAATTTCCCGAAAAATCAAGCCTAAATCTCGCCAACAAACCTACACCTGTACTTTGATGGATGATGAGGTACTGAAAGAAGCAAATCCAAACTTAATCACCGAATTGACAGTGGTGACTCTTCAAATACTTATCATGACGCATTTTGAACCTGTGAACCATTTCATTCAACTGCAGGAAAGTAGAAAATCCCTTTTAGCTGTGCAATTTTCTTGCCACCATCAGCATGTGCGCTTTCACACTGCATTTTGGCACGAAAAGCCTTGAGTGAGATTGTCGTCCTCTAGGGAATTCTTCTGAGTCCACTTTGTTCACCGGGCTATACTTCAGGCTAGACTTGTCAAAGTGGTGGAATATGTTCCTTTGCGTGCAGACCTCGGCATGGATCTGACATTGTGCAGGATCTTCAAAATTTCCTTTTTGAATATATGCTTATTTTGTCTCCTCCTAAAATAGCAGCAATAGGGATTGTTTCTTGATCAGCACCCCCACCAAAATGCAGCTTCCTGGTAATTATGTCTTCATCATTTCATCCTCAAATACTCTTATCCTCAAGGTCATCAAGAGCTGATAGAGCAACACTATGATGAGTAAGCATGTCATCTTCTTCCAACTGATAAAGTGTATTTTCCTTCTTAAGAATTTGTGACTGTCACTCATGCTGGAATCTAATGATAGCCTTATCTGCATCTTTAAGAGCGTCATCATTTTCCCCAGACCGCATGTCCAAGAAAACATCATCTTTGCCACTTTGTGTGTATTCTTGTAAGAGAGTATTCTTTCTCGTGATTGACAACTTCCCTAACCATTGTACTCTTGTTAGTTGGGTTCCAATCTCTTCTACCTAACGCGATGGTGACAGTCTGGGGTATATCATCTGTGGGATCGCCTGCACGTAACATTATAACAATAATTAGTTTACAGTTACCTTTTAGAGAACGGTGCCCCCCAAATAATAAATATTAGACTATGAGCTCAGCGACGTGCTAAAACAAAGTTCCTGGACAATCCATGATGCAAGTGCTCTTGATGTAATTACACACAAGTTTCCATTTGAATGTATGCACGGCAATCCTCCGCACATGGCGTGATTGCAACCACAGCATCTGATTATGATGGTGAGGAAGCTCGTGAGGGGTTGGGGATAGGTCGGTGGGATGTCACTGACTGCAGGTCGGGTGAAAGACTTTAACGCCTAAGCGAGCAGAGGGGGAACCCGAAATTTTAAATATACCCAAAATTTTGGGTGGTGTTGTAGCAGCTACAACACCCACCTTCATGTCTTTTTGAGCATAAAAACACTTTTGAAAAGCTCATTTAACTATGTCTTATGTCATTCAAATTCAATCATGGACGTCAGGTCATTCAAGGTCCCATTAGGTAATTAGGTTTCAATGTTTAAGGTAAAAAAATGCACCATTTCATCTTAATAAGGTCAACAAAAGGTGTGAGAGTGACTCAATAAACATTTCATTTTCATCTGCAGAAGATTATCAACATGTAAGTATGATATTTTTAAATTCGAAATTTTGATTTTTATGATTTTCATATCAAAATGTAATGTTGATATGAAAATAGAGATGTAATTTAATTTTAATTTTTTATGTAATTCTATGCTTCCTATATGTAATAATTCCGGTCCCTTGCTGCCAACTCAAAACAAACATGCCAAACAGAAAGGGAAAAGTGTCAAACTCTAACAACACCATCCTACAAGAAATGAAAATCAGATGAAAAGGTAATCAACAAATGTTTCAGAAAAGTGAAAAAAGACATTAGAAAAGTGGGTTTTTAAATTCAAATTCAAATTTACTTAGCTATTTATGACTAATAGACATCAATTCAAATTCATTTTCCTTCTCCAAGTATCAATTCAGCACTCCAAGAGATAAAATTTTTGAAATTCTGAGCAAAATTCAGGAGGGCGCAAATACATTCAAGAGGGTGAAAATGTGCTGAGGATGGCGCAAATGTGCTGAGCAGGGCGCAAATGTGTTGAGCAGGGTGAAAATACGTAGAGGGCGCAAATGACTAGCAAGCTCAGAAAAGCATCCAAGTGATTAGAATTGCCTTCAAAGCTCCTCGACTCAGTCATTTACCTCCAGCAAACTAGTAAGAGACATTCCATGACAAATCATCTTCTTTAGTTTATGTGTTGAATTTTTGCAAGTTAAAGTAGTAATTTGGTGTCTTCTTGAATGTGAAACCCTAGTTTTTCTCCCTTGCGCTCATAATTCCCAGAATCCCATATACCTTACAGTCAATACCATCCCTAC
Organism: Pinus albicaulis; assembly: GCA_034641835.2. Lineage (NCBI taxonomy): Eukaryota > Viridiplantae > Streptophyta > Pinopsida > Pinales > Pinaceae > Pinus > Pinus albicaulis. The sequence goes on from CM076572.1 coordinate 788,085,859, forward strand.
AGTGTTAAAATTCATTCCCTAATCCCTCTTATCATAATCCCTATCACTAAGCTACTAATTCCTAAAACCCTAAGCCCTAGATGCTATTTGAACATAGGTTCCTAAATCCCAATTCCCCTCACTCTTTCATTCCTTTTCCCTTCCCCATTCCTTATATCCCTAAACATTACTCCCTATCCCCTCCCCATATCACATATCCCTATCGAACATCTCCTTCATTGTTCCTTTCCCATCTCCTTTTCCCATTTCCCTTCCCTAATCCATAGGGTTTTAACAAGGACACCATGGAAACAGAAGAGGAAAACACATCATTCAGTGAAGGAGAGGAAATAGAGATAAGGAGGCCTCATAAAGGAGGAAGAGTGCTCAGACTTGAGCTTGCCAACCCTAAGGAACTCTTAGCTTCTCCATTGGTTGTCACATGCTTCAGACATGTTGCTTGTTATGATTTTTGTGAGAAAATTCAAAGGGTTAAACACCACCCCATGCTAACTAGACTTTTCATATCAAGACTCCATGAAAACCAAGTTAAATTAGCTGGGGTCACTTTTACCTTATCTACTGCTGTCATTTCAGATGCTACAGGGATCCCAAATGTTGGGGAAAAATGGTTCAACAAAGGTAGGTTGAAGAAACATGATTTTGACTTCTTCCTAAAACCAAGACCCCAAAATCAAACAAAGAGGTTCTTCCATTTTTCACACCTCTTGGACATATATGCACCAATGATGAAGATTATCATGAAATATTTTTCATGTGAAGGTAGATTTTCAAGGCTCTATTGCTATCACATCCGGCTCTTGATGCATTCACTAGGGTAAGGATGCTTAACATGCCCTATTATCTTTAGAGAAGATGGAATACATTTCTCAAAAGAAGAAATATGAACAACAGATGAGAAGCCTATTCCATCATTCCCTCATAAAAATCATTGTCCTCCACCATCTCAATCAACTAAACATTGCATGGAGCACCTTCATAGCCAATGATATTTTCATTAAGCCATCCATTCAGCATGCACCAAATGTCCCTTCATCATCCTAGCCCATGACTCACTCATCATTATCATATCAACCCCATTCACCTCCTTCATCTCCATCTCATCATGATCCTTCATCTCCATCTCATCATGATTTTGGGTCACCTAGCAAGATTGATGACATTGAGACTAAGTGGGCTATTTTGGTTGAGGTTGAGCCATTGCCAAAAATCTACCAGAGAGGCTATAGGCATGTGTTTTCTTCACTTGGAGCGAAAGGGGCCATGCCTTCTACATGAACACAACAGGTGGATAATGGTAAAGAAAAGGTCATTGAGCCAATCATTCATGATGAGGGAGAAAATCATGAAACCGAGCAAGAATTTCAGTTAGCTAACCTAGATGAGGATGAAAATGATAAAATCACAAATGCTACTATCAAAGGTAAGTATGCCAATATTAGTGAGCTTCAAACTAATTTTGACAGGGATATATATGTTATTCACTTTCTTGAGCAAGAAAATGAGCAGTTGAAGACCAAACAAGTCATTGATGAGGTGAAGTACTTCACTGCTCAAAGGGAAGCTCAAAAGGCCAAAGTCATTCTAGATGAAATAATGGAGAAGTATGGTATGCTTGATAATGAAGAAGAACAGGTACCAAGGTAGAGACCTAGAACTAAAGGGCTAAAAAGAGCTCTAGCTCTAGAGAGACAAAGGGAAGTTGAGCATGTTGACCAGCTAACCCTAAATGAGTAGCTTGCCATAGAGATCAATGAGAACAGGGAACCACGGCTTGAGAGAGCCAATAAAAAACTAGATAACTTGCTAGAAAATGCAAATAAGTGTAATGACTTCTTGAGGAGGAACGTCAAACTCCATGCTCGAAAAGAGAAAATTGCATTGGCTAAGCTCAAAAAAGCCAATGCCAAAATTGAAGAGTTGACCAAGGAGGAGAAGAAAAATTGGGCATCCTTGCTGAGGCTTCCCTACAAGCTTAGACACATCATCATAATCCATTCCAAAAAAATTTAGACATTTTCTCACTTTTTCTCAAAATTTGGAAATCTCTATGTTTTTTGAGACAATTATTTAGAAGAAAATTGGGCATTTGTGCAGTGCCCTAGGCACTACGCAAATAATTGGCACGCTTTTTGAGGATAAGGAAGGAATTATTGGATTCCTAATGACCCATGCATCTGAGAAAACCATGTTTCTAGCCTTGGTATGCAGCTTTGATAGGTGAAAATCTCAAAAAAATAAAAAAATCACCTTTTTGCCCCTTCTTTGACCTAGGCGCTGCGCAAATACCAGTCTTAGAGAATGACATTTTGAGGGTGAAAATGAATTTCATTTTCAGAACTTGAGTCATATTTAGAAATAAAACAGGAATTTATTTCCAAAAATCCATATTGGGACTAATTTGGACACATGTATGTCAGCTAAAAGTGACCCTGAACATGGAGGGAACAAATGACCAATTTGTTGATTTTTTCCATGTTTCATTGAAATTTTGACTTTTCTTCAAAAAATCATGTTTCTACTTATGTAATTCATGATGGTAAATGTAATTATGTCAAGGATAAGGTACCTAGGGTTAGATTCATCATGGAAAATTCATCATCGAGTCATAATGAATCACTTGAATGTAATGAGGAGTGAGTCACTTGGACCATCCTACACTCTAGCTTTCAGTTCAGTATTTTGTGGATCTCTTCCTCACCTCATGGATTCGACACCTGAGGATGAGTGAATGATATTTTGATTTCTATTTAGTCCCTTTCTTCATTCTTAGCAAGGGTTGGAATCATTTTTTATGTTTGCTAGTTGACCAAGGAAACTTTTTATACTCATTTTGGCTAGCTAATAAAGAGGAGTTGCGGCTATTTTACGGGATACTTGTGGTATTGATGTATATCATTGTATTTTATTTAGTATAATTTTTTAGTATTTATTGTACTCATGTTCAATTCATTTCTATGTTATGATCTCTTACAAATTATATAATCAAAATACATGTTTGCACATCTCTGTTTTTGGCAATTGATCATATTTTGTCCATCTTCTTTTGTCTGAGAAAAATACATCTCCTATGATTTTCTTATCTTTCTTTCAACTTCAACACCATTCCGTTGCAATCCTTTTCAAGTGATAATCCTTGTACCTAACTTCCCCCATTGATCCCCACAATCTTAACTCATTTCCCCTGACCTAGCTTTCCTTGACCTAATTCATTCATTTAGTGATTCCCCAACCAAATCAAATCAAAGAAACTCCCTGAATTCTATATCTAGGCTAAAAAACCTAATACCTCCAGCCCTACTGGTTGTGACCTTGTAGAGAGAGCCCTCTCTAACTTGGTAGGGTTAGCTACCAAGTTAAAAGTTTGGTCTGTGGTTACCTCTGTTTGGATTCCTTCTTTAGCCTTGGGAATCTGGCGGAGTGATAACATTTTAGTGTTGTTGCCAAGGAACAAAAATAAAAACTTTTCTCTGAGTGTACAACAAAGATCTATTGGAAAATGATCCCTTGGATGACGGGATCGAGTTTCATAAGGTTGATTTCATAATTGCAGTGCCTCACAGTAGATCTGGCTTCTACAAGATATAGTAGAGCGAATCTAGACCCTGATCCAGTCGATCCGGTTGATGATACAAAGCAGTTCTTTCGAAGACACCGATATAAAACTCTGCATATTCAATCAGGAGCATTTCTGTTGGTAAGATTAGTATCTCTACTTTCAAAGTTACTTTCTCTAGAAGATATACCCTACGACATAAAGTTTGAATTATATTTATTTAAGTCCAAATCTGAAACTTCTTTTTCTGATATAGTATTTGATCCTCTAAGATTATCTGAGGTAAAATATTTGTTTGAATTAGACTTAATTCCTTTGAAAGATTGGTTTTTCGAAAAAATTAAGCCCGAGTATGACCTTGATATTAAGGAGTGGATCCAATTTTATCATCCTGAGGAATTTTTGTCTCATCTGAACCTCAAACTCAGTAATAATAGTATATTCATCTGCACCTTCAAATTCATCATACATACCTGCCACTTCAGTACCAACAATATCAGCTCCTTTACCTATTCATCCCATATCTCCTGTTATCAATCCAGTATTCCATATAGCAGGAATTATGGCTAGATTTCCCCCCCTTCTCTTACCAGCCCAATTGCACGACTTACCTCAAGGATATGGCCAAAGTCTTCCCCTTTTCGATGAAAACTCTGAAATCACTTCCCGTCAACACATGGCCAAAATCACAACCTTCATAGATCTTGTGGAGCTAGATGCAGATGATTCCAAGATGTGAATCATTGCACAAAGTTTTCAGGTGAACTTAAAATTTGGTTACGTGCCCTAATAGTTAATTCTATTAGGACTCCTACTGAACTAACTAATGCTTTCTTAGCCAGGTGGGATGAGAAGAAAAACCCTTTATAAATCCTTGATGAATATGATTCCCTGAAGCGCAATCCTAATGAATCAATACTTGATTATAATTCCCGATACCTCAGAATCTATAATTCCATCCCAAATGAAATGAAACCACCTCTTGGTTTAGCCCTTCTGCGTTATCCCAATGCTTTTGACCCAGATATGGCCTACTCATTGAGAGAAAGAAATCCCTCTACCCTTGAAGAGATGATCAAAAAATCAGTAAGTGTTGAGGCTAATCTCTTGATTAAAAAGTCCAAAATTAAAACTGAACGCAAAGTGACTATCAAAGAGGAACCTGCCACTTCATCCAATACTAAATTTTATGCTTTGATTATAACCATGGAAATAATGTTCGATAAGATATCTATTTAATATAGACAAACGGAGCCACAAATTAGAAATCCAAACTTTTGAGGCCAGCAGCAGCAACCTTAGTTCCGGATAAAGCAGAGAGAGAAAAGAGCTCCTAAAACACAACAACAACATCCAATTAGAACACCACTTCAATAGAACTATGCTCAGAGTGATGAAGAGGAAGAACCAATAGTGGAAGAGAACCTTATTTTCACAGCTGATGGTCAGCCCATCTTTCTCACCGAGGATGAAGAATATGTGGAAAAAACAAGTTCACCTAGTGATAAAGACTCTATATTGGCGAATGATCATGAGTTAGAACTAGAATTTGATAATTATCAGAGAGGATACCTAAATGTATTGAGTTCCCAGCATAGGAAATATACCTTAAGTGGTCGTGATGTTCCAATAACTCCACCTCCAAAGAAGACAATTCAACAGAAAGAAGCACCACTGAAACAAGTTCAAAATAAGGGTAAAGAGATTGCAGCTCCAAATCATAACAGAAGAAATCAACCTTCTACAAGTGCACCTGTCAAAGAAAGAGATATTCAGAGAAAATAAGTTACACTGAGAGATCATGTTGAGAAAATGGATGTTATCATAAAAGAGGTAGACATATCTATACCTTTTAATTTAGAGTCAGAAATTTCTAAGTTAAAGGTGTCTATTCCACTTACTAAATTGGTAAAATTTGATAAATACAAATCCCATGTAGTCAAAACCTTGAATGTTGACCCTTTATCCGACATGGTTAATATAGAGGATGATCAACCCGAGTTAATATTTGGTCCCGCAATCAATGGTCAGTCTGAAGATAGTGAGGTCCCACCATTTTACTTGAGTCTCAAAGTTCACCAATTCATCCTTCAAAACACTATGTTAGACTCCGGGGCTTCCCACAACCTCATGCCCAAAGCTATCATGGAGAAGCTTGACCTTGACATAACCCACCCATATCATGATTTATATTCTTTTGATTCTAGTCGTGTCCGTTGTTTGGGTCTAATCAAATATGTAGTTGTCTCCTTAGAGCAGATCCAAGCCGAAAATGTCCTTATGGACGTGGTAGTTGTTGATATTCCACCACGTTTTGGTATTCTATTATCGAGATCCTGGGGGGCTAAATTGAGAGGTACATTGCAATTGGAATTTTCCTATGCCACCATTCCTGTCTTTGGTCAAATGAGAAAACTATACCATGAGACTAAAATGAAATACATGATCACAAAAAAGGAAAGGCCTAATAATCATCCTATAAACGTTGTACCTACAGACTTAGAATCCTTCATATTGTACAATGATTCTTGATTAAATGATGTAGATTGTCAATTAGTAGAAATAGAGGATGTTCCTAAAGTTTCAGATTGCATTAGAACAATGTTAGAAAAAGAGAAAGAGAATCTACCTACTATATCTGAACAACCATCAGAGAAGACAAATGAAATTTCAGAACAACATAAAGAATCAGATCAGAAAATTGTGTCAAATCAGAATCAAGAGTTTCAGCACCTTGAATAAGAAGATGGTCTTTGGAGCATGGACTTTGATAATTCCGTTGGAAAAGATGGGGATGGCATCGATTTATGGATCTGCAGCCCATTTCAACAGAAAAATAAGGTCCCAAATAATGTGAGGTTGTGTTCCTACAAACTAGCATTCGATTGTACGAATAATGAGGTTGAATATGAAGCGCTCATTACCGGTTTGAAAATTTTGAAAAAATTGGGAGCTAGAAGAATTGTATTCTACGGTGATTCAGAGCTGGTAATTAAACAAATCAAAGGTGAGTATCAAGCTAATCACCCAAGGATGAGGCAATATAGGAATGCAACACTTGACATTTTGAGAATGTTTTCAGAATATACACTTAAAGTAGTGCCAAGATTGAAAAACTTGATGGTTGATTCATTAGCCACTGCTGCAAGTAATTTAAGATCTACAATGTTTTCAAATAAAAATTTTGAGATTCATATAAATCACAGGCCCACCATTCTAGATAACTTGAAATTTTGGCAAGTTTTCTGGGATGATAAACAAGTGAACAATTTCCTTCAAAGTGAAGGTGAGTTTTAGAACTGTTCTATGGATGAAGTGTACGACAAGGATGACCAAGTTATTGAGGCAGATCAGATTGGCATACTTCAGCTTAAAGACGACAACCTTCCAAAAGTTTTCATACCTTTGGAAGAGTTATTGGATCAAGATGGCGTGGCGAGAAAACATACTTTGGTCCCCACAGAAAAAGGCGTAGAAGATGTTAATTTTGGAACAGCGGAGCAACCAAAGTTCATCAAGCTTTCATAGTATTTTCCTCCAGAGGTAAAGCCTAAATATGTTGATTTTTTTACTGAATTTTCTGACGTGTTTGCTTGGGATTACTCAGATCTAAAGGTGTACAATAAAGATATCATTCAACACACCATCCTGATCAAGCCAAACCAAAAGCCTTTTAGGCAGAAGCTCAGGAGAATAAACCCAAAGTTGTTGTCGTCCATTGAGAAGGAGGTAAACAAGCTCTATAAGGTAGGCATTATTTTTCTAGACATATTTTCAAATTGGATATACAATTTGGTTCTAGTGCGGAAGAAGACAGGTGAAATTCAACTATGTATAGATTTCAGAAATCTGAACAAAGTGTCATTGAAAGACAATTACCCGCTGCCCAAAATGGACCACATACTTCAGCGAGTTATAGGAGCCAATAGGATGACATTGTTGGATGGTTATTTAGGCTACAATCATATCCTTGTGCATGAAGATGATTACAATAAGACAACATTCACTACACCATGGGGTACCTTTAAATATGCCAAGATGTCATTTAGTGTGCCATGGACATAGATTTTGGTAACGAAAAATATGTCTTCCTTGTTGTTTATAGATGATCTGACTGTTTATTCAAATTCAGATGATGAGCATTTACACCATTTGAGAGTCGTGTTCTAACGATGTAGAAAATTTGGGATTTCCCTAAATCCTAAAAAGTGCCTATTTGCTACGGAAGAAGGAAATATGTTGGGTCAAATCATCTCAAAAGATGGGATCCAGATAGATCCTGCTAGAGTTGAAGCGATACAACAAATTGATTTCTCTAGAAACAAGAAGGAAATTCAAGCGTTCAACAGTAGGATGAATTTCCTACGTAGGTTCATTCCCAACTTGGCAGAACATCTTAGAGAGTTAACTAACATGATGAAGATGGAGAATGATGTAAAATGGTCTGAAAATGCTCATAAATCATTTAGCTCGATGAAAATTTCTTTGACCACTGCTCCAGTTTTGACAAGTCCAGATTATTCACTAGATTTCATTATATTTTCTTTTTCTTCTGAGCATACTTTGGCAGCGGTTCTTATGCAAAAAAAAGATGGGACAGAGCTGCCAATAACATTCTTCAGTCACACAATAAGGGATGCAACCCTACGATACAACATAATTGAGAAATGGGCCTTGGCCTTGGTCAAAGCACTTAAGGATTTTCATGTTTATATTCTGCACTCACATATTTTGGCATATGTCCCAAATGCAGCTGTTAAGGAGGTACTCATGCAAACAGATCCAGTAGGAAGAAGAGGTAGGTGGATAGCAACACTCTTAGAGTATGACCTTGAGATCAAGCCAACCAAGCTGATCAAAGGGAAAGGCTTAGCCAAGCTCATGGCCGAGTCTAATCTACATGCACTTGACATAAATCTCATATCAGCATTGTCCGATGACGAAGAAGGTGTAAGTCTTGTTTAGGTGTCTGATCTATTTTCATCATCTACACGGTACATTGATATCATTTATGTTTTACAACATTTGAACCCTCCTCCGGGCATGTCAAAGAGTAAGAGCAGGTCCTTGATGCTTAAGGCTTCAAAATATTGCATACTTGATAGTGCACTCTACTGGAAGGATCCTGGAGTAGTGTTACTCAATTGCTTAGTTGAAGATCATTCCAAAGAAGTGATGAAGGATTTCCATAAGGGAGACTGCGGAGGTTACTATTGGCCTACATTGTTTGCATATTGGTACAAGACGGTCATGAGCTGCAATGAATGCCAACTTTTCCAAGGTAAATGTAAGCTTCTTCCTTTACCATTACAACCCGTTTCAGTTGAAGCTCCTTTCCAGCAGTGGGGCTTAGATTTTATTGTTGAGATACATCCATCCTCATTCTCTCAACATAGATGGATACTTACCACCACAAACTATTTCACAAAGTGGATAGAAGCGATCCCAACCAGGAAAGCTACAGACTCAGTTATAATTCAATTTCTAGAAGCTAACATCTTGTCCCGGTTTGGTTGTCCTAGAAAAATCATCACGGATAATGCTACAACTTTCAAATCAAAGAAGATGAAAAAATTATGTGATAAGTATAACATTAAATTGGGTCATTCTACAGAATATTATCCACAGGGAAATAGATTGGTGGAGTCCTCCAATAAGTCTTTGATCAGCATACTAAAAAATATGTTGGAGGCAAACAAGAAGAATTGGCAAAAGAAGCTAATTAATGCACTATGGGCAGATAGAGTAAGCAACAAGAGATCCATTGGCATGTCTCCATTTCAGGTAGTTTACGGTGTGGATACAATTTTCCCTTCTTCATTGGTTTTCCCAGTCATGAAAATTTTACAAGAATCTGGAAGTGAAGAAAATGACATACAACACACAATAAAACAAATGATTCACTTCAAGCAGACAAGAGAAGAAGTGTCTCAGAACACTTCCAAGCTCCATGATAAGATCAAGCAAATCTATGACAGAAAAACCAAGCAAGATTATTTCAAGATTGATGATGTAGTACTCCGTTGGGATTCCAAGAATGAAGACAAGGGTAAGCACGGGAAGTTCGATAATTTTTGGAAATGTCCTTTTAAGATTGCAGCTTCTCGTGGAAAAAATTCATATCTCTTGGAAGAAATGGATGGGAAAAGTTTCTTAGGAGGGCCAGTTAATGGTAGGCTCCTGAAGCACTATCTCTTTTGATCTGAAAATATGAAAACAAAATCATCCTCATTGTATATATCAGTTTGATATTCTAGCAAGTGTGAAGTGGAAAAGCATTGGAGTTCGAAGCCCGAAGTGAAGGCCATGGAGCTTCATTGAGTTTATACCATTTTAAGTTAAGTTTTCACAAGGGTAAGTTCAGTTTTGAGTCATTGTTTCAGTCAAGTTCAATCAAATTTCATTCAGTTTCAGTCAGTTTGTTTCATTGAGTTGTTAGTATTTAGTCTTGCATTTTAGTTTGAGTTATTTTTTGACCATATTGGCCAAATGGAAGAGGCACTCACTTGAAAAATTCAGAGATCCGTGGTTCTTGACACTTCTTTCAGAGCTGCCATCCCCAATAAGGCCAATGTTAGTGTCATAATATGCATTCTGCCATCAGTGATCAAAATCACTCTTTTCATCCTCATTTTAGGTGTCCCACTCTGAAATTCATTAGGGGAATTTTGAGGTCTAAAATGGGCCTCCTAAGGAAATTATAAACTAATAGTGTAAATAATAAATAAGATTAGATTACATCATCAAATTTTCATTAGGGGAATTTTTAGGTCTAAAATGGGCCTCCTAAGGAAATTATAAAATAATAGGGGAAATAATAGAATAATATTTGATGATATCATCAAATTTTAGAGGGAAAAAAGAAAAAAACTACTTTTTCAACTCATATTTTCAACTTATCTCCCAAAGTTTTTACTCAAATTTCGAACAGGAGTACTCATTTGATGAAAAATTTAATTCTTCATCCAAGGGGTACCCATGTTGCATACTTTCGATGGGTCCTGCTACACGAAAAATGAGAAATACATGAAAAATTTGATTGTAATCATGTTTTATTATGTATTTCTCATTTTTCGTGTAGCAGGGTCCATCGAAAGTATGCAACATGAGTACTCCTTGGATGAGGAATCAAATTTTGCATCCAATGAGTACTCCCACTCAAAATTTGAGTAAAAACTTTGGAAGATAAGTTGAAAAAGTAGTTTTATTATTTTATTATTTTTTAATCCTTTTACCCTTTTACTTAAAAAATGGTGAATCATCTCCCATGGATGACATCATCATCTTGAATCCTATTGGTTCTTATAAAGTTTATTTTTGTTGTACATTTTTCTTAGGAGGCCCATTTTAGACCTCAAAATTCCCCTAATGAGAGGGAAAAAAGAAAAAACTATTTTTCAACACGTATTTTTAACTTATCTCCCTATGGGTTTGCTCAAATTTCGAGTGGAAACACTCGTTGGATGCAGAATTTGATTACACATCCAAGGATTACCCATGTTACATACTTTAGATAGAACCTGCTATATGAAAAATGAGAAATACATGAAAAACATGATTGCAATCACGTTTTTCATGTATTTCTCATTTTTCGTGTAGCAAGGTCCATTGAAAGTATGTAACATGGGTACTCCTTGGATGAGGAATTAATTTTTTCATCCAAAAAGTACTCCCGCTCGAAATTTGAGTAAAACCTTAAGGAGATAAGTTAAAAATACGAGTTGAAAAAGAAGTTTTATTATTTTATTAATTTTTAATATTTATACTTTTTTACTCTAAAAATGGTCAATCATCCCCCATGGTTGACATCATCATCTTGAATCCTATTGATTCTGATAAATTTTATTTTGGTTGTACATTTTTCTTAAAAGGCCCATTTTAGACCTCAAAATTCCCCTAATGTTTATTTCATTCCATTAGGTCATGCTAAAAATTGTTTCACTGATGGTAGTCCTAGTCATAAAATATCACTCTCCCTTACAAACTCTCATTTGCTGACCCACCTTCATGTCTTTCCGAGCATAAAAACACTTTTGAAAATCTCATTTCACTATGTCTTATGTCAGTCAAAGTCAATCATGGAAGTCGGGTCATTCAAGGTCCCATTAAGTCATTAGGTTTCAATGTTCAAGGTCCAAAAATGCACCATTTCATCTTAATAAGGTCAGAAAAAGGTGTGAGAGTGACTCAATAAAAATTTCATTTTCATCATTAGAAGATTATCAGCATGTAAATATGATATTTTAAATTTGTAATTTTGATTTTTATGATTTTCATATAAAAATGTAATTTTGATATGAAAACAGAGATGTAATTTATTTTTAATTTTTTATGTAATTTTATGCTTCCTATATGTAATAAATTCGGTCCCTAGCTACCAACTCAAAACACACATGCCAAATTGAAAGATAAAAGCGTCAAAATCCAGCAACACCATCATGCAAGAAAGGAAAATCAGATGAAATGGTAATCAACAAATGTTTCAGAAAAGTGAAAAAAGACATTAGAAAAGTGGGTTTTTAAATTCAAATTCAAATTCACTTAGCTATTTATGACTAATAGACATCAATTCAAATTCATTTTCCTTCTCCAAGTATCAATTCAGCACTCCAAGAGACAAAAATTTCAAATTTCTGAGCGAAATTGGCAAAGGAGCAAAATCGAGGGTCCAAATCCCGAAGCAAGGGCGCAAATACGTTCAGGAGGGTGAAAATGTGTTGAGGATGGCGCAAATATGCTGAGCAGGGTGCAAATGTGCTGAGCAGGGTGCAAATGTGCTGAGTAGGGCGCAAATGTGTTGTTGATGGCGCAAATACGTAGAGGAGGGTGCAAATGACCAGCAAGCATATCAAAGCATCCAAGTGATCAGAATTGCCTTCAAAGCTTCTCCACTCAGTCATTTACCTTCAGAAAACCAATAAGAGACACATTCCATGAAAAATCATCTTCTTTAGTTTATGTGTTGAATTTTTGCAAGTTGAAGTTGTAATTTGGTGTCTTCTTGAATGTGAAACCCTAGTTTTTCTCCCTTGCACTCGTAATTCCAAAAATCCCATTTCCCTTACACTCAATACCATCCCTATAGTGTTAAAATTAATTCCCTAATACGTGTTATCATAATCCCTATCCCTAAGCTACTAATTCCTAAAACCCTAAGCCCTGGGTGTTATTTGAACCTAGGCTCCTAAATCCCAATTCCCCTCACTCTTTCATTCCTTTTCCCTTCCCCATTCCTTATATCACTAAACATTACTCCCTATCCCCTCCCAATATCACATATCCCTATCAAAAATCTCCTTCATTGTTCCTTTCCCATGTCCCTTTCCCTTTCCCTTCCCTAATCCATAGGGTTTTAACAAAGACACCATGGCAACAGAAGAGAAAAACACATCATTCAGTGAAGGAGAGGAAAGAGAGATAAGGAGGCCTCATAAAGGAGGAAAAGTGCTCAGACTTGAGCCTGCCAACACTAAGGAACTCTTAGCTTCTCCATTGACTGTCACATGCTTCAACATGTTGGTTGTTATGATTTTTGTGAGAAAATTCAGAGGGTTAAACACCACCCCATGCTAACTAGACTTTTCATATCAGGACTCCATGAAAATCAAGTTAAATTAGATGTGGTCACTTTTACCTTATCTATTGTTGTCATTTTAGATGCTACAGGGATCCCAAATATTGGGGAAAAATGGTTCAAGAAAGGTAGGTTGAAGAAACAATATTTTGACTTCTTCCTAAAACCAAGACACAAAAATCAAACAAAGAGTTTCTTCCCTTTTTCACACCTCTTGGACATATATGCACCAATGATGAAGATTATCATGAAATATTTTTCATGTGAAAGCAGATTTTCAAGGCTCTATTCCTATCACATCTAGCTCTTGATCCATTTCACTAGGGTAAGGGTGCTTAACATGCCCTATTATTGTTTCTGGAGTATAGATAACATGGCATAAATTTCCCAGAAGAAGGAATATGAAGAGCAGATGAGAAGCCTATTCCATCATTCCCTCATAAAAATCATTGTCCTCCACTATCTCAATCAAGTGAACATTGCATGGATCACCTTCATAGCCAATGATATTTCAATTGATCCATTCATTCAGCATGCACCAAATGTCCCTTCATCATCTCATCCCATGACTCACTCATCATCATCAGATCAATCCTCTTCACCTCCTTCATATCCATCTCATCATGATCCTTCATCTCCATCTCATCATGATTTTGGGTCACCTAGCAGGATTGATGACATTGAACCTAAGTGGGCTAGTATGGTTAACATTGAGCCATTCCCAAAAACCTACCAGAGAGGCTATAGGCATGTGTTTGCTTCACTTGGAGTGAAAGGGGCCATGCCTTCCACATCAACACAACAGGTGGATAAAGGTAAAGATAAGGTCATTGAACCAATCATTCATGATGAGGAGGACAATCATGAAACTGAGCAAGAATTTAAGCTGATTGACCTAGATGAGGATGATAATAAAAAAATCACAAATGTTTCTATCAAAGGTAAGGATTCCAAGATTAGTGAGCTTCAGACTAATCTTGACAGGGCTAGATATGTTATACACTTCCTTGAGCAATAAAATGAGCATTTGAAGACCGAATAGGTCATTGATGAGGTGAAGTACTTCACTGCTCAAAGGGAGGCTCAAAAGGCCAAAGCTATGCTAGATGAAACAGTGGAGAAGTATGGCTTGATTGATAATGAAGAAGAACATGTACCACAACAGAGACCTAGAACTAGAGGGCTGAAAAGAGCTTTAGCTCTAGAGAGACAAAGGGACGTTGAGCTAGCTGATCAGCTAACCCTAAATGAGCAGCTTGCTATAAAGATCAATGAGAACAGGGAATCATGGCTTTATAGATCCAATAAACACTTGGAGAAGCTGATAGAAAAGGACAATAAGGATAATGAATTGTTGAGGAGGAAGGTCAAACTCTATGCTCGGAAAGAGAAAATTGCATTGGCAAAGCTCAAAAGAGCCAATGCCAAAATTGAAGAGTTGAGCATGTAGGAGAAGAAAAAGTTGGACATTCTTGTTGAGGCTTCCCTCCAAGCTTAGAAACATCATCCTCAGCCATTCCAACAATTTCGAGGCATTTTCTAACATTTTGTCAAAATCTGGAAATCTTTGTGTTTTTTGAGACAATTATTTAACAGAAAATTGGGCATTTGTGCAACGCCCTAGGTGCTACGCAAATAATTGGCACACTTTTTGAGGAGAAGTAAAGCACCAATGGATTACTAATGATCCATACATCTCATAAAACCATGTTTCCATCCTTTTTTTGCAATTTTTATGGGTGAAAAGCTCAAAAAAACATAAAAACTTCACCTTTCTGCCCCTTTTTTGACCTAGGCGCTATACAAATTCCAGTCTTGGGAGAATGACATTTTTAGGGGGAAAATGACCTCCATTTTCAGAACTTGAGGCATATTTGGAAAGAGGACAGGCAGGGATTTTCAACAAGCCATCTTAGGCCTGATTTGGACATATGGAAGGCCTCCAAAAGTGGCCCTGAATACAGAGGGCGCAAATGACCAGTGGAGGGCGCAAATATCCAATTTGTTGATTTTTTCACATTTTCTCTGAAATTTTCACTTTTCCTCAATAAATTATGTTTCTAATCATGTAATTAATGATGGTAAAATTTAATTGTATTTGAGATTACTTACCTAGGGTAGATTCATCGAGTAAAAGTCATTAATGAGTCATAATGAATCAGTTGAATGTAATGAGGGGTGAGTCACTTGGATCATCCTACACTTCAGTTTTTAGTTCAAAAATTAGTGGATCTCTTCCTCACCTCATGGATTTGACCCCTGGGGATGAGTGAATATTTTTTTTATGTCTTTTTATCCCCTTTATTCACACTAGTGAAGGGTTGGAATCAGTTTGTATATTTGCTATTTGATCAAGGAAACTTTTGTACTTAGCTTGGCCAACTAATAAAGAGGAGTTGCAGCTATTTTTTGGGATACTTGTGGTATGATGTTTATCATTGTCTTTTCTTCAGTTTCATATGTTAGAATGTATTGTATTCATGTTCACTTAATCTCTATGGTATGATCTCTTTCAAGTTTGATAATCAAAATACATGTTTTCACATGCTCTGTTTTGGGTAATTGATCATAGTTTGTCCATTTTCATTTGTCTAAGAATAATACATCTCCTATGCTCTTCCTAGCTTTCTTTCAGCTTCAACACCATTCCATCACAATCCTCTTCAAGTGATAAGCCTTGTGCCTACCTTGCCCCATTAATCCCTGCAACGCTATCTCATTTTCTCTGACCTAGATTTATTTGACCTAGTTTCTTCATCCAGTGATTCCCCAACCAAAAATAAATTCAAACAACCCCATGCACTCAATATATAGCCTAAAAACCCTAATTTCTCCAACCCTCCTGGCTGTGACCCTTTTGGAGAGCGCCCTCTCTGACTTGATAGGGCTAGCTATCAAGTCAAAATCTTGGACCGTGGTTACCTCTGTTGGGGTTCCTTCTTCAACCTTGGGAATCTGGCGGAGTGATAACAGGACCCTAATAATACATGATAAGGGTCCATTTGATCACTGGTGACATGATGCAAAGACTGACACTAACAGCAAGGTCCATCAAAAGTATGAAACATGGGTACTCCTTGGATTAGGAATCAAATTATGCATCCAACGAGCATTCTCACTCTAAATTTGAGTAAACTCATAGGGAAATAAGTTGAAAATATGAGTTGAAAAATTAGTTTTTTTTTTCTACTCTAAAATTTGGTGATGTAATCTAATCTTGTTTTATTATTCCACTATTATTTTATAATTTTCTTATGAGACCCATTTTAGACCTCAAAATTCCTCTAATGCCCACTTCCTTTTCAAATCAATGATTATGGGTACAAAGACTAAATTTGGATTTATAATAAATAGAGAAAATTATATTTTCATAGTATACTATATGGTTATCAATAGGTGAAAGATTAAAATTGGTAAAAGAAGTCTTAGAAGCCATCCTCAACTATTGGAATTCTTTTGCATATGTTTTTTCCCAACAAAAACCTCATAGGAAAACCCAAGGGATGCTTCTCCAAGTTCATGGATGGTATCCCTAATCCACAGGGATTCAAATCAAGCACCTACTAGCATGGAACTAATCAAATGCATAATAACATTTGCAATGATTATTTGAGCTAGCCCCATGGGATTTCCTTGGCATATATACTTAAATAAATATGTAATAAATTCTATAAAAATGTCTTCAAATTTATTTGGTCATGTAAGAAGGAAAATGAGAGCATCTCATTGGTTCAAATGGGAGAGATTGGACAAGCCTAAGAAATTGGTGGGATGGGGGCTAAAGAATATCAACCACTTTAGAAGGGATTTATTTGCAAAAACCTATGGAGTGTTATTGCAGATGAAGGTATATCATAAAATATGTAGATACATAAGTAACATGGAGACATTGTCTTTAGAGGAATGGATTAGAAGTTCAAATAAGAAGTTGATTAATGTATTTATAACATGGAATTTGGTTCTTTCATTCCATCTTGCTAGTAATTAATTAGCATGGAAGATACGTAACAAAAGCAAGGTTCATATTAAAATTTATCCACAAATAATTCAAATGGGTTAATGAATGTCCTCAAGTAGAATAATATTATAACATTCACAAAATC
The DNA here is from genome assembly GCA_034641835.2 of Pinus albicaulis. Taxonomy (NCBI): domain Eukaryota; kingdom Viridiplantae; phylum Streptophyta; class Pinopsida; order Pinales; family Pinaceae; genus Pinus; species Pinus albicaulis. The sequence goes on from CM076572.1 coordinate 788,103,092, forward strand.
CACTTCTTCAAATAATACAACTTTCTGAAGGGAAGGGTAGAAATATTCAGTGGAGCTTAAGTTAGAAGTAAATCATGTTATGGAATGGGAAAGATTCATTCAAGAACTGAAATTGTACTTCATTATACAAGAGGATGATTCTTTGGTGTGTTCAAGAAATCACGTCCGAGAGGAATATAATACTTGTTTTGGATATATAGCAATGTTCATGGAAGGTAAAGAGAATGAGAAAAACAATGGTCGAACAAAATTTAGGCATACAAATAACCCTAAAGATAATATTGTTTATCTGGTTGGAATTATCCAACAAAGAGATCACATGGGAGGTATTAATGAATCATTCTTAGCAAGGGCCAAGTATTTGTACCATGTTTAAGAATAACAATGAGAGAATGTTTCATCTATTGATAGGATGTATTTTTTCAAAGGTATATCGTTGATGATGAAAACAATGATAGGTGTTCATGATTTGTGAATGGAGACTTGATAAAAATTTCTCTACAAGACTAATCGGAGGATTAAACCATAGAAGCTCACAAAGTTGTCATGTTGATTACAGTATAGCAGGCTCTTTAATTAGCTGGACATGCAACTATTTCTAATGGTTGATGCTTCATCGAAATGAAGTTTTTTACAACATAGTATGCATATGATGGGCTCAACTATCCTATCAAGAGAAAGAGAGCAAACATATTGGAACTTTGAATATAAAAAAAAAAATTTCTAAGCCTTGGGTTTTATTGACAAGGCCTCAATAAGCTACTTGAGATTATGTGGAGCAAGGGTTGTTTTTCTTCTATAACATGGTGTTTTTTTATAGGTCCTTGAGAACATGAGGTTACATGGAGCAAGGTTTTTTTTTACCCCAAGTCAGCATAGGATCTTCATATGTGGTCTAGGGAGGGATAGTAACATTATGGTGAAGATTAAGGCTCTACTAGTTCTAATTGGTATTTCTACAAACAAAGGTATAAATGACCTTAAAAATTGTGGGGGTTATCTATTGGTGGTAGGATGGATAAATAGGGTTATCATAAACCAAAAAATTGGATTGGCACATCTCATTGAGTGTGTAAAATATCACATTTCGATATCTTACGACTCCATGCATTCATAACTGTAGATAACTTAATGATATAATAGATGAACTATCCAAAAAGATAGTGGATAGTCAATAGGGAATCCTTGACATGATTGAGATAAAACATGAGGTCACCTCATATCCTCCTCAAAGACAATTAATTTTTTAGTCATCTTAATGGGGATCATGATAACATGGTAAGTGGCTTGGTATGTTCCTTTTCTAGCTTTGATTCTAACATTTTGATGGTATTTTGGTTCATCATGAAGGTTATGCTACTAATCTAGGATTATCTCATTTAGCTTATGAAGCTAGGTCTATTTTGAAGAAGTTTGTCCTTGTTGTAAAATTTGATATCATATATTCTTATAAATATTAAGCTTACTTGAATTTTAGTAGATCTATTATTAATGGCAGAAATAGCACCTTAAACTTTTTGGTTCTCATACATTTAAGGAAAACCTTGGGGTGAAGATCTTGGGCACTTCCAACCGTTATGTATAGTATCCTAGTGTAAACCCATCAACACTAATCATGAATTCTAACTTGAAAATACATTAGTTCAAGCATGCAATAGATGCAACCAACCTAAGGAGTCGACACTAAGACCTCTTTGATGAAGCTTAAATTACTCAATCACTTGAGCTATCCCAATAGCCTTGTCTTTTTAGACACTTGCAAAATGTAATATCACCATTTCTCCTCAAAATAAAAAATATTATATTTTTTCATATATATATATATATATATACACCCAAGATTTTGTTAAATTGATTAAACCATCCACCCAAGGCATGTTACCAACAAGGATGCCATAACATAAGTTCAAAGTCAAACAAGTCCTTTGGGGTTACTCACCACTATTATGGTTGGTAGTTGCTAGTAATTACCCTTCATCTAGATATTCCAAGGAAGAGGTGTAGATACCACAATATTTTCTTTGAACTTATATATATATATATATATATATATATATATATATATATATATATATATATATCAAAGAAAATATTGTGGTATCTACACCTCTTCCTTGGAATATCTAGTGAAGCAAAGTTTACTTGAAATGATTCAATTTATGAAAAAATAATACTTAAAAAACTACCAAATGATTCACACCATAGTTTAATAGTAACCTAACAATGAATATCAATTAAGATAAAACAAATTTGTAGTACACGAACATTTTATACAACAAATAGTTCAAAAATAGTCTATGGATTGATACGACTAGGAGTTAAGAACAATCAAATCTCCCCATCCAATCCATTTTGGTTGCCAAGATAGCAGTAATTCTTAGTATGAAAAATGTGTGTAAATTGATTTTAAATTTAAATTCAACATCCAAAACATTTATTCATTATTCAAATTTACTTACTAAGATAGCATATACATGATCTATTTTTCCCTAAATGTATATCTCAACATCTTGTGAATGACTCATAATTTAGAGGATTTATATTATAGTTTGAAAGGAGTTAAAAAAATTACAAAATTGGGATGGCCTATGTCAATCTCCCTATCCTAGCAAAATGTTACAAAATTAGCATGGCTACTTGTTGCTTATTACAAACATGCTACAAAATTTACATCATTATCCTATTATCATTATTGAAAACTTTTGTTATCGTCATCATCCAATATTGATCTTAAGGAGCTCTAAAAGATCAAGGGTAACAAGATTGTAAAGGTGGAATGGCTAAGAAGTAGTGGAGAATAGCCATCACATACTCTTTAAATGTGAATAAAGGAAGGGAGTTTGGCATCAAGTTGGGATTTAGACCAAGTAAGTCATTTTGAATGTGTAATAGAGGAATTATTGGAAAAAAAATCATAGTACACTTCCTTAACTTAAGAAGAGAAGGAAAGAATAATTAGAAATCACAAGAATCATTAAGAGCTTTTTTCATATTTTAAGGTGAAGTATTAAACGATGTGTCCAAATATATGGGCATAGTTCTTGGGATCAAAGATGTAAGTTAGGAGTATCTAGAGTGGTAAAATATTCCAAAATGCTTATATAGCTCTTAAAGGAGAAATTTAGAAGCAAATCCTAAGAAATACCAAGTCTAATGGCTTTATGTAAAGAAGAAACAAGTCAATTTTCACCATATTTTATTTATCCACATTAGAAGGGAAGACAACCAAATTCCTAATACCACCAAAGTTTATATTTGCAAAAAAGAATATTCAACCCATTTAAGCCATGCTAGCATCTCTAAAAAAACTATTTTTAGAGCATCCATTTTTATGTGATTGTTATGAAACTTCAAATAATGTTTTGAATTTTTGTGTTGAGCGCACTTGAGCCAATTTAATCTTGGGACAAATGATCTTCCTCGTAAGTTCTAGATACATAGAGAAAATCCTAGGGGATATAGTCGATGCTATGCAATTCATTTCCTTAGTGTCAATTCCACTTCTTCAGCCTTATAAGCATCACTCGATGCAACAAATGCTAAATTAACTTTAAAATTCATGATAAGTTAGTAATCCCATTCTAATGAGATAGAAATCATACATTAATAATTTACTATATATAGACATTTCCAAAAATATTATTTCATATATTCATCTAAGAAACCCCATAATACTATTTAAATACTATGTCTTATTCAACTTTCAAAAGAAAAAATATTACAAATATTTGGAAAAGTGTGTTCACGTCTTTTAACCTAATGTTTCAGACTTCACGGTGAGTCCATCTTCAGGGGAACCATAATTCATGATTGAGATGTTATAATGTGATGTGTTGGAGCTTTATTAATAGTCATGCTTTAGAGGATTTATCTTTACGTTGGTTCATTAATATTGTTGTTAATTTTCTTTAGTAATGTTTTCCATGTGTTGTTGAGTTTTAATCCATCATCCTCGTTCATGACGTTGCTTATTTTTCTTTTTCAATTGGTTCTGTTACTTTCCTTTTTAGATAGTTGCCTTCCTTCTAAATTAACTTTTCACTTTCCATGCAAATGTAGTGAGACGAGGAGCATGTGTGTTATGCAAGGGTTGATTTTGATGCATTACCTCTTGAGATGTATGTCATATGTTCTTTTAATCTGATGGGAACCAACCTCTTGGTTTCACCTATGTATTCCTTCCCGCATGAACATGGAATTATATACTCCTTTTTGTTGTTTTGGGTCTACCAAGTCTTTTGTAGAGTCAAATATCTTCCTTTTGGTGTTTTGGGAGGTGAAGGAAACTTTAATGCTATATCGTTGATGATCCCTTTGATGTAAAACAAGGTGATTTTTCGGGTGTCCAAAGAGGTTTTTTTTTTTTTTTATAGCTTGATGGATGGCATTATTGATGATGTTTTTGTGATATGTGTTCTTTTCAAATAAATTTGCAAAGATGGTTTAGCTCTTGATCCAAATGTGTTGGGTCTGCTCTTATTGCGAGGGTTTTGATGATACTAAATTTTTGTTTAGGATGGTGATGGAAATTTGCATGAAGGTATCTATCTATTTGTTTTTTCTTTCTATAGACTTGGTACACAAAGTTGTCATTTTTCTTAGTGAGAAGGACATTAAGGAAAGGTGACTAGTTTTCTTTCTCAATTTCAATTGTGAATTTGATGTGCTCTGAGAGGTTGAGAGGTTGTTGATGTGTGTTAGAAATGCTTCTAGTTTATCTTTCCCATGACTCCATTTCACAAATATGTCGTCCACGTATATTTTCCATTCTTTCGGGGTTAGTGAAAAGAGTTGAGTGCTCTTAGTTCAAAGCATTCCATGTAGATGTTGGTTAATATGGTTATAATGGCATTCCCATCACTACTCCATGGGTTTGCTCGTAGATTATGCCTTTGTAGCTGAAACATGATTATTTAAGGCGAAGTTTTATTAAGGCTATGATTTCCCTATCAGTAATGGTTTTCATGACTTCGATGCCTTCATCAATTGGGATCTTGGTGTAGAGATATGTTATGTCGAAACTAACAAGAAGGTCTTCATCACTTACTTCCAAGTATTTGATCTATTGAATGAAAGATGACGAGTCCTCACATATAAGGATGTGTTTCCTGATAAGGGACATAGATTTTCCACAAGTTATTTTGCAAGCAGGTATATGGGAAATCCTATGGTGTTTACTATAGGTCTTAACAGAATGCCTTCCGTATCGATTTTGTGTAGTCAATATATTCTTGGGATAATAGAGTTGTTGGGGATGACCCTCTTCTTCTTTTTTTGCATGTAGGGATGATTCTTTGATTTTCTCTCTCACCTCACATAGGATTTTGTTACTCAGGTCTTTTTCAATAGTTTTGTAGCAACCACTCATATTGAGTTGTTCTTCCATATTTTTGTCGTATTCATTTTTTTCCATAATCATTGTGGCGTTACACTTGCCTGCCTTTAATACTATGATGTTCTTGTTCCTTTTGAGGTTCTTCAAATATGATGTTCTTGTTGCTTTTGAGGCTCTTCAACGCTATTTGCTTGTTTCTTTTGAAGTTCTTTTGAGGTCCGAAACTTTGGGTTAAAAATATGTGAACAAACTTTTCCAAATATTAGTAAACATCTCACCTATGATAAACTCTCTTTCAAAATTTACTACAAATTTTTTACTCTTAAAAATTATAATATTTTAGTATACAAACTAATAAAAATTTTAAATTAATAATAATAATAATGATACCTTTTAACTTTGTTACATGTTATTCATTAAAACAAAAGCAATATTCTAACCTACCTGTTTTTTTTCTCTGAAAATCAAGGAAATTCCGGTAGGATTTTAATAAAATCTGGCAGGGATTTTTGTAAATCCAGGTTATAGTTGTCAAACTTCAAGATTTTGGATGCCGCAGAAGTTTTTAATGGTGTTGAATCCATTTCCACCATGAAAAATATGATTCGAACATTGCTATTGCAAGATTTCTTAAAAAAAAAATTGCCCCGATTCCGACCACCTTTAGTTGTCCGGGTAATTCCTCCACCTCTGTTTTTATAGTGTTGAATCCATTTCCACCATAAAAAATATGATTCAAACATTGCTATTGCAAGATTTCTTGAATTTTTTTTTGCCCAGATTCTGGCCTTTCTGGTTGTCCGAAAAATTCCTCCACCTCGGTTAATGACACCAAAACAAAATCTCCTTCGATCATATTTCTCTTACATCTCACCTAATATATATATATGATGGAAAAGAGTTTCACAATATTTCTAGTTAATTTGTATGTTGTCACTACCACATTGGATCAATTGTGTAACTGAGATTTGAATATCATGGAAAATCAAATGTAAGATTGTTTTACATGAATACAATTTTTTCTGTGCTAAAAAAAAATATTTCGCGTTTGAACCATTTTCATCACCATTTGCTGTGTAAACGTCCCAAATTGTTTTCAGAAAAATACAGTCTCTTTTAATAAAGCTCTCTCTTTACATGTCAAAAAAGAGATGTTAACCATCCTTTTCATACGTCCTTTCATTTTTGTAATTGAACATTTTGATGGAGGGCAGGCAAAGTTTAAAGTCCCCACTTCTTTTAATAAAGCTGGAGTTCTTTTATTTATTTTTTATCAAAGTTATTGATTTATTTTTATTAAAAAAAATCATTAAAAAAAAATATTTAAAATTTTTTATTAAAATAAAATTATTTAAAAAAATTCATTAAAATAAAATTATTTTAAATTTATTAAATTATTTTAAACATTATATACTTAGGTTACTGATTCACATTAATAACTCATAATCAAAATTTACACAATAAGATCATAAAATCTCAAGTCTTTTATTGTCAAAGATAAGAATTAACAAAAAGAAACGAAAGCTTATTGTAATTTTCAAAGGCTTACCTTGACCAAGGTTCAAGTTTTTCATCCATTATATTTTTTGTTTTTTCTTTTCTTCCATAGCGTTTTAGAGGGTCTAACATTGGCTAACATTGGCTGAGTCAGACACTATCAAAATGCCTTTAGAGGGTTTAACATTGGCTAAGTTAGACTCTATCATAGGGAATGTGAACCTAATGAACCTAAGAAAAATTAACCATTGTTCATAACAAAATACCAAGACCAATAACTTGATGGGAGCTTCAACCAATTGGATTACATATCATAGTTGATAAATGAAATGATATTTTAACGTCCATGAGACTAAAAATAGTCTATGGGACCATCAGTTCTTTGTTTTTTTGCCTTTTGCAATTCAATATTTTTCTTATTCAAATTGATGATGAGCTGGCCCAACCTTCCAACAATCCCCTCACTGAAAAGATAATTCCAAGAAATTGATGCTAACATATTCCCATAACTTTCTCTGATGTTTTTGAATGCATCACATTCCAAAATGAAATCTTTTTTATGATTCCAATGCCTCAGACGTGCAAAATGTACACACTCGATCTTCCCAAGCTTCTTTAGTTCTTTTCCACCGTCATGTTTCAACCGAAGTGTTGAGATTTTGAGGTGTTTGGGTAGCAACAGAGATGCTCTAGCACCCAAACTTTGTGGAGGGGCTAGAGTACATAATATCTCCAAGACCCAAAAAGCGATTTAATAAATTATATCCCGTTTAAGAGATATTTAATTAATTAATATTTTTAATTAAGGAACCTAAGTATAACTTAGGAAAATTAAAAGATTAAGTTAATTAAATTAATCATGTGATGAAAATGACTTAAGTCACACGGATCAAGCATCTTCTAATCTTAGTCATCGATTCAAGATTAGATCACAGTGGTTGATATTTCAACGAGAAAAGTATAAGAAGAAGGCTTGGGGTCAGTTGGAGGAGACACACACAATGGCAGAGCACTGAAACTAAGTTGGAATTCTAGGGCGTGGTTAGCTAAGAATTTCAGAAGTGTTTCAGCTGCAGTGAAGGGTAGTATTGGCAAAGGGGATGGTTTGATCCTAGGCCAAGAATGCAGCATGGGCAGAGAAGCAGTAGACCGAGACAACGTAGAAGCAGTAGCTACGTAGAGCAACCATAGCCTAGCAGGGGCAGCGCAGAGGCAGCAAGAGGCCAGGAGGGCTGACGTAGTAACACATAAAGCTGAAGAAGTCCCAGGAGGACTGACGCTGGCCAGCCAAGGCAGCGCAGGGGCAACGTAACCCAGTCTGGGGTGACACAAGCCCTTCTTGAGCAACGCAGGGGCTGACGCAGTCCATCAGGGCTGACGCAAAAGGCTTCAGAGCAACACTCGGGTTTCTAAAGACTTAAAAGGGTTGAGTTCTGTAAATCTCATTGGCAGGTGTGAATCAGTCAGTTTATTTGTCTCCATAACAAAGGTATAGTTTCACTTTATTTATTTCTCTCTCGGGTTAACCAATTTGGTGCCCAGATTTGTTGTACTTAGATTCTGCTTAATAATAAAAACCCTCCAGCAGCCAGAAGACCGGTTTTCACACATTGGGTTTTTCTGGGGACAGTTGTCCAGAAAATCCTTGCGTGTCACTTTGTCATTGTGCATGTTATTCAATTTAGATCATATGTGTAGGTTGTTAATGTATTTACTTCGATGTTAATGCTGAATATTTCACATTAATAACTTAATGTAAGTAGGAGAAGTAAATCTGAAATTTAACAGCACAGTTTCTGTTTGAGATATTCAGAAATTTTCACATGGTATCAAAGCCAGGTTGCAAATCTAGCCTGGATCTCCGGCAAGAAAGCTAAAGAATCTATGTTGCACAAAGCAACAACAACAGATAAACCAGACTAGAGAATGTCGTGCAACAACATAAGGAAGAAGAGTTGAGAAGAGGCAAGGGTGACACAGTCTCCACATAGACTCACGTAGGCCCACACACTTACTGTGCAGAGGCAATGTAGAAGTTGTGCTGAGACTGTCTGCTCACACAGAGGCCAACTAGGGTGACACAATCCAAAAGTTGTTTGTTGTTCAAAGTTCCGAAAGCTGAAGCTGCATACCTTTAGCAGTTGTTGGTGGGGTGAAAATTCTGTCGCCACAAAATTTAGCCTAAGTTAAGTTGATGAAGAGCGGGAGGAGAACAACTTCTCAGAAGATTTACTGCAAAAGAGATCTGTAGATCAATCAGAGGATCAAAGAGAGCTTATTCATTTTGTTTGGCAGACTTCCAAGAGAGGGAGTCAATTGTCAGAGGGAGCATATGGTGCCTTTCTCGCCAAGGACCCTAGATCTGAGTCTCTAGCATAGAGAGGAGGATTCTTTCTGACACATTTTCTTAGCAGATGGAACCCCATCGACTACGTGATCAGGATAGGTTGGATGGCTTGTCCAAATTTGCAATCTGGAAGGCCAGAATCCTAGTAGTCATGGAGGCATACAGATTGAGGGAGCATGCAGAGAAAGTCCTGGCCACATCGACCGATGTGAAACTCCTGGAGAATCACGAAGAAGCAACGGCACAGCCAAGCACTTCATTATGGAAGGGGTCAAAGATCATGTGGTTCCACACATAGCCGAGAAGGCAACGACTCATGAGATGTGGGTAGCTCTAACCACACTATATGAAGGAAGATTCGTCTAGAGGAAGATGCTTCTAGACAACCAGTTGAGGTTATTCATGATGACCAAGTGAGAAGAGATCGACCCTTTTCTTTCCAGACTACAATCGATCTGGGATCAATTGACTAGCATGGGAGTAAAGGTAGATGACAATGTCATGGTGAGGAATACTCTCAATGCAGTCACAGAGGAATGGGAAACTTTTTTCCAAAGTCTCTTGGGTAGAGCGGCCCTTCCCAACTGGGATAACATGTGGGCTATCCTCCGACAAGAGGAAATCCGCCCGATGACCAAAAGAGAGTAAAAAATTGGTTCGAGCAAAGTGAAGAAGGAAGAAGAGGAAGATGCAACCTTGGCATCAAAGAGGAAGCAAGGGAGAAAGAAGCATGATCTGTCGGAGATCAAGCGTTTCCAGTGCGGCGAACTAGGACATTTCTCCAGCAATTGCCCTCAGAAGAAAAAGGACAAGGAAGCTCCTATCTCCAAGGTTGTTGTGGCGGACAATGTCTCTGTATATGACGTAGCCATGAGCACTCATGAACCACGAAAGTGGGGTGATATTGATCTATAGAGAAGCTACAGAGCAGAGGCAGGATCCTTGAGTAGCCCAACCCTTGGATCACATACGAGCTATGGGAGCCTTAAGACGGTAGTGGGACAAGTGGAGCAGTGGGTGCAGAAGATCACGGATGGAGCAGAGGCAGAGTTGGATGCTAAGAGGGAGCAGCGCAGTACAGATGCAGCAGTAGCACAGAGGGGTTGATGTGACTTCAGCAGCGCAGCGCAACAACAGTGTAGGGAACTTCAAGGCAGAGGCAGCGTAGAGGAGTTCTTCTTACCCAGTGCAGAGTTGCAGCTACACAACAGCCTCCAGATGACAGCACAGAGCAGCAGCTTATGGTGCTTCAGTGATGAGATGCAGCCCAACTGACTTGTCTGTGAAATATTGGGCAAGAGTACTTTAATTGCTTACTCTTAGCAACTGAGTTGCAGTACATCAATTGGCAGCACGATGCAACAAATTGAGAGGGAGTTGCAGTATAGATGTGGCAGTGGTAGTGGCAGCATCATGAGCAGCAGTATAGAGAGAAGCAGCAGTGCAGTGATGAACGGTAGCAGGCCAAGCATTAGTGCAGAGTCCCACACCAGAGATTAGTGCAGAAATTCAGGGTGAGGTAATGTTGCTGGAGCACATTCCTCGCTAAGAGGGAGTGTTGATATTTTGAGGTGTTGGGATAGCATCGGATGTGCTCTAGATCCCAAAATCTATGGAGGGACTAGAGTACATAAGATCTCCAAAACCCATAAAGAAATTTAAGAAATTCCATTCTGTTTAAGCTATATTTAATTAATTAATATTTTTAATTAAAGACCCTAAGTCTAACTTAGAAAAATTTAAAAATTAAATTAAACATATGATGAAAATGAATTAAGTCACGCGGATCAAGCATCTTCTAATCTTAGTCATTGATTCAAGATTAGATCACGGTCGTTTATATTTCAACGAGAAAAGTATAAGAAGAAGGCTTGGGGTCAGTTGGAGGACACACACACAATGACAGAGCACTGAAACTAAGCTAGAATTATAGGGCATGGTTTGTTAAGAATTTTAGAATTGTTTCAGCTGTAGTGAGGGGCAGTATTGGCGAAGGGTATTGTTTGATCCTAGGCCAAGAGTGAAACAAGGGCAGAGACGCAGAAGACCGAGACAGTGGGGAAGCAACAGCTACGTAGAGCAGCCATAGCCCAGCAGGGGCAACGTAGATACAACAGGAGGCCAGGAGGCTGATGCAGTGCCACAGAAGGATGACGCAGTCCCAAGAGGATTGACGCTGGTCAACCAGGTCAGTGCAGGGGCAACGTAACCCAGTCTAGGGTGACACAAGCCCTTCGTAAGTAACGCAGGCGCTGACGTGGGCCATCAGGGCTGACGCAGAGGGCTTCAAAGAAACCTTTTGTAAATCCCATTTGACGATGTGAATCATTCATTTTCTCTGTCTCCAGAACAAAGGTATAGTTGAAATTTATTTATTTCTCTATCGAGTTAACCAGTTTGGTGCCCATATTTTTTGTACTTAGAATTTTCTTAATAATAAAAACCCTCCAGCAACCAGAAGACCGGTTTTCCCGCATTGGGTTTTTATGGGGACAGTAGTCCAGAAAATCCTTGTTTGTCACTTTTTCATTGTGCATGTTATTCAGTTTAGATCTATATGTGTAGGTTGTTAATGTATTTACTTCGATGTTAATATTGAATATTTCACATTAATAACTTAATGTAAGTAGGAGAAGTAAATCTGAAATTTAACAGTAGGGTTTCTGTTTGAGATATTCAAAAAATTTCACACGGTATCAGAGCCAAGTTGTAGATCTAGCCTAGAACTCCAGCAAGAAATCTAAAGAATCTGTGTTGTAGAAAGCAACAACAATAGATAAACCGGACCAGAGAAGGCAATGCAGCAGCAGAAGGAAGTAGATCTGAACAGAGGCAAGGGTGACGCAATCTCCACGTAGACTCACGCAGGCCCACGCACTTACGCGCAGAGGCAGCGTAGAAGTTGCACTTAGACTGGCTGCTCACGCAGAGGCCAGCTAGGGTGACACATTCCAGAAGTCGTTTGTTGTTCAGAGTGATGGAAGCTAAAGATGCAGACCTTCAACAGTTTTTGGTGGGGTGAAAATTTTGTTGGTATAGAATTTAGCCTAAGCTAAGTTGACGAAGAGCGGGAGGAGAACATATTCTCAGAATATTTCCTGCCAAAGAGATTTGTAGATTGATCAGAGGATCGAAGAGAGCTGATTTGTTTTGTTTGGAAGACTTCCAAGAGAGGGAGTCAGTTGTCAGAGGGAGCAACGCATGCCTTTCTTGATGAGGACCCTAGATCCGAGTCTCTAGCATAGAGAGGAGGATTTGTTCCGACACATTTTTTGAGCAGATGGCACCCCATCGACTACGTGATCAGGATAGGTTGGACGGCTTGTCCAACTTTTCAATCTGGAAGGCCAGAATCCTAGTAGTCATGGAGGATATGGCTTGAGGGAGCATGCAGAGAAAGTCCTGGCCACACCGACCGATGCGGAACTCCTAGAGAATCATGAAGAAGTAGCGGCACATACCAAGCACTTCATTATGGATGGGTTCATAGATCATGTGGTTCCACATATAGCCGAGAAGGCAACGACTCATGAGATGTGGGTAGCTCTAACCACACTATATGAAGGAAGATCCGTCCAAAGGAAGATGCTTCTGGAGAACCAGCTGAGGTTTTTCATAATGGCCAAGGGAGAGAGGAGATCAACCCTTTTCTATCCATACTACAATTGATCTAGGATTAGCTGACTAGCATGGGGGTCAAGGTAGATGACGATGTCATGGTGAGGACTGCTCTCAATGCAGTCACAAAGGACTGGGAAATTTTTTTCCAAAGTCCCTTGGGTAGAGCGGGCATTCCCAACTGGGACAACATGTGGGCTATGCTCCAATAAGAGGAAATCCACCGAATGACCAAAATACAATACAAAAGTGGTTCGAGCAAAGTGAAGAAGGAAGAAGAGGAAGATGCAACCTTGGCATCAAAGAGGCAATAAGGGAGAAAGAAGCATTATCTATCAAAGATCAGGTGTTTCCAATGCAGAAAACTAGGACATTTCGCTCGCAATTGTCCTCAGAAGAAAAAGGACAAGGAAGCTTCTAGCTCCAAGGCTGTTGTGGCAGACGATGGCTCCAAAGATGACGTAGCCATGAGCGCTCATGAACCACGAAAGTGGGGCGACATGGATCTGTAGAGCAGCTACAGAGTGGTGGCGGGATCCTTGAGTAGCCTAACTCTTGGATCACATCCGTGTTACAAGAGCCTTAAGACAGTAGTGGGACAAGTGGAGCAGTGGGTGCAAAGAATCACAGATGGAGCAGAGGTAGAGCTAGATGCTGAGATGGAGCAGCGCAGTGCAGATGCAGCAACAGTGTGGCACCAACAGCGCAGAGGGGCCGATGTGACTTCAGCAGCGCAAAGCAGGCCTGCTTACGCTGTGCAGAGCTGCAGTGGTGTGGAAGAATTCAATGCAGAGGCAGTGCAAAGGAGGTTTGTTTACGAAGAGCAGAGTTGCAGCAGCGCAGCAGCCTATGGAGCTTCAGTGATGAAGATGTAGCCCATCTGACTTGTCTATCAAAGCTTGGGCAGGAGGACTTCAGTTTCTTACTCTCAGCAACTGAGTTGCAGTGCAGCAGTTGGCAGCACGATGCAACAGATTGAGAGGGAACTGCAGTACGGATGTAGTAATGGTGGTGGCAGCTTCATGGCCAACAGTACGGGAGAGCAGCAACAGCATAGTGATGAAGGGCAGCAGGCCAAGCATCGACGCAGAGACCCACACCAGAGATCAGTGCAGAACTTCAGGGTGAAGTATTGTTACTAGGCACTTTCCTCGCTAAGAGGGAGTGTTGAGATTTTGAGGTGTTAGGGTAGCATCGGATGTGCTCTAGCTCCCAAACTTTGTAGAGGGACTAAAGTACATGAGATCTCCAAGACCCAGAAAGCGATTTAAGAAATTCCATCATGTTTAAGAGATATTTAATTAATCAATCTTTTTAATTAAGGACCCTAAGTCTAACTTAGGAAAATTAAAAGATTAAAGTTAATTAAATTAAACATGTGATGAAAATGACTTAAGTCACGCGGATCAACCATCGTCTAAACTTAGTCGTCGATTCAAGATTTAGAACACGACCATTGATGTTTCAACAAGAACAGTATAAGAAGAGGGCTTGGGGTTAGTTGGAGGACACACACACTAGGAAAGCACTAAAGCTAAGCTGGAATTCTAGGGTGTGGTTTTCTAAGAATTTCATGTTTCAATTACAATGAAGATTGGCGAAGGGGATGGTTTAACTTCTGTGCCAAAAGTGCAACAAGGGCAGAGGCCGCATCGAGACACAACGCTGAAGTAGAAGCTACGTAGAGCACCTATAGCCTGGAAATAGAGGGCAAGTAGGAGTCTAGGAGAGTTGACGCAATTGCCACGTAAGGTTGATGCAAACCTCCCAGGAGGACCGACGCCGCGCCCAAGGCAAACACAGGGCTGCGTAACCCAACTGGGTGACTTGAATACACAAGCCCTTCCCAATAAGATTTTCAGGTGGGTCGACGAGGGCTTCGTAGCAAGACCGGGGTTTCTGAAGACCGAAAAGGGCCGAGTTCAGAATCCCGTTTGAGGGTGTGAATCAACTCGCTATGTTCCCGGAATAGAGGCATAGTTGCAGCTTTTTATTTATATATTTCTTTTCGTCGAGTTAAAGCCCCAAATTTGGTGTCCATATTTATTGTACTTAGATTATGCTTAATAATAAAAACCCTCCAGCAGCCAAGAAGACCGGTTTTCCCACATTGGGTTTTTCCAGGAACAATTGTCCAAAAAATCCTTTTGTGTCATTGTGCATGTTATTCAGTTTAGATATGTATGTGTAGCTTGTTAATGTATTTACTTCGATGTTAATGTTGAAGATTTCACATTAATAACTTAATGTAAGTAGAACAAGTAAATCAGAAATTTAACAGTAGGGTTTTTCTTTGAGATATTTAGAAATTTTCACACCGAAGATGATGCGAGTTGGTTCTTAATTGAGCAATAAGAACCTTTGCCTTCCACGGAATGTTAGCTCCAATGTACTCTTTTTGTTGGAGATCATATGTAGGGTTGAATTCTTCAATGTAGTACTTCTTTCTACCCAACTCTTTTCCCCATACCTGTTTACTAAACTTCTCCATAATAAAATTTTTTAGCTCCTTGCTATTTGTGGGACAAGCATTGAGGTAGATATTCCATTTTTGCATCCATGTGTAGTTTTGTCTCATCCATGTTTTCTTTCTTTCATTCATGCCTTCCTTGAAGATAACATTAGGCCATCTAACTACTCCCATTTGCTCAATTCTTTTTAGATATCTTATGAGCCGCACCATAGCAATTGCTTCGATGGGATTTGCTCCTATTTCACTCAACATTATCTCATAAGGTACCGAACTTTTTATTTTGAACTTGCTCATGATCAAGCATTTTTGGATTTTCTCAATTTACTTCCATTTTGAGACAGGGGTGCTGCTAGTCGACAATTCACACCCATATAGCATCACTGGACAAACTAGGAGTCCAAAAAGCACTTTAATCGTTTTCCAATCCCATAACTTTGCCTCTCTACATCTGTTTTGAAGAGCATATAATGCTTTCCACCCTCCTAGGATTCTCTTCTTTCTGCAGTCCTCCCAATTAAGTTTGTTGTTGAAATCGATCCCAAGGTATTTGTACTCATTTACTTCTTCAAGAATGTTGCCTTTAAAGAAGAACATATGCTGACTCTGCTTCCTTTTATTAGAGAAAATCATTATCTTGGTCTTGCTAATATTGACTTGCATCCCCACTGCTCTACAAAAATGCTCAAGGGCATATAGGTGCATCTGCAATCCATGGGCCGATTTAGAAATCAATACAAGATCATCAGCATATGAAAGAAGCTTTATCACAAACTCCCCCAACCGAACACCATCCCCACCTTGCAAATTTAGCCACTCTTCCAGTTTATCAATATATAAACCAAAAAGAGTAGGGGATAGAGGGCAACCTTGCTTGACTCCAATGTCACTTCTAAAGCTTTCTGAAATACCTGTTGAGGTTTTAATTTTGACTTTCACCTCTTCATAAAGTCTATGGACAACAACTCTACAATGTAAAGGAATTTCAAGTTCTTCCATTCTACGCCACAACTTATCTCTAGGGACTGTGTCAAATGCCTTTTTGAAGTCAAAAAAACGGGAGAATACTTCTTCTTTACCCCCCCCCATACCTTTTCAATAATGTGTCTCAACGTGATGCCATGATCCACTGTAGAATGATTCGGCCTAAAACCTGCTTGTCCTTCTGCCCTCTTTTCTTTTACGTCTGCCCACTTGCTGATTCTATTTTCTACCATGCCGCCGAAAAGCTTTGCAAACAAAGGATTGATCACAATGGTTCTATAATTGGATGGATTATTAATGTCTCCACTTTTAAAAAGGGGTATTATTCGGCTAGTTGTCCAGTCTCTTGGGAATCCTTGTTGAATGATGTTGTTGAATATTTCCATGATGTGCAGTGTAAGATTGTTCCTTCCCCATTTTAGATACTCTGCTTGAAGTTCAACAAAGTCTTTTGCCTTTCCTGTTTTCAACTTTTTAATTCCAATCGCCACCTCATGTAATGTGAAGAGCTTTATAGTTGTGTCGAGCCTCGGGGGAGGCTCAACCTCTGATTCTTTCTCATAGAGTTGTCTTGCATATTCAAACCATTGATTGGTTGTAATATTATTTTCTATTTGCTTTGTAGTTGTGTTGATCCTCGAGGGAGGCTCAGCCTCTCATTCTTTCTCATAGAGTTTTCTTGCATATTCAAACTATTGATTGGTTGTAATATTATTTTCGATTTGCTTCTTCTTTGGTTGAAATTTCTGCAGAAAAGCTTTGGGGAATTCTTGCCTAGATATATTAACTATTCTTGCCTTGTTTGCATGAATGAACTCATTTTTTTTTCCTTTTTAGTATCTGCTTATATAACTTTACATTCATCTTTTTCTTGTTTGTATTTTTCAGAATTCTCTTTGCCATTTTGCATTCCTCATCAAACTAAGCATTTACAGGAAAACAATTTGATTCTCCTAACTTTCACGATTTATGATTTTCAACCAGCACGGAGAAGTCCCACCCTCAATGGTCATCCTGAGGGTTGTTATATTAGTTATCAGTGGAAGTTGGTTGTCTCATTGCCTATTGCTTTGGGGTTCACTTGTTTTTATGGTGAAAATGGATTCAGCACAAGCAAAAATCAAAAATTCGTGGGGCACCTAAAATCTTGAAAAAAATCCTAAGACACCAAAAATCTAGAAAGTTTGACAACACTAACCTAGATTTTCAGAAGTGTGCCGCAGACTTTAACAAAATCTTACTAAATTTTCCATTATTTTGTGAAAAAAATTGAAGCGATGGATGAGCAGGTTGATAATCGCAGACATGAATGTACAGAAGCTTGGTTGGAGATTCTCTGTCCTAGGCCGACGTGGAATGGGTTCGGCCTTCTGCTTGCTCAAATGTGCCTTAATGTGCTTCTGGTGGGACGGCGAGAAGGGGGAGTTAGATATGTCACCCTGCAATCATGGAAGTGGGTGCAATAAAAAAAATGGGATGTAAATATTGGTCAATTCTTTCGTGGGATCAATTTGGTTTAGTGATTTTCTGACCTGACATTATAAATTCTGATTTACTTCAAGTTTCTCGGTTGCTTTCTGTTAGGTGGAGTTTGATTGAGTTTGCAATCTTCTTATTCCAATTCCAGTGGTTAGCTGCTCTTTCAAGGCTTGATTTGGGACTGTCGTGCAAGGATTTGGTTGTTTCATTTGGGGTTGGGCTTTCTGAGGCGTTTGTTGAAGTTGTGGAAGAGGGGTTTTTCTCAATAGGCTCTGTTCCTTTCCCCTGTCTGTTTAATGTTTTGGTCGCTAGGTTTTCCCTGTTCATCGACTGCTCCCCAGCGTTTTCTTGGATTAGGTCTTCGGCGGATTCTCTGGTCTTATGCTCTCCTTGGTTTGCTTCTATCTGCTTGTCGGCGCCTGTGTATGGTTTTCGGTCCCCTCGGGCGTGTGTCTCTTATATATTGGCTGACTGCCTGTCCCCTGTTTTTGTAATGCTGATGACTACAATTCCATTTTTTCCTCTGAATTAATTGATATAAAGTCCTTTCCAGTTTATTAATAAAATCAGTTGTGTTTGTAGTATTTTCCTCTAAAAAA
This sequence comes from Pinus albicaulis, assembly GCA_034641835.2. Classification (NCBI taxonomy): domain Eukaryota; kingdom Viridiplantae; phylum Streptophyta; class Pinopsida; order Pinales; family Pinaceae; genus Pinus; species Pinus albicaulis. Next base: position 788,121,421 of record CM076572.1, read on the forward strand.
ATTTGGATTTTTTATTTGTGAAATATAATTAAGTGCTAAGCAATTTTATGGTGCAATTTGTATCATGTTTTTTCTGCAAATTCCATGATATATTTCTTTGAGAATAATTCTCTAGAAATTTAATTAAATAAATAAAAGGGCATATTACATTGAGTCAATTACAATTCAGTAACTCCTCTGAAGTTTCTCCCAATCTTGCTCGCTCAAACTTGTCTAATTTAAATGTAACTATGTCTCCTGGGCAAGAAGATCCAATCATGGGCAAGAAGAAGATAAAGTTTAGTTAGCTTATATGGTTTTAATATTTTAATTTCATAATAAAGAATTCAGCAAGTAGCATAGTATGTCTTTCTCATTTCTATTGTAGGTATTAGTAGGATATGAACAGTGTTTTATTAACAATTATAATTGTAATTTATGTTTATTTTGTTTTTATTTTTTATATTTTGATTAAGTGAAAATGCTTAATATGACATTATAATATTTTTATTGAAATGGGTTATAAAATGTTTTTTTACAAAATAAAAATATTCTATTTTTAGTTTTATTAAATTACTTTTCATGGAGTATCAAATATCCACGGAATATTTAGTTTTGAGGATAAAGGATTGAAATATATCTCAAAATTAATTATAATTTTTTTTAGATTTAATTTAGAAAAAGTTATAAAGTTAAAAATATATTTTTTATAATATTTTGATTATAGAGTTATGGTTTTACATGTGTATTGATAAGTCATGGATTGAACCACGGTATTTTAACAAAGCTTATTTACAAGTTAATATCCATGCTGAAGTTGTGTGTGTATTGATAAGTTATGGATTGAATTTTTGGTATTTTAACAAAGCCTAATTACAAGTTAATAATATCCATGGTGAAATAAGGTGAATATCCCATTAAGAATCTTGTTATATTGTAAGTTTATTGTAAGTATTAAATTTTTATTGTTTATTAATTAAATTTTAATATAGTTACTGAATCATTGTTTTAATTTATATGATAAAATGGATCTTAATTTATAACTCTTATTAATCTAATATGTATATTACGAATTTTCTTTTATCAATGGTTCACAATTTTATTAATTGTTTTTCTTCTACATATATTTTTCCTAACATTTGAAAATATTAGACATATCATTATTTTAATTTATATAGTAAAATAGATCTTAATTTATAACTGTTATTAATCTGATATGTATATTATGATTCTCTTTTATCAATTGTTTATAATTTCATTAACAAAACAAAACAAAAAATTGTGTTTTTCTTATACATATATCTTTCTTAACATTTGAAAATATTACACATATAATCTTTACACCTACACATCTCTTCATATAAAATTGTAAAATACTTCTCAGCACAATAAATTAACAACATCATCACTTTTAATATTTTAATATTAAATTTATAAATATTTTTTAATATTTTATTATTAATTTTATGAATATTTTTTTAATATTTTAATATTAATTTTGTGAATATTGCTTTTACTATTTTAATATCAATTTATAATTATTTATTAAATAAATTAAAAATTAATTAAAAATACAACAAAATAATAATTCAAATATCTTAAATATCATACTATCTCAATATTAAAAATTTTGAAAACAAAATACGAAAATTAATTATTTGAAATAAATTTTCAAATAAAACAACTTAACTGCCAAGTATCAAATAACTCTCTTTTAAAGAGTGTGTTTGTATTCAGGATTAATAACTAAAAAATAAAGGTTTATTTTTTTCCTAGTCAAATAAGCCTTTATAATACATAGCATTATGGTAAAGAGGATGTTATTTTTACTTGTAAATAATTATTTATTTATTTTTAAGTTTAAAATAATTTATAGTTTAAGAATATTATTTAGTTTTAAGGGTTTGGTATTATTAAGTGTACAAAAAATAATAATAATTTCAGATATATATGTAATTTTTTATTTTAAAGAAAATAAAGGAGATTATAGTTTCCTGGAGTATTTAGGTTGCATCTAGTTCAATATCATATTAAAACTTATCATTTTTTGTTTTTTCCAATACTAGAATTACTTTACAAGAATTTATGTATTTTACATTTGCAAAAAGTCCAAAATAACAATAAAGAGAATGAAAAAAATAGAGATTGGATGACAAGTACTTAATATGCATCTCAAATCCCATTAAGTACCTCATCACTTCATATTTTCCCTAGGGTTACATGTGGGTTGTATCTAAAAGGATTAGTAGAAAAGCAAGAATCTGATTTTTTTTTGTTAGCAAAAAAAATGGGCATACAAAATCTTTTAGAAGAGAATGCTATTCTCATATATAGTTGATTGAGTTTAATTTATGCTATGAAATAATTTGGAGTTTAAAATTGTTCTAATTGTTAGGAGTCTAAAATATCTTCGAAGGTTATAGGAAAATAGAGTTGGAAACTCATTTTCTTCTCATTTTGTGGTGTATATGCAGTTTCTTGTTTTGAAGAAAATTGAGAGAATTGTAATTTGTTGACAAATATTTCTCTTATATCTAGTTCAAAGTATCTCGTTAATTTTTTCACTTTGTTGTCCTTTTTGTATTGTGTGTAAATTCAATGGCAGTGATTTTCATATTACACATTGCAAAAAAGGTCCAAATAAGAATAGAGTTCCTTAGTAAAGGTTCAAAGTTTGAAAGACAAGTATTTAACATGAACCTCAAATCCCCCCTAAACCCCCATCATATTTGGGACGAAGGTCACATTTTCAAAACAAAATTAGACTATATATATATATATATCATTCCCCTTGCAATATAAAAACAAATAATTAATTTAAAAGTGGATTTATTAATAGCAGCTCATCAAAGTGACATTTTATAAATATTAAAATATAACAATACCAAGGATTTCAATTACAATATATCACAAAATCATGAACTTATGTTCGAAATAGTTAGTGCATAAAATTTAATGGATAAGAAAATCAATATGGTTAAACGGACCATAGAGTTTGTGTAATATGAAAAGGAGATTTGACAACTTATCTTGAGATAGTATATATATGTTAACTTAATTTATTATGTGTCACTTTCCTCTCTTACGTATGTATTATACATGTGATGCCATGGCCTACAATTCCTATATCCAAGCTCATTTCTTTCAAATATTTCCCCCCTCATGTAATTGGTAGAAGGATTGGAAGCTATCTTCGCTTGACTCTCGACAGCATAACAGTTGATTGATGCTCAATATTTTCACATTCTGTGAAAGTCTAGAGATGTTAAACGTTCTATTGTAGTTTTCTACAAAAGGCTAAAGCAGCCATCCCATTTCATATCCATTTTTCCTCTACCTCTTAAAAAACAATTTATAATAACTATTAGAACATGAACATTATTTCTGTGTAATTTATTAAGAGTTAAAAATATTACTTTAAATTTTGCAATACCAAAATAATATATTATTTAACAATAAAGATGACACACTAAATTTTGGATGGCCTCACAAGTGGCAATTGTGACAAATTTATACTCTGCAAATCTAGCCCAAAGTGGGCAAAGGAAGCAACTGGCATTTAATTATTGTGTAAACTATTAGAATATTGTTATTATAGGGGAGGATTAGAGTGGAAAGAGTGAGGACATGATGACAAAGCTAGAAATGTGGCTATCATAATGAACTACCACATCACTAGTTGATGACAAGGTCCTTTGTGCTCTACCAACAATTTGAGGAAATGTGGTTGCCACACAAAAGTTTTAAATGATGAATGGGATCCCTCAATTTTAATGAATCAAATAGGTCAGCATGGACTACTTGGCCCAATGATGATTTGACTACCTCTTCTATTATACAACTCATAGTATGTAATATTTTAATATTTTTTATGGCATTCAAAATTGACTCATTGATGATTGGTTGTCTTTTTTATTGTCTTCTAAGTTGTTTTTTGGTAATTAGTGAACATTAATAAAATTGTGTAATTTTTAGTGTAATTGACCTATCCTGTGAATATTAATAAATATTTGTATATTTTATCAATAGCATTTATTTTTCTAAATAGGTATAAAACATATTGGAAAAAGGGTCACAACTAGAGTACCACAAATCTATTGTCAAGGGTGAATTAAAGATACTCCTTACTTCAAGGACCCTTAAGTGGCTTTATATCAAGACCATTACCTAATTATAAACATTAAGATGGCTAAATAGATTCATGTAAAATGTAAATGTTGGTAGGAAGCTCATAATATAGGCAGTCTTTGCTCTCCTAGTCCTATGGTTATCATTTTTAAGTTAGTGTGCCAATAATCAAATGTATATTTACAGCCATTGCCAGCAAGCTAACCTGGATAAGGCCCCGCAATTGAGACCATGAACGAAGAAAATATATTTACAAAATGCCTTCAAATTCTAAGGTTCAGTGGATGCACCTCTATAGAACCATATGGAAGATAAAAATCCATTTTCCAAAAAAGTGCATGCCATTCAAGAAAGCAGGACATACTTTTACAGTTGTTGCATCACCTCCCTGAGAAAATACAATGGCCATATTCTATGTGCAACACCCTTCACATGTCTTTTTTTGAAAAACGAGACGTTGCATAGTTTAATAACCCAAAAATCATATTGAACCAAATTGTAAGAAATGTAAAAATGGAGCTGACATGCAAACACGATGATCCTATTAAACCCTAGGATAGAGTACAGTTGTATAATACAGTTTATACCGGTGAACATACATTAGATTTTCATATTTAAACAAATGCATATCCATACTCATTGCCAACAAGCTAGCATGGATAAGGCCCCACATGAGACCATGAGCAGAGACGAGAACATTTACAAAATGCCTTCAAACTCTAATGCTTGGTGGATGCACCTCTACAGCATCATGTGAAAGATAAAAACTCACCATCCAAAAGTTTGCATGCCTTTGAGAAAATGTCAAACCTAATTTTATAATTGTTGCATCACCTCCTTGAGAAAATGCAATGGCCATGTTTCGTGCCCAAGACTCATAACATAGCTTTCTCAAACAAAACAAGACCATTTCCTATTTCAATAACCCAAAAGTTATGTTGAACCAAATTGTAAGAAATGCAAAAATGGGGCTGATATGCGAACATGGTGATTCTATTAAACAACCCCAAGCAGAGGCTACAATTCTATATTAAGGCTTATATAGGTAAACATACATTATATGTGTATATTTATGAAAGCTTCCACATTAATCAGGCTAAATATGCACACACAAGGACATAAATGAGTTTGTAAGACAATATGGGCACCCTTGTATTAGAAAGTCCTAACAACTCGTTCAGGTCAAGCAACCATAAACCATAATTGTACGTGTATTTGAGGTTGGCAGCTGCAAGTGTGTGAATCTATCAAAACAGATTTCTTCTGCCTATGTCACCTCAGGCCAATAGAGCTTTACCTCCAAACATATTATTTGAAAAAACCCATTGCAATATGTGTTGTATTCTATGATCACAATCGAAATACATTCCTAGACAAATTTTCTAGAATCTAAAGAGAGTTCACACCTTATACAACAGACTGGAAAAATTCTTATAGACATGCAGAGATAAAAGAACTAAAAAAATACTATTCAAATTCATCAGTACAAAAGCTTGAATGCTATTAAGAAAATCTGGAATCTTAGCGGAAAGCATGGAAAGGTTTAAAACTAATACATTCGGTTCATTCACCCCCTTCGCATCTGGTGTGCTTAAGGAATCAGATGATGCCTCTCAAAAGGGCACCTCGCTACTTCCTTGAGGCTCGCCATCATTAGTTGTTACTAAGGCTCTTGAAAATTCTGTTCCTTTGAATCACTCTTTCAAGATGTAATCGGTCAATCCCAAGCACTCTCCTTGGAAAGGAAATCCTTGTTGAAGGGTACTCTTTCATTGTAGAGAACCAATATCACCCCTCCATTATGAATTCCTTTTAAGCGGGGATAATGCATACATCCATGATTACAAAAAAATGCCCTGATCTACAAATTCAATGGACAATAACCCACATGTACAGATCACATTCACTGGATTGGCTCCAATTGGACAACATAAAACAGTTACTCTTTGTTCAAAATGATTTCCTATCATTTATTATAAAAACCTGAATGACTATAGAAAGGTCATAGAAGAGAAATCATAGTGGCAGAATTGGCCTCTTTCTTAGAACCATGGTCACCTGAATTTCATCATACCTTGACTATTTCCTCAACCCCAATATAGGTGAAATTGTTGAACCTCCCCCTCTACCTGTGGAAAGAGCCTAGAGGAGACCCTCCAAAATAATTGGAGACACTTTAGGAAAGTATATTAAGTCTGATCCAAGACAGGAGGAGAAGGGTACTTTTACCTGTGCCACAATATGTGAAAGTTGGACCTGAGTAAAGGTTTACCAGATAGGATTATGATACTCAAGATCTGAAACGGACCCAATGGTTGGACTTCTGGTCTTCTACAACACACTCTTCAAATGCGGAACTTGGAAGCCTTTAGATGCTCCTATAATGCTTTAAGTGACAAATATCCTAAGTTTCAGGAAACGTTGGGTAGAGGGTCGTTCCCCCCTAGAAACGAAACGGAAACGTGTTTCTACATACCTTACGGCCAGGAAACTTTATTTTTTTAAATTTTTGCTCCCTGCCAATTTAGGAGTGATAGAGGGAGCTATTGAAGATTGGAAACAAAATTTTTTGAGTAGGGCAGCCTAATGTTCAAGCCTATGGCCCTAGTGTTGATATGCAGTTCATGGTAATGTTAAATTATTAAAGTAAAAGGATGAAAATGAATTCTCCTTTATCTTTCATTTTCATCCTTTTACTTAAATTTTTAATGTTACCATAAAATGACTCGGGATGTTTGAGAGTGGTTTCACCCTCAATGGATTTCATATGGAGAAAGTAGAATTTTAGATCTCACTCAAAATCCAGCATACTTATCATTTTTTCAATATTTTAGGATTGGGGAGATTCAATGTTTCCAATGCATTTTGTCATGTACTAGGGTATGGAACTTTTATATAATCAAGAGAACCAAGCCCTCTATGCAGGGGAGACTCCCAATAATCAAGAGCACCTAGGGTATTAGGGTATGGAACTTGTATTTAATCAAGAGCACTAAGGTCGTTCGACTATGCAGGAGGATACTCCCAATCAAGCACGAGACAAGAAATTAGAAATTTCTTGTGGCTGATTTTGGATATTGCTATTTTCATTATGTGAACATTTATGAGTAAATGTCATGTAAATTTAGAGACTTATAGTTTATGAATTTATATTGGACAATTTAATCATAATGTAATAAATTAAAATGTATCATGTATGCTTTATGATTGCACATATTTCTTAAATATATATATATATATATATCATGTTTCCCCATTTCCAAAATTTGGGGAGGTCCTGTTTCGTACTCGTACCCATTTTGGAAACTCGTTTACATTTCCCCGTTTTGTGCAACTTAGCAAATATCCACCGCCTGTGAAGAGGTAAGATACCATTACACTAGGGCCCCCTTGCAGGAGCATGCCAATCAATTTTTTTGAGGAATCAAACATTTGTGATAGCTATAACGACACCTTGCTTTCACTGACCCAATGGACCTCTTATGGCTAAAAATGCAGGCTATCTTTTGTTGAAGAATGTAACTAGTTTCGGTCTTCATAATTGTATTTGAGTCATGATGTAATATATTTGTCAAAAGAAAGAAATATTATTATAAAAGAAATTGACTTATTAAAACATGGGTTTCATGCTTGGGTCAATTGTTTATAGGTCAAAAGTCTCCATTGTAGGCTTCTAGGGTTTATGTCAATTATCCTTGTCCATGTCATAATGTAATAGACCCTTCTTCGGCTTCATTTGTCAAGAAAGAAATTTATTTTTATGTAAAATAGGCCAATTAGGCCTCCTCCACCAAGTCGGCCTCAACGAGGGAATTCGACCTCACACACACATACTATATAAAGGCAGTGATTCGACTCATTTGGAGGACACTCTCTCAACAAGTTCGATCTGTAGTTGCTGGAAGCAGAAAAAGATAATGCAATTGTTGGAGAAGGATTGAAGAAGCTGGAAGACCAAAGTCGGGTTCTTGGGAAAACTATCTCTCACATGTGTGAAGTTTCTGGATTGTCACTGGGCCAAAATTCTAAAGTTGTTGGGGTCAAAGTTCTAGGTAGTTGTTGGACCGAAATTCTAAAGTTGTTGGGATCGAAGTTTTGGGTAGTTTTTGGGCCGAAATTCTGAAGTTGTTGGGGGTCAAAGTTCTGGGTTGTTGTTGGATTGTAGTTGTTGGACAATAAGAGACTACTAAAGTTTTTTGAATCATATTGGAAGGTTGACTCGGTGGTGCAGGAAGGAATTTTGGGTCCAAGGTCTCAGTCTATCTCAATTTGATTTACTAGTGGAAGAGTTTGAATGGGATTTTCTGTTGAGAATTTGGTAGGGCAGTGATTAATTCAAATTCTCTTCTTGATAATTACTTGATAACTTGCTTCTTTTACTTATGTCTTCTCTTATTAGCTTATTATGTCTTTCATCAAGTCAATTACCAAAAAATACAAGAGACACAAATTTAGGCTCTTCAAGCCAAGGCAAAAACCTCTCCCTCTTGGGGAGGAAAACCCATGAGAAATTCTTCTTATAGAATTTCATATGACAAGTACCATGACCATAACACGGACCCTTGACCGTTGTATGCCTCCAAGACCTTGTTAATGCTTCTTCCTTGACTCCTTAGGTTGATCCTTATTCTCTGCACCGCCCTGCACTAGGATTAGAGAGCTTGGTCTCTAGCTATCTTCTTCCTTCTTTCTGCATTGTTTTTCACTTGATACTTGATTAGAATCTGGATCAAGGGCAAAAATTAGCTCAAAAATGAAAGTACTCGTAATTGCACCAAACTAGATTCAAAGTGACCGGTCTGTCGCAAGGATTCTAACGCAACTCGTTTCCTTGAAAACCGAGTTCGGATGAAGGAGTTATGGTCTGTTGATCATCATTCAGAACAGACAAAAAAATTTTAATTTATTGTAGAACAGGTACAGCTGATGACATGGCAGTCTAGTCATCCTGTAGAGAATATTCTTCAGTTTTGTCCAATGGGACTGTGACAAGTGTCACTGTTGGATTCTCTAGTTTGGTTTGTGAAGGTAGAATTTTTCCAATGACCTCCCAAGCTGAATTTGGGTTCATGATGATTTTTATGTGGGAAACTATTATTTTTATGTATAAATCAATGTTTATTATATTAAATCCCAAATCAACGTTACGTTTAAATGGTGGTAATTTATAACTAAGGTTTGAATTGAATTGGGTGGAGCGTAATACATTGTTGGCTCATAAACCTATGGTGAACCTTACATTGTTTTTACTTTGGTTAATAAAACAAAGTCTGTTACCCACGTTGATTTTAATTCATGCATAATGCAAAAGGTGTGTATGGGTGCGGAGGTCGGGATTCGACCCCCGAGACCTCCGCCCTACCACTCAAACCAATTACCAACACGTCACAAATGGAGGATTTGAAAACCTTTGCGGAGAAATAATATTTAAAGGCAATGTGGATTCTGAGGGCGGGAATGGAGCAGATCAACCCTCCTCCCAATGAAAACGTGACAAATATCTCATTCTTAAGCGCCCAATTAAGTACGGCTTAGTGCACACTAAGCATGCTTATCCATTAATTAATCTCCAGATTAAGTTGCCAGAAATTTTGGAGGAATCTCCAAATCCGGCTTCACTTCCAAATTCGGTGGAGCTAACTGACAGTTTTCCAGATTTAGAGGTAGAATCTAGGGGAAACTTTAATGAGGCCTATCTTGGTCAATTTTCGACCAATTTTTGCTCAAGGATAGTCATTGTAAGTATATTGGCATGCTCTGAATCCATTGGAATAGTTTGCAAAGGCAATGGAGCTCATCTACAAGTTTTTTTTCGCACGTTGAAGAATTTTGAAGCTTGGGGCCACCAGGAGGGAAGGCCATGCACAGATCAGCTGAAGGCCAATTTCAGTGACTGAATAGTCAATTTTTTATGTATTTGATGCTCTAAACACATTAGTACATTTTATAGAGGCGTTGGATCAAATCTGAAGGTGTTTTTGTCACTTTGGATATCAAACAAGCCGATGGCCACCGAGGTTGGAGGTCAAGCCTAGAGGAGCTGGTAACCAAATTCAGAGATTGGATATTCATTCTTGGGGTTTCATGTCTTCTGAAGCCAATGGAACAGTCAGAAAATCCATTGGAGCGTCACAGATGCTTGTAACCAGAATTTTGATTCATAATCCCAAGAGGTCCTAGCTAGTTAAAGCAGGTCCATGGAGATGTAGCCCAAGAGGGGTGAACTCCATCATCATCCATTGTGTTATGTGATTGTTGTAATTTATTTTGTTACATTTGGTTTGTTTTTTATGAGTTTTAAAAATCTAATTAACTCATAATTATGTCATCAAAGACACATGAAACTTGACAGTTTTACCCCTTCACAAATGGTTAATGAGACAATCCTTACACACATTTTTAATATTGATGAGGGAGCTTGCATAGAAATAACAATTTTGTCCATATTCATATCAAGTTGGTATCAGAGAAAAATTTTAGCTCATTTTAGCCAAGAATTAGCTATTGGCTCTATAGCTATTGGTTGTTGAATTTGTGCAAGGAGAATTTAACAGTGTGCAAGTTTATGTGTGAAGGAAAATAAGTCAAGATTGAGAATTGAGATCTCAAATCATAGCAAATAAGCTTTGTATGCATTGCATGTGTGATGGCAGCCTCATTAAGCAATGTTTCTAATCCATCTTCCTTAACAAAACTCTTTGATAAAGAGATGTTGCAGAAACTCTACATCATGATTGATAGGATGCAAGAGAAGTATGAAGATAATAGGAAGAGTGTTAAACTTCAAGAGCATTTGATTGCCATGAAGGAGGAGAAGCAATAACTTCTTGAAAAGATGCATGAGATGGAGACTCAACTCTATATTTCCAAGGAAGCCTTAGCCAAGCATGTACTTGAAAAAGAGGTATGCATTTCAAGTTTATCTTCAATTTCCTCTCAAGATGAATGTGTAGGTTCTTTTGAAAGACACACTAGAGGAATAGGGTCCAAATTATTGATGAAAATGAGCTATTAAGGTAAAGGATTGGGCAAACATACACAAGGCATAGTTGAGCCAATTGTTGTTTAGAAAAGGCCTAAGTATTTGGGTCTTGGTTATGGACAACATGATGGAGAAAGCTCTAAATCCAAGAAGGCATATGAAGGTGTTCCAATAAGGAATTTCATTTCATGTTCATTACCTCAATCTTGTGAAGATTGTGTTCATGATGAATACAGCATTTTTACAGCCACTTTGCAAGAAGGTGCTCATAGGCATGCAGCTAATGAGAATGGCAAACAAGAGGGTGTTTAAAGCTCTAAAGTCTTTAAATGCATTGTTGGTATTTTGAAGATAGTCATTACCTCATCAAATTCACCTCCTCAATAAGTCGACAAAGGTGAATGCTCAAGGTATAATTCTGTTTTTAATCAAGTTGCTTTTGATTATGATAAACATGGAAAATTCTCACATAATATTTGGAGAAAAGTTGCATGTTCATTTTGTGGTTTGAATAATCATAATGTTTCAAGGTGTTGGAAGAATATAGATGTGCACATGAAACTTTTGAAGTAAAGGAATCAGAAAGTCAAAGACAAAGCAAACCATGTTGAAAAGAAGAGGCAATTTTTTTTCACTCATTGCCATAAGCAAGGTCATCTTGTAGACAAGTGTTGGACTTTGTATGCAGCAGTTCATCCACAACATTTGAAGCAGGTGGAGAAAGAGAATGAAAAGAATGGAAAAGAATATTCCATAATTAATGTGGGTCATGATGATTCACTTGATGATGATGTGCAATTGAAAGAAGCGCCATTGAAATGATTTGGTAAGAGATGGTTAGATTTCTTATCCAATTAAGGCTTTGCATGTATTTTGATTGATGCAATTCTTTGCCAATGGAATGCATGTTGCATGTTTACGCCAAGAAGGTGTGTTGAAAGTGGAGTATGTTGACTCACTTTATTGCAACAATATTTGTTCATTTCAGCTTTAAGTACATATACATATGAATGGAGTTCTTGTACTTATGATTGTACTTGTGAGAGAGTTGAAGAATTGTATACATGCATGAGAGTTTGTGTGTATGAACAGTGAAATTTTGATGGTTTCATTTTGCTTGAATATGCATGAGTAATTGACATGTGTTGTTCGATTGCTTTGTTTAACATGTATGTTGTCAACTTGAGAGTGTTGATCATGTTCACATGCATGAGTGTCGACATGTGTTGGTCAATTGGGTGTTGCATACCTGTCATATCGACTTGGAAGAGTTGATTTTGCCTCCAAGGATGGAAAGGAGATGTTGACGAAGTGTTTCATGAGATGTGAAATTCTTTTTTTTTTGGAAAAAGAATCGTCAAGTTGCTATACATGCTTATGCTTGACTTGAGAGTGATTTGTTTGAAGAGGTATGTTTTTGTCGATTTATGTTTGGTTGATAAGTTTTGACACAGAGATGTAAAAGTACAAGGTGATGTTCACATGATGTGAAATTAGTTTCTTTGAAGGAGCAAGAGGATATGTCGTCAAGTTGTTTCTTGCATGACGTGTTTTCTGATTGATGGTTGAATCTGAATTTTATGTTTGTGATACGATGTCAAGAAATTTTGCAGCCATTGTAGACCGTTTTATGTGTTGACACCAAGAAGAGAAGGAGATGGTGAATGCATTCTTCCATATGTGGAATTTGGAATCGTGGAGGTAAAAGAATGGTCATTTCTTTTCTTGTTTTTACTGATGTTGGAAGCTATTTGTTATAGTTCACTTATTGTGCAAAGGAGGAACAAGATTTCAATGGGAAGGCACCGAGGAATCGATTTGGTACAACAAAAGTGTTATATCAGCAAGCAGCCAACAAGTGTTGGTATGGGTCAGCAGCAAAAGGAGAACAGTGGTTGAAGAGCCAAGCCATTTGCAAGGAAAGTCAAGGCATGTTAGTGATGAAGTGGTTGTCATAGCAATTTCTCCAAGTAGAATAAAGATGATAGAACTTGGCAAACAAAAGAGAGTTCATCTCTCATCAGATAACCAACTTTTGTGAGTCCAAAAGCATGTCAGTGGGAAGGAGTGATCAGAATCTGGATCAGGCGCAAAAATTAGCTCAAAATGAAAGTGCTCAGAATTGCACCAAACCGAATTCAAAGCGATCGTCTCGTCGCAAGGAATCCAATGCAACTCATTTAACTGAAAACCGAGTTCGGATGAATGAGTTATGGTCTGCTGATCGCCATTCAAAACAGGCAAAATTTTTAAAAATTATTGCAGAACAGGTACAGTTGATGATATGGAAGTCCAGTCAGCATGCAGAGAATCTTCTTTAGTTTTGTCCAAAGGGACTGTGACAAGAGTCATTGTTGGATTCGCTAGTTTGGTTTGTGAAGGTAAAATTTGTCCAATGACCTCCTAAGGCTGAATTTGGGTTCATGATAATTTTTATGTAGGAAATTATTATTTTTATATATTAAAGTTGTATATATATTTAAAACTTTATATATATATATATATATATATATATATATATATATATATATATATATATATATATATATATATATATTTAAAACTTTATATATATTTTTAATTTTCACATATTATATATATTAAATCTCAAATAAATGTTTCAACATCTGTTACCCACGTTGATTTTAATTCATGCATAATGCAAAAGGCATGTATGGGTGCGGAGGTCAGGGTTCGACCCCTTGACCTCTGCACTACCACTCAAACCAATTACCAATGCACCATAAATGGAGGATTTGAAAACCTTTGTGAATAAATAATATTTAAAGGTAATGCGGATTCCGAGGGCGGGAATGGAGTGGGCCAGCACTCCTCCCAATGGAAACTCGACAATTGTCTCAGTCTTAAGCACCCAGTTAAGTGTGGCTTAGTGCGCACTAAGAATGCTTATCCATTAATTAATCTCCAGATTAATTTGGTGGAAATTTTGGAGGAATCTCCAAATCCGGTGCCACTTCCAAATTTGGTGGAGTTAACTAGCAATTTTCCAGATTTAGAGGCAGAATCTAGGGGAAACTTTAATGAGGCCTATCTTGGACAATTTTCGACCAATATTTTCTCAAGGATAATCATTTTTAGCATATTGGCATGCTCTGAATCCATTGGAACATATTTCAGAGGCAATGGAGCTCATCTACATGTGGTTTTGGCACGTTGAAGAATTTTGAAGCCTAGGGCCACCAGGAGGGAAGGTCATGCCCAGATCAGCTGAAGGCCAATTTCATGAGTGAATAGTCAACTTTTGATGTATTTGATGCTATGAACACAGTGGTATGGTTTATAGAGGCATTGGAGCACATATGAAGGTGTTTTTCTCAATTTGGAGATTAAACAAGCCCATGGCCACCGGGGTTGGAGGTCAAGCCTAGAGGAGCTGGTAACCAAATTTGGAGATTGGATAGTCATTTTTGGGGTTTTCATGTCTTATGAATCCAATGGAATGGTTATAAAATCCATTGGAGCATCACAGATGTGTGTAATCAGACTTTTGACTCATAACCCCAAGAGGCGTGAACTACATCATCATCCATTGTGTTATGTGATTGCTGTGAGTTATTTTACTGCATTTAATTTGTTGTTTATGAGTTTTAAAAAACTAATTAACTCATAATTGCCTCATCAAATACACATGAAACTTGAAAATTTTACCCCTTCACAAATGGTTAAATGAGACGATCCTTAAACACATTTTTAATACTAATAAGGGAGCTTGCATAGCAATAACAAGTTTTCTCATATTTAGATCAATACTTAGAGAAAATCGGTCTCTTTTTACCAATATTTAACGCAGAACTTTGGCCTTCAATAATCTCCTTTCTTAGATATCCAAGCGACTTCTCTATTTGTTCTTCTTCCAGTACTTTAAAGATAGCCCTGAACTGAATAGTGATGACTCTAGAAACTCATCCTTGTCCTTCGCTGAAATTGCAGACTCTTGAGATCCACATTGTAATTGCTGATTGTTTTATAACCATAGAAATATAATAACTTACTTCCTTGTTGACATGTCCTCTTCTACGCATTAAACCAAAGTTCTTATCCTCCTTTCTCGCACTTTTCTTTAGTCCTGAAGCTCGCTCTAAATCACAGAGTACTTTTCCAAAAATTGTGTCAAACTGAAATACGCAGGTTCCTTTAAATATTTGATAATGTCTGTAAATAAGTCGACTTGTACTTTAGTTATGAGGCTGACTTGAACAAGGGTTACAGGTCGACTTGTAGAGCGTATCTTCCAGCGTAATGAAGGTTGTCTTGAAGGTTGGTTTGAGTAGTAGTGCTATTGTCATACTTGAGCCATTTCTTTAAGGTTATATGATAAGGTCTTGAGGCATACTTCTTTGAGTAGAATATTCATGTACATGACTCTTAATTAGTACATCTATGACAAGATGATAAATCCCTAGAAGACATCAAGAAGAAGTCTTTTGACCTATAATAAAAACCTTGCCCTGAAACCCATGAAGCAAGCATAAAAAAATACATTTTATTATCTTTGTCTTCTTCATTACATAAATACATAATTACATAGTCAATATGAAGACCAAACCTAGTTACACTTTCCAATATTTTCCCCTATAGAGAGGTTTTAGCCCTCGCTAAGTGCCTATATATGGTGTCCTTGATCTTCATGTTTTGATTTGATGATTGTATGATGAAAAGAAAAACATTGACAAAGTTAATAAGAACACTAGAATATCACAAGTAATTATCAATATAAGAAAATATTTTTTCCTTTCCAATTTTCTAACATGGTATCAGAGCTAAGGTGAAGAAGAAAGAAAAAGGAAACTTGAAGATCTACTGAAGAAAAGGGGATCAAAGGAAGGTTATTAAAGAAAAAGGATTATATAAGGAAAGAAGCCTACTATCTATAGGAACTATGTCAACTACAATGAAGGGAGAAAACAAGCTAGAAGGAGTCTCCAACTACATGGCATGGAAAAAAAGGATAGATCTTATCCTCGCTATGCACAAAGTTTTGGACCTTGTTCTAGGAAAAGTCAAGAAGCCTAAAAATGAAGCAGAGAAGGAGAAGTTCAGAGAAACTAGAATCTTGGCCATGAATCTAATAGTATATGGAGTAAAGGACAACTAAATTCCATACATATCCAAAATAGACTCCGCTCAAGAAATGTATGAGGCTCTCTCCAAATTATTCACCAACAAGAACATTGGTCAAATAGCAAGCCTCAAGAATGAAATAAGAACAATAAGGATGACAAGAGACAATATTGCATCATCATATTTTGTAAGGATATCTAGAATAAGAGATGAACTCCAAGCAATAGATGAGATTGTACTAGAAAAATAACTAGTAATTGTTTCTCTTCTAGGTCTACCAAAATCTTGGAGTTAGCAGTTGGAAGGATACTCCAACCTTTTAACAAATGTGGAATGCATGCAGTTAAGAAGAAGCTTGAATATCAATAGTAAACAACAAGGAGGATGAAGAATACAACACCTCTAATGACTATTCTACTCATCACAAGAAGAAGGGAACATTCAAGAAGTTCAAAGGACCAAAGAAGAAATTTGACCTATTTAAGGTTGAATGCTACAATAGTCATAAGATAGCTCATTACAAAAGCCAATGTCCTGAGAATCTAAGAAATAAGAAGAGAGAGAGAACATGTGAATGTTGTTGATGAAGCTCCACCTACGAGAAACTAAACTGAAGAATCAGAAGTCAAAGACTTATACTACTATGTCCTCTCCTACATATCCTTCTTAGTCTTGAATTGTTTTCCTTTATGTTTTGATTTCTAGATTTTGTAGGTCTAACACGTCGTGTTAGAACATTTTTTAATTATAAGATGTAGATATCCCTCAGAAATATTGGATTAAGAGGGAGCCTTCACCATTTTACCAAAAGATAAGTGTCGTGTTCCTTGTTTTCTCTTTTAAGTTTGGTTTCCCTCTCATATCAAAATTTGTTTGTATTGTACGCTAATAACCTTCCATATTTTCCTTGATAGGAAAGCTTGTAGAATACACAAAGGTTGTGGAGGAAACTTCAAAGGAAATAATTGAATCATTAAAGAAGTTTTTTTGCAAAGGAATCCCTTCAAGAAATGATGTCCTACAAGGTTTGTGAAAGAAAAACTCAAGCTATGTCTTAGGCCACAAGTTTTGTAATAAAGTTCTCTTCATGTAAAAGGTATGATCATTCTTCTTTTGAAATTTGCTTTATATTATTGGCATCATTATGTCTAGGTTTTGAATCATAGAGATTCGTATTAGGGTGATTAATCATTAGATTGAATTTAACCCATTATACTATCTCTTGTTATTTGATCATTCTTATGAAACCCTAACCCTTAGGTTTCATTGTAAAACCCTAGTCTCTTGTTGCTAAGGCTGTGTCAATGTTGATTGTGAAACCCTAGTCTCTTGTTGCTAAGGCTATGTCAATGTTGATTGTGAAACCCTAGTCTTCTTAGGGTTTGTTGATAAAGTCTATAAATCCTATTCTTTTGAAGTTTAAAGTTTTGATAATGTCGTGGTAAAAAAATTAGTCCTTTAGGGTTTGTTGTCAATGGCTAGGTTATATAATGAAACCCTAGATTTTTAGGGTTTGGTGATTAACAAAACCTGTATAGTAAGATCCTAGGAATGAAATCCTAGGTGTAAATTCTTTTGCATTATTGAAACCCTAGTCTGAACAAAATTGTTGTATATCTAACTTTGATGTATTGATGTTTGTATCTAGGGTTTACCTAATAAATATTGATATGAGATACTAATGCATGATAATGAAACCCTAGATATGTATATGAAAGTACGATATCTTAATAGTTGATGAAATCTAGGATATATAACAAAACCCTAGTAGAGATTGATATTCTAGGACATGAAAATATTATTGATATGATTTAGCTTTGATGATCAAATTTAGGGTTTGCAACAAACCCTAGTAGAGTCTGACATGTAAATTCTAATAAGCATATTGTTGAAACCCTATGATTGGAATTTTATCTGATTGAATCACTAATATCTAAGGCTTTGTGCATCAAATATGGAGTCTAGGGTTTATGACAAAACCCTAGCAAGAAGTTAAAGTCTAGTAAGTAAAAAGATGTGACCCTAGCTGATTATGACCCTAACTAAGTTTAGGTATCTAATGTCTAAAGTTTCAATGTTTTGATGCTTCCATTGTAATGACATGATTTTGATATTCATGTTTCTATATATTTGTATTTGGTTGTACTTGCCATTAAAGTCTTGCAGGTACATAATCTTCAATATGTTGAAGATTTTCATAATAGAAGATGTTTGATAATAATGATGAGCACGATGGAGGAAGCTATAGGAATGATGATGATCAAGATGACCTTGATGCAATAAGAAAGGATGTGTTGGAAATATTGTCATTGATGGCAAAGGAGGCAGCGCTGAAGCAGAAACAGGCAAAGAAGGCAGCGCAGAAGCAGAGGAAGGCAAAGGAAGCACAGTGAAGGCAATGGAGGCACAGCAAAAGCACTAGAGGCAGCAAGAAGAATGTCAAAATGTAACAGTCATAGAAGCACAGTGAAGAACCGTTATCGGAAGGTAGAGACAGAGGCAGAGCGACAGAAGCAGCAGAGGCAGAGACAGAGGCAGAGAGCCGTTATAAAATTCCGAGAATCGCACACTTCAAACGGTGTTATACATATAATATAAAACAAATATTATTCCGGGAATCGCATGACCCATTGGCAATGTATACATATTTATCTGTTATATATATGTGTGAAGCGCATCATATAAACAATAGTCAAGGCATATACATTAATATATATATTTAAGTGGAGCGCGTTATGATCAATGGTAAGGAATTAATATACGGTGGGACCCCTCCCCAATCGCAATCGGAGCATCGCAATATGAGCCAATTGGAACATCCAACCAAAAACTTGCGATTGTGATTGAAGCCCGGACCCGATGGGTGTATAAACGGTAGTTAATACATATTTGAAGTCCAGCATAATCGCATCGGAGATTATGAGAGCATCGGAACATGCAACAAAGAGTTGCGATTGCGATTGGAAGTCCGGACCCGATTGGTATATAAACTACAACTCATATATAGCTTGAGTTCCAGGTCTAATCACATCGACACTGGTCAATCGCATCGGAGAATATAAGAGTTGCGATTGCGATTGGAAGTCTGGACCCGATGGATATATAAACCACATTTCATATATAGCTTGAGTTCCAGTACTAATCGCATCGGCAAATCTTATTGAACAGTGACCAATCGCATCAAATTTAAGCAGGGCATCGGAGCATATAACAGAAAGTTTGCGATTGCGATTGGAAGTCTAGACCCGACAGGTTTATGAACCGTATTTGATATGTGTCGGAAACATATATAAACTTAGAATTTGCGATTGCGATTAATCGCATCGCATCAGGACAATCGCATCGGAGTTAAACAAAATATCGGAACATGCAAAAAAGAGTTGCGATTGCGATTGGAAGGCCGGACACGATGGGAAAATAAACTACAATTAATATATACATTGAGTTCCGGTGAACAGTGATTCATCGTGTTGGAGCATTGGAGTTGCGATTGCGATCAATCGCAATCGAAGCAGGAGTGGTCAATCACACCGGAGCAAGGCAGTTTGCGATTGCGATCAATCGCAATCGGAACATTATAGATGATATCAATCACAATTGCAATTCGCTGGAGGAGTAGCATAGCGCATCGGAAAGTGTGGGAAGTGGGCCCGAAAGGATTTTTTATATGTTTAAACAGGTTTTATTATATACGCCAAGAATTGATTTAAGTCGTATCAAAAGGGGCAGTTTGTACTTTAAACTTATTAAAATTCTGCCAAGAGCTGAAACTAGGTTATATATATTAAAAGGCGCTGTCATATATATATATATATATATATATATATATATATATATATATAACGCGTTGCTGCTATTGTATTAAAAGATGCCGTGTGGTCTGTGAACCCACGGGCCTCGGCTTAAGGTGGAGGGTGATTTGTAACATAATACAATTGTGATATATGTATGTTCCGGCTTGCGGAACTCGCCACATCAACAAGACACTCGTGGCATGAAAAGGGTTGGAATTGCCCTGATTTAAAAGTCAGCAATTGCATTTTATTTATTTAAAAGGCACAGTTACATGTATGCAGCAGTTACACCCCCACAGAGGACAGAAAAGAAAACAGAGCCGAAAGGAGATAAAACACAGTCACAGAAAAGCCAAAGACAGCCAAAGAAAAGACAAATGCGTAGCGATTCAAAAGACTAAATGAGTTGAGTTGGTGTTCACATTGTAATTCGAATGTAAATGTTTTAATTTTTTTTATTGTTTGTGATGCATTGGCAAGTCTCTGGATGAAAAACAAATATCCCACTGTAATATTAAAATAAGCATCTACAATTACATTTTTTCTGAGTGAGATGGAAAAGAAATGAAAAGGAAGAAAGCGAAGAGGTATGGCTGTCCATTCCAAATTCCTTGAGGAATGCTAACAGTCACAAGAAAATTCTTATAAATAGTATCATCTAGATATGCAAGGGAGTGAGAGAGAGTAAATCTAGAGAAGGCAGAGTATAGAAGTGTAAGGCAGAGAAGACTAAAAGAAGAGCAGAACGAGAAGCTATAAAACAGAGCTGATATCTGAGGTAAATCAGCAAACATTCAGTTTTGATAAATTGAGGAAGTTGGAGCTTCCCTATCAAGTTGCAGCTTGATAGCTGTCAGTTGTAGCTGACTGAGGTTGGAGCCTCCTGTAGGTTGGTGCCTGCATAAAATTGAAGGGAGTTGGTTCTTCCTTGCAAGTTGTAGCTTGCAGAATTGAGGTAGGAGCCTCCTGTAGGTTGGTGCCTGCAGAAAAGCAATGCTGAGAGGGAGTTGGAGCTTGCATTTGCATCACAACAATAATAAGATGTGGTTTTCTCCCTTTATGGGTTTCCACTTATATCTAGTGTCTTTGTGCATGTGTTGATGTGATTTATCTAATCTTCTTAATACTTGTTGCTCAGATATTAAGACTGTTGTTACATTAAAAAATCTGTTTGATACTTGCTGCTCACTAATAAAGATTGCTCACATATTAAGTTGATCATGAAGTGAAGGTGTAAATAAGTTTTAAGAGAAAAGTTTTAAAAGTCCATGTATGTGTTAAACTGATTCACCCCCCCCCTCTCAGTTTAACTAAGGGTTCAACAATTGGTATCAGAGCGGGTTCCTTTGTACAAGTCTAACAACTGAAAGGAGATCCTAGGTTCTCAAGATGGCTAGTAAAGAAGGATGCTCAACCAATAAATCCCCTTTCTTAACTAGTGAAAATTATGCTTTCTGGAAAATCAGAATGAGGACATACATAATGTCTCTAGGAATAGAAGTCTGGGCTGCTGTGGAATTAGGATATGCCCCGAAGGCAACCGACACAGAAAAAGACTCAAAACAAGATTTTGTGGCTAATGCAAAAGCCATGAATGCCATCCTGAATGGATTATGTGAAGCAGAGTTTATTAAAGTAATGCACAAAGACACTGCCAAAAAAATATGGGATACTCTTGAGAACATACATGAGGGAGACCAGAAAGTAAGAACTGCCAAAATTCAAGTATATAGAGCCCAGTTCGAAAACTTAAAAATGAATGATGATGAAGACATGGCTAGTTTCTTCCTAAAAGCTGCTGAAATTACTAACAATATGAAAGCTCTTGGAGAAAAAATGCCAGAAAGTATAATTGTGCAAAAGATTCTAAGATCTCTTCCATCCAGGTTTAATCCAAAAGTGTCTGCAATAGAAGAAACAGCTGACGGGGAGACCTTGACCATGAACCAGCTACTTGGAAATCTAACAGCCTATGAAATGAGGCTCCCACAGAAAAAGCCAAGTACGAGGGAAGCAGCCTTTAAAACAGAAATGAAGAAAGGAGAAGAGGGAGACATATGCTCTTGCTCGGATGAAGAAGAGGCAAAGTTTGTCAAGAATTGGATAGAGGCTCAGGTAAATACAAAGGTAAACTCCCATTCAAATTCTTTAACTGTGGAAGAGTGGGACACTATGCTGCTAAGTGTCCTCACAAGAAAATAAGGAATCAGGCTCAAGAGTCAGAGAAAAATAAATCAAAGAACTGGCAGAAAGGAAAGAAGTTCAGCAGAAAATCCTTCTATGCTCAACAAGACAACAGTACATCTGAAGATTCAGATGAACCCTCAAGTGAAGAAGGAACCTCCGAATTCTTATTGATGGCCATAGAAGATCTTGAAGGACTTCTGCTAGAAGATGAAGAAGAAGAAGGGGAAGTCGACCTTGAGGGGGAGCTAAGAAGTGCTCTGGAAGAGATTGACAGACTCAAACTGAAGTGCAGAAAACAAAAGGACATTCTTCTTAAGTATGTAAGAGAAGAACAAAACTCAGAAGTCCTCATACAGCTAAAGGTAGAGCTTGAAGAAGCCAAGAAGATAAAGACATGTTACTTCAGCAAATCAAGGATAAAACCCGAGAACAAGAGAAACTGGAAGAAGAAGTAGTATGTCTCAGGAAGAAACTAGAAAATGCTTAAAGGACAGTGCTTATAAACTCTTCTCAAACAAGCTCTAGTAATTTGAATGAAATTCTGGTTGCTCAAAGATCCCCAATGATAAAAACAGGAATAGGCTATGAAGGAGAATCGAGTAAAGGCAAAGAAAAGGAAAACAAAAATACTATTTTTGTAAAAGCAAAGAAGAATGATGAAGTAGCTCAAACAATTCCTATAAAAGAAGAAATCAACAATAAGGAAGACAGAGATCAGAAGAAACCACTAGTAGCAAAGAATGTAATAAATACTAAGACCCCTGAATATGTAAAAGTTGGAAACCATCAAAGAAGATTCTTCCCTCCAATGAAGAATGCCACTTATTATGTCTGCCACAAGTTGGGACACATTGTTGCATATTGTCATGCAAGAAGGAGAAATTCAAACCAGCAAAAGATGCAAACATTGAAGAGACAACCTTACATCAGGTATGCAAATAGCTTCTATGGTTACTGCTTTTATTGTAAGGAATTTGGTCATAAAATCATTGAATGTAGAAAGTATGAACAAAGATTGATGTTTAACACCTCAAGCAGGTTTATGAATCAAAGAAATTATGCTCATACTCATAATTCTACAAAAACTATAATCAAATGTTGTATATGCAATCAAGTTGGACATATGCCCTCCAAATGTCCTCTGAAAGGATGTGATTCATCAACTCACAAAAGACACCAAACAAAAGGATGCCTCCAGTGGATAAAGAAGGAGAATAAGTGTGACTTGGCTCTAATTGCTCAAGACCTGAAAAGCCAGTGGTACCTGGATAGTGGCTGCTCAAAACACATGACTGGAGATAGAAGCAAGTTTATAACTCTTGATGAAAAGAAATCTGGCAATGTTACTTTTGGCAATGATAAATCAAGTAAGATAAAGGGAAAAGGCTCAGTCAGCATAGACAATGGCAGAGGAAAGGCCCAAGATGTACTATATGTAGATGGGCTGAAAGCAAATTTGCTGAGTGTCAGTCATATGTGTGATAAAGGCTGTGAAGTTCTCTTCAGAGCACAAGACTGTGAAGTCAGATCAAGTACAACTGGAAAGACTCTGCTCAAAGGTGTCCGAACAAAGAGTAATGTGTACATAGTGAAAGAGGAGGATAAAGCCTGCTATCTTAGCAAACTTGAGGAGTCATGGTTATGGCATAGGAGATTGGGACATCTCAGCTTCGACCATATCATCAGACTGAGTAAGAAGAAAGCTGTCAGAGATATGCCTGAAATAAAAAGGCCTTCAAATACCATATGCAAATCTTGTCAATTGGGGAAACAGACTCACACATCCTTTAAATCTAAAGATGAGCTATCAACAAGAAGACCACTCCAGCTTGTGCACATGGACCTGTGTGGACCTACTAGAACTAAGACACCAAGTGGAGAATCCTACTTCATGCTGATAATAGATGATTTCTCCAAAATGACATGGGTTGCTTTTCTCAAGAACAAATCTAAGCTCTGAAATTCAAAATATTTAAGTATTGTGCAGAAATCGGGATAAGAGCAAAATGAAATGGACGTATCGTAATGAGAGGTGAATTCACCGATTATGACTTTGCGTACCTACAATGAACATGGCATAAAACAACAATTTACTATCATAGTGACATTCTGTTATATCGTATAGTAGAGACAAAACAACAGTGTTCAACAAATGCTTATATGATGCAAGAGAATAATATTGCTCAAAATGTGTGAAGAGCTATACTACGTTGAAGATATCCTTAATAAAGCTCACTCAAGGCCAAGCAGTGATGTAGACTTCATGAACTATGGCATGGAAAGTCACTTTCCAATCAAACATTCTTAATCTTTTGAAGCAAATGTTACATAAAGAATAATGATGAAAACTAAAAATTTGATGCAAGAGTAGATGAAGGGATATTTCTAGGATATGCTTCCAAAAGTAAAGGGTACAGGTGCTACAACAAGACTCTTCAAAAAATAGTAGAAAGCATTGATGTGAGATTTGATGAAGAACTTCCAAACAATACAATAGATACAGACTGCTGAAATCCATCAGACAACCATGAAGAAGAAAACCAAAATGATGAGGAAACAAGCAAGACAACAGAAGATATAGAGCTGAGTTCTAAAGCCCCCTCAAGATACACTCAGAAGAATCATCCTAAAGATCAGATCATTGGAGACAAGAGAGCTGGCGTCCAAACAAGAAGGCAATAATGGTATCAAAGGAAGAGGCATATAGCTATGCAATACAAATAGACAAGTCAAGGTTCTGAAGAAGCAACAAGGAATCAAGTATTGCAAAAGCAATGGATGAAGTTAATTGACCAAATTGAGAAGAAACAACACTGGAACCAGTTCCTAGACCAAATTGGAAAGCACAATATTTATTGGCCCAAAGGGTATTCAAAACAAAATGAATGAGCAAGCATGCAATCAGACAAAGCTAAGTCGGTCTCAAAATATATTTCAACAAATTGAAGGACTTGATTATGAAGAAACATTTTCCCCAGTAGCCAGAATGGAAGCTATCAGAATATTCTTGGCATTTGCATGTTACCAAGACTTCAAGGTATATCAAATGGATGTAAAGTCTGCTTTTCTTAATGGAGATCTAGAAGAAGAAGTATACATGGAACAACCAGAAGGCTTCTCATTGAAAGAAAAAGAAGACTATGTATGCAGACTGAAGAAGGCTCTATATGGACTGAAACAGGCTCCTTGTGCTTGGTACTCAAGATTGGATAAACATTTGCAAAAACAGGGTTTTAAGAGAGGTGGAGTAGACAACAATCTATACATAAAATCCCATGAGAATAAACTCTTGATTGTTGTAGTGTATGTCAATGACATTATGTTCAGAAGCAACAAAGATGAAATAGCAAAAGGCTTTGCTGATGAGATGAAAACAGAGTTTGAAATGTCTATGATTGGAGAGCTCAGTTTCTACTTGGGACTGCAAATTCAACAAAAGAACACAGGCACCTTCATCTCTCAAGAAAAATACCTAAAATAAATGATGAAAAAATTCAAAATGGATATCAAACCTATGGTCAAATCAATGGACACAGGTGCTGTCAAAATTTTGATGGTCCACACATAGATCAAAATCCCATGTGATTCATGGTTAGAAGTTCATTGTATCCGACTGCAACTAGACCAAGACGTTACAAAGTGAAGAGATCAGCCAAGGATATCAAGCAAAGACCTAAAACCATCTTCCGGCAGCTCAAAAGAATATTCGTATATTTCACACCAGGACAAAGATGGACTTTGGTATCCTAAAAGTAAAAATCAATTTTATCAAAGATACGATGTAGATTAACAATGGGTGGGATGATGTGAGCATGCTGAGGTATCTATCTCAGGAGAAAGCACTGTGTGATGTGGCTACAAGAAACAAACATCCATCTCTCCACGCGCCTGAAGCAGAGAGACAGGCAGGAGCAGCATGTTGTGCAGGTCATCATGGCTGCCCCAAGACATGAAGGTAAGCATTGATGAACCTATCTCAATCAAATGTGATAATACAAGTGCCATAAGTATATCTAAAAATCCTGTACTTCACTCAAAAACTAAACATATTCCAATCAAGTATCATTTCCTCCGAGAACAAGTGGCTCAGAAGATAGTAAAGCTGGAATATGTACCAACGAAAGAACAGATAGCTGATATATTTACCAAACCTCTTGCTAGAGAACCATTTCAATACTTGAGAGATAAACTAGGGGTAGTATCTGCAGATGCTACTCTCTAATATAAAGAGAAAGCACAATTTCAGGGGGAGAACAAAACGAAAATATCATTCCAGAAGGAGAACAGCCAGCAAGGAAAGCATAAAAACAGGTCGACAGGATCAAAGAGCTATAAGAAAATATTCTCAGTATTATCAGCATTCAGCATGAAAAAGCAACAAGGACCTTTCGAGTGTCAAATGAATCATCCCTGTCTGCAATCTAGCACAGATTACAGGCACTTCAGATGAAACACAGCTATAAAACATATACAGGCTCACTATATCAGAAAAAGACAAAATGTATATTCAAGTTCGATAACCCTCAAAGTGCTCTCTCAACAAGTCTTATACATCACTCTGGAACAACATGGTAAAAAGTCAGCAGAAGAGGGCCTAATCTTAACTCAGAAAAAGGAAATACAAAAAGCAACCCTTTGCCATTGATGTCAAAGGGGGAGGAAGAACAAGCAGGAGGAAGAACAGGCAAATAGGAAGAGCAAGCAACAGGAAAAAGAGAAAGCAAACAGAGAAAGTGGATTGCCATCAATGCCAAAGGGGGAGACTGTTGGAAATATTGTCATTGATGGCAAAGGAGGTAGCGCTGAAGCAAAAACAGGCAAAGAAGGCAGCGCTGAAGCAGAGGAAGGAAAAGGAATCATAGTGAAGGCAATGGAGGCACAACAAAAGCACTAGAGGCAGCAAGAAGAATGTCAAAATGTAACAGTCATAGAAGCACAGTGAAGAACCATTATTGGAAGGTAGAGACAGAGGCAGAGCGACAGAAGCAGCAGAGGTAGAGACAGAGGCAGAGAGCCATTATAAAATTCCGGGAATCGCACACTTCCAATGGCGTTATACATATAGTATAAAGCAAATATTATTCCAGGAATCGCATGACCCATTGGCAATGTATACATATTTATCTATTATATATATGTGTGAAGCACATCATATAAAAAATAGTCAAGGCATATACATTAATATATATATGTAAGTGGAGCGTGTTATGATCAATGGTAAGGAAGTAATATACGGTGGGAACCCTCCCCAATCACAATCGGAGCATCGCAATATGAGCCAATCGGAACATCCAACCAAAAACTTGCGATTGCGATTGAAGCCCGGACCTGATGGTGTATAAATGGTGGTTAATACATATTTGAAGTCCAGCATAATCGCATCAGAGATTATGAGAGCATCGGAACATGCAACAAAGAGTTGCGATTGCGATTGGAAGTCCGGACCCGATTGGTATATAAACTACAACTCATATATAGCTTGAGTTCCAGGTCTAATCGCATCGGCACTGGTCAATCGCATCGGAGAATATAAGAGCTGTGATTGCGATTGGAAGTCTGGACCCGATGGATATATAAACCACATTTCATATATAGCTTGAGTTCCAGTACTAATTGCATTGGCAAATATTATTGAACAATGACCAATTGCATCGGATTTAAGCAGGGCATCGGAACATACAACAGAAAGTTTGCGATTGTGATTGGAAGTTCGGACCCGACAGGTTTATGAACCGTATTTGATATGTGTCGGAAACATATATAAACTTAGAATTTGCGATTGCGATTAATCGCATCGCATCAGGACAATCGCATCAGAGTTAAACAAAATATCGGAACATGAAACAAAGAGTTGCGATTGCAATTGGAAGGCCGAACCCGATGGGAAAATAAACTACAATTAATATATACCTTAAGTTCTGGTGAACAGTGATTCATCGCATCGGAGCATTAGAGTTTCGATTGCGATCAATCGCAATCGGAGCAGGAGTGGTCAATCGCACTGGAGCAAGGCAGTCTGCGATTGCGATCAATTGCAATCGAAAATTTATAGATGATATCAATCGCAATCGGAATTCACTGGAGGAGTAGCATAGCGCATTGGAAAGCGTGGGAAGTGGGCCCGAAAGGAGTTTTTACATGTTTAAACAGGCTTTATTATATACGCCAAGAATTGATTTAAGTCGTATCAAAAGGGGCAGTTTGTACTTTAAACTTATTAAAATTCTGCCAAGAGCTGAAGCCGGGTTATATATATTAAAAGGCATTGTCATATATATATATATATATATATATATATATATATAAAGCGTTGCTGCTATTGTATTAAAAGATGCCGTGTGGTCTGTGAACCCACGGGCCTCGGCTTAAGGTGGAGGGTGATTTGTAACAGAATACAATTGTGATATATGTATGTTCCGGCTTGCGGAACTCGCCACATCAACAAGACACTCGTGGCATGAAAAGGGTTGGAATTGCCCTGATTTAAAAGTCAGCAATTGCAATTTATTTATTTGAAAGGCACAGTTACGCGTATGCAGCAGTTACACCCCCACAGAGGACAGAAAAGAAAACAGAGCCGAAAGGAGATAAAACACAGTCACAGAAAAGACAAAGACAGCCAAAGAAAAGACAAATGCGTAGCGATTCAAAAGACTAAATGAGTTGAGCTGGTGTTCACATTGTAATTCGAATGTAAATGTTTTAATTATTTTTATTGTTTGTGATGCATTGGCAAGTCTCTGGATGAAAAACAAATATCCCACTGTAATATTAAAATAAGCATCTACAGTTACATTTTTTCTGAGTGAGCTGGAAAAGAAATGAAAAGGAAGAAAGCGAAGAGGTATGGATGTCCATTCCAAATTCCTTGAGGAATGCTAACAGTCACAAGAAAATTCTTATAAATAATATCATCTAGATATCCAAGGGAGTGAGAGAGAGTAAATCTAGAGAAGGCAGAGTATAGAAGTGTAAGGCAAAGAAGAGTAAAAGAAGAGCAGAATGAGAAGCTACAAAACAGAGCTGATATCTGAGGTAAATCAGCAAACATTCAGTTTTGATAAATTGAGGAAGTTGGAGCTTCCCTATCAAGATGCAGCTTGATAGCTGTCAGTTGTAGTTGACTGAGGTTGGAGCCTCCTATAGGTTGGTGCCTGCAGAAAATTGAAGGGAGTTGGTGCTTCCTTGCAAGTTGTAGCTTGCAGAATTGAGGTAGGAGCCTCCTGTAGGTTGGTGCCTGCAGAAAAAAAGTGGCGAGAGGGAGTTGGAGCTTGCCTTTGCATCACAAAAATAATAAGATGTGGTTTTCTCCATTTATGGGTTTCCACTTATATCTAGTGTCTTTGTGCATGTGTTGATGTGATTTATCTAATCTTCTTAATACTTGTTGCTCACATATTAAGACTATTGTTACATTAACAAATCTGTTTGATACTTGCTGCTCACTAATAAAGATTGCTCACATATTAAGTTGATCATGAAGTGAAGGTGTAAATAAGTTTTAAGAGAAAAGTTTTAAAATTCCATGTATGTGTTAAACTGATTCACCCTTCCCCCCCCTCTTAGTTTAACTAAGGGTTCAACATGGTTTTGATCCAGACATGGCCTATCAGTTAAGAGAAAGAGATCCAGCCACTTTGGAAGACATGCAGAAAATCACAGTGAGTGTTGTAGCTAATTTGAATGACAAGAGAGCTAGATTGAAAGCTGAAAAGAAAGTAGTAATAAAGGAAGAGGCTTCTACTTCAGATTAAGTACTTCGCAAGGTGGAAAACATGACTGAAATATTAACACTTGATAAGCCTGAACCGCAAATTAGAAATCCTAACTTCCGTGGACAGCAGCAACCACAATTAAGGATGAAACAACGAGAGCAGCGAGCACAAGAACCAGCAGTACAACAGCAGGTAAAGACACCTTTATAGCAGAATTTTGTTGGTCCAGAATTAGATTATGAAGATAATGTAATAGGGGAAGAGAATCACTTCTTTACACCTGATTATTTGCCAAACTTTATCACTGAAGATGAGGAGTATGCAGAAAACTTAGTTGTACAAAAAGACGAGGATTTCATCTTGGCAAATGAGACAACTCTTGAAGAAGAGTCAAATGAGTATCAGAGAGGTTATATGAATGATTTTTCCACCCAGTAGCATCAATATTCACTTAGAAACAGATATGTGCCTATCAATCCAATCCAAAAGAGAAAGGAAGTTTCAGCACCAAAGAATGATTCACCCATTGCATAAAAGAAGGGAAAAGAGATAGTTGATCCCACTACTAGCAAATCCCCATCAGCAAATGAAAGATCCAATCAGCCAATCGCATCGAGGGAGAAAGTTGAAAAGAAGGATGTTCCAGTCAAAGAGGTAGAAAAAACTTCAGTCTTTAACTTAGAGAGTGAAATTGCTAAGTTAAAAGTTTCCATTCCTTTGATTGAATTGATGAAGAACAACAGTTATAAGGGTCAGGTGTCTAAAATTCTGAATTTTGATCCAAAGTCTGATATGGTGAATGTGGAAGATGATCAACCTGAGTTGATATTTGGACCAACATTGGATGGTGAGTCTCCAGATAGTGATGTGCCTCCTTTTTATATCAGCCTTAGATTGCATGATTTTGTGTTACATAATGCCATGTTTGATTCCAGAGCATCTCATAATCTCATGCCGAGAGAAATCATGGAGAAATTGGGATTGGACATCACTAGGAAGTATCATGATCTTTAATCTTTCGATTCTAGAAGAGTAATATGCATTGGGCTTATCAAAGATTTGGTGGTTAGTTTAGATCAGATTCCGACTAAGAATGTTTTGATGGATGTGGTTGTGGCGGATATTCCTCCTAGATTTGGCATGCTTCTTTCCAGATCTTGGGGAGCGAAACTAAAGGGAACATTGCAGCTTGATTTCTCCTATGCTACCATTCCTGTGTTTGGTCAGATGAGAAAATTGTATCGGGAACAAAAGATGAACTATATGATTACCAGCAAGGAGAAACCGGTAAATCATCCAGCCAATTATGTACATACAGATTTAGAGTCTTTTGTTTTGTATTCAGATAGTTTCAATGATGTAATAGTCAATTAGTTGAACCAGAGGACATTCCAGAAATCACCAAAAATTTCAGAGAGGTTTTGAAGAAAGAAAGACAAGAATTTGAGAGTTTCGCTGAGCAATCAGCCTACCAACAGCAACAGAAAGTTGATGGACAGCAAGCAAAAATAACAGAGCAAACATAATTTCAGCACTTGGAAGAAGACGAAGATGGTTTGTGGACCATGGATTTCGACGGTGCAATAGGAAGTGATGGTGCTGGAATTGGCATTTGGGTACACAACCCTTTTTCCGCTCCAAACAAGGTACCGAGTAACGTAAGGGTCTGCTCTTATAAATTAGCTTTTGATTGTTCGAATAATGAGGCAGAATACGAAGCTTTGATTGCTGGTCTGAAAATTCTTAGAAAGTTGAATGCTAAGAGGATTGCAGTGTATGGAAACTCCGAGCTGGTAATTAAGCAAGTGAAAGGTGAATTCCAAGCTAATCATCCTCGAATGCGGGATTACCAAAATGTTGTTCTTGATATCTTGAAATTGTTTTCAGACTATACTTTGACTTGTGTCCCTCATATTCAGAATGGTATTGCAGATGCACTTGCAAAGGTAGCGAGTAATTTGAATATTCCGATGAACTCAAGTAAAAAAATTGAAATTCATGTGAAGCATCGTCCGACTGTCCCGGACAATCAGAGGTATTGGCAAGTATTCCAGAATGATGAAGAGATTGATGAATTTCTGAAAAACAAAGGTAAATTCAAATAAACTTCAATTGATATGGAGCATGATGATGGTGAGGCTGATGTGCAAGAAAATCAGATGGAAGTTTTGCAGCTGAAGGATAATGTCATTCCTAAAGGCTTGATACCTTTAGAGGAGCTTTTCGATCAAGATGACGTAGTTAAAAAACCAACCTTGTGGCCAACCAAGAAGGGAGTTGAAGATGTGAACATTGGGTCAGCTGAGAATCCAAAGATGGTGAAATTGTCCAAAGCTTTGTCACCGGAGGTAAAAGAAAAATATGTTAGTTTGTTGTCTTCTTTTTCTGATGTATTTTCTTGGGACTATTCATATTTGAAGACATATGATACAAACATAATTCAGTACACCATTCCTATTAAGCCAAATCAAAAGCCCTTCAGGCAGAAGTTGAGAAGGATAAATCCAAAGTTGCTACCCTCAACCGAAAAGGAAGTGAATAGATTGTACAAAGCTGGTATCATTGTTCCTATAAGGTTTTCAGATTGGATTTCCAATTTGGTGCCCGTATGCAAGAAGACAGGTGAGATTCGTTTGTGCATTGATTTTAGGAATCTGAATAAGTTTTATTTGAAATATAATTATCCATTGCCCAAAATGGATCACATACTTCAGCGAGTATTTGGAGCATCTTGTAGGTCACTGCTCGATAGTTATTACGGGTATAACCAAATTCTGGTCCATGACGATGATAGAGACAAAACAGTGTTCACCACTTCGTGGGGAACTTTCCATTATGCTAAAATTCCTTTCACTTTGAAGATTGCTGGTGCGACATTTTAGCGAGCAATGGATATGGCATTTTCAAATGAGAAGGATGTTTTTCTAGCTGTTGTGTATCTTGATGATCTGACAATATTTTCTAATTCTGATGAAGAGCCTTTACTATTTGAAGATTGTTTTTCAGCGATGTAGAAAATATGGTGTGTCACTCAATCCGAAGAAGATTTTGTTTGCCATGGATGAGGGAAAACTTCTTGGTCATATTATCTCAAAATATGGCATCCGTATTGACCCAGCTCGAGTAGAAGCTATTCAGCAAATTGATCTTCCCTGGAACAAAAAGGAGATCCAATCCTTCAATGGTAAGATGAATTTCTTACGCCGCTTTGTACCTAATCTTGCCGAACATCTAAGAGAGATTAAAAACATGCTTAAGAAAGACAATGTAGTGAAGTGGACCGAGGAGGCGGTAAAGTCTTTCAATTTAGTAAAATTGGTTCTTTCTTCAGCTCTGGTTTTGATCAGCCCGGATTATACTCAGGATTTTATTTTTTTTTCATTTTCTTCGGAGCATACTATGGCAGCAGTATTGATGTAGAAAACAGATGAGCACGAAAAACCAATTTCTTTTTTTAGCCAAACCATAAGAGATGCAGCCTTAAAGTATAACATCATTGAAAAGCAAGCTCTTGCTTTAGTGAAAGCGTTGAAATATTTTCGGGTATATAGTCTGCATTCTTATATTCTTTCTTATGTTCCTAACGCTGTTGTTAAGGATGTTTTAGTGAAAACAGATCCGGAAGGGAGAGGAGGCAAATGGATTGCTGCCTTGTTGGAGTATGATGTGGAGATAAAGCCTACAAAGCTTATCAAAGGACAAGGGCTGGCTAAGCTAATGGCTGAATCAAATTTACATGCCTTGGACATTAATCTCATTGCTGCTATGTCCGAGGAAAATGAGGAAATTTCATCAGTTCAGGTATCAGAAATATTTGTGCTTTCTCCTTGGTATTCAGATATTGTATATGTGCTTCAAAATTTGTCACCACTGCCCGGAATGGCTAGAAACAAAACTAGAACTCTGAAACTGAAGGCTGCTAAGTTTTTTATTTTGAATAATTCACTCTATTGGAAAGATCCGGGTGGTGTTTTGCTGAATTTTTTGGTTGAAGAAGAAGCAAAGCAGGTTATGGTGGATTTTCATAAGGGAGATTGCGGGGGTCACCTTTTTTGGAAAACAACGGCCAACAAAATTTTGAGAGCGGGATATTATTGGCCGACACTTTTTGCTGATGTGTATAAGACTATCAAAAGTTGTCATGAATGTCAGATTTTTGAAGGGAGGAAGAAATTGCAACCTTTGCCGCTCAAGCCCATTGAGGTAAGTGCTCCTTTTCAGTAGTGGGGTTTGGATTTCATTGGAAAGATCCATCCTGCTTCTTTAGCTCAGCATAGGTGGATCCTCACAGCGACAGATTATTTCACGAAATGGATTGAATCAATTCCCACTAGGCAAGCTACAGATTCGGTAATAATTTCGTTCCTTGAGAATAATATTTTGTCTTGTTTTGGTGGCCTGAATAAGTTAATTACTGATAACACATCAGCTTTCAAATCAAAAAGAATCGTTGAGTTTTGTAACAAGTATCATATCATTTTGGGACACTCAACCGCTTATCATCCACAAGGCAACGGATTGGCGGAGTCTTCCAAAAAATCTTTGGTCAACATCATTAAAAAGTTGCTGGAAATAAAAAAGAAAAATTGGCATAAGAAATTGGACAATGCACTTTGGGCAGACAGTGTGAGTCAGAATAAATCCATTGGTATGTCCCCTTTTGAGCTAGTATATGGAGTTGACACGATATTTCCTACCTCTCTCACAGTTCCAGTCGTCAAACTTCTACAGGAACCTGGCAGTGAAGATGATCATATGCAAAGAAGAATAAATCAAATTATCCATTTGCAGTAGACGAGAGAAGAAGTTTTCCAAAACACATTCAAGCTGCAAGAGAGAATTAAGAAAATATATGACAGAAAAGCCAAAGCGGACAAATTTCAATTGGAAGAAGTGGTGCTGAAATGGGATGCAAGAAACGAGGAAAAGGGTAAGTATGGTAAGTTTGAAAATCTCTGGAAAGGACCCTTTAAAATTGCTGCATATCGGGGTGGGAATGCTTTTCTTCTAAAAGAGATGAACGGGGAAGATTGTCCAGGAGGGCCGGTCAATGGTCGGCTGCTCAAGCGGTATCATTTCTGAAATGTTTTCTGTTGTTTACATTGTCACTGTACATATCGTTTGTTTCAGTTTCATTGCAAGTGTGTGCTATGATATTTTGTTCAGTTTGGGGCCCGAAGTGAAGGCTATAACTCTGAAGGTTGATTTCAGCTTTGGTTTGAGTTTGTCGAGTCAGGGTTTTTAGATATTTGGTTTCAAAATTGAGTCAGTTTGAGTCAAATTTTCAGTCAATAAAATGAGTCAAGAGTCTTGTGTTGATTTGTCGAAGTTATGGACTCCATAGCCCAATGGACGAAGGCACTGCCTACTCTCCTAGAAATCTATAGTTCTTGGCACCTCCAAGGAGCTACCATCCCCATTGGAGCCAATGTTAGAGTCGGTATCTTCATCCCTCCGTCAGAGATCAAATTTCTCTTGTTGCATTTCATTTTAGGTGTCTCATTCAGTTCAGTCAGTTTCATTCCATTAGGATCATGGATCATCTTACAGAAGGGTATTTTCTCTCATATCCATCATGTCATGTACCTACTAGTTCGTGTTTGTTCATCGAAATCATTCACAGTCATTTACAGTCATGTTTGTTCTCTTGGTCAATAAAGAGTCATTTTAGGGTTTTTAGTCTCATTAGGTCTAGGGTTTTGTTAATTTAGTCTTCAAAATGGCTAATAATGTCAGCAGGAACATGAGGGAGGTTCTAAATAGGTTTTCATCACAAAAATTTCATTGTCATAATGCTTGATAATGATTTTTCATCAAAACTCTGCTTTGAAGAAAAATTGTCTATTTCATCCTTTTGTAATAAATGCAATGTAATTTTCAAAGTTTTCTCAGTTGTAAAGTTCTTCAGGCGCAGCCCTGGTCACCTTTGCTAAAATACCATGCCAGCTATCCCTACAAAAATAGACAAGAGATCCATCATTCAGCTCAAAAAATCAAAAATCACAAAGGAAACAAAAACAGAGTTTATGTGAAAAGTGCCAAAGTTTTCAGACTTTACAAAGTGGGTTTTTTCCAAATTAAAAATCAAAATAATTTGTATATATAAGATCTTTTCAAATTCAAGACTTCATTTGCACGCCAAAGTCATCAAAGAGCTGAAGACAAATCATGGAGGGAGAAACAGTGTTTGAAGGGCGAAACTGTGGTGAACTTCAGTGTCGCGACGCACTGGGTGGAGGTCGCGGCACATAAGCCAAACGCAACACATAGGGCCATTTTTCACCATGTATTTCTGAATCGTCGCGGCGCATAAGGAGAGCGCGACGCACAGGGCCGAGAACAAAATTTTTTTTCCATTGCTCCACAAAAATTCAAATTGACTCAGTCTCCTATGCTCCAAGTAAGTTATGAGACTTTGTAGATGCTATTAACCAATGTTTGGTGGTGATTGAGATTGAATATGGGAATTTGAATGCCAAAATTATAAACCCTATTCCCTTGTTTAAAATTTCTCCTTAGGGTTTTGAAATTGGCATTTTAAAGGTAATTGTGGGGCCAAACTTGTTCATTCCTCACTTTGTTTTTTCTCCTCCTCCCTATCATCCTATCACTATAGTTCATCCCCTATTCCCTTATATCCCAAACCACTCATATCATCTCATTCCCATTATCCCTATCCCTAATTCATTTCATCTCCTATCCCTCTCCCTTTCCCATTTCACTTGTAAAAATTCCCAAACCCCAAGTTCCCAAAAAATCCAGTGGTTGTCCCTTGTCCCTAAGTTTTTTCAAATCAAAAGCTTTCAAAAAGGAAAATTATCACTTCACAAAAGCCCGTTATTCCCATTTCCCTATATCTCCTACAGTCCCTCCCCTTTGACACACATTTGGCAATTAAAAAAAAGGACCAAATTCTCATTTTCCCCTCATATAAGCCAACATACACTTTGCATGGACATCATGGAGACAGACACTGATACATCCTATGACAGAGATAGTGATTCTACCACTGAGCTACATGCACCTAGAAGGCCTCGTAAAGGTGGCAAACATGTGAGAGAAGAGCCCACGTCATTGACTCAATTGCAGGCTTGCCCACTTTCCATGGCATGTTTTCGGGAGCAGTCATGCTATCAGTATTGTGAAATTATTTCTAGGATTCATCATCATCAGG
This sequence comes from Pinus albicaulis, assembly GCA_034641835.2. Classification (NCBI taxonomy): domain Eukaryota; kingdom Viridiplantae; phylum Streptophyta; class Pinopsida; order Pinales; family Pinaceae; genus Pinus; species Pinus albicaulis. Next base: position 788,158,462 of record CM076572.1, read on the forward strand.
ATTTGGCTCACTTGTTTGTATTGCATTTACATGATGGTCAGGTAACTCTTGCTGGTGTAAATTTCACTTTGACACCAGAAACCATTTCTCAAGCAACCGGGATACCGAATGTGGGTGAAAAGTGGAACAAAAAACAACAGGTGGATAGAATGCATTATGAACTATACATCAGGCATCGATTTGTGAGGCAGCTCAGCAGGGTGTTCCCATTCCTGTTCCTAAAGGAATCCTATGCGCCTCTGATGAAACTCATTATCAGATATTTCAGTTGTGAGGACCAGTTTTCACGCCTATATGCCTACCACATCAGGTTATTGATGCATTTCACCAGAGTGAGGATGATGAGCATACCTTATTTTATGTGCCGAAATATCGAGAGGATGACCATGCTTGTGCAGAAGAAAACTCCCGAGCAGCAGTACAATAGTATTTATCACTATGCCCTCATCAAGATCGTGGTTGTACATCAGCTTGGATCACAGGTCATTTCATGGGAGGATTTCATTTCCCGTGATTTCTTCACAGCACCTCAAGTTCCTCCGAAGTTTGTTCATGAGCCAGGTGAACCTTCACATCAGCCTGAAGGTCACGAGACAGAGCATATCAATATGCCAATGTTTATTACCTATCAGAGAGGCACCAAAGTATTATTTGCAGCAACCCGACGAGTAATATCTCCATCTGGGGTGGAAGGGGTCTCGTTGCCGTCATCAGCAGCACAGGTACAGGTACAGGACAGAGGTAAGAGGCCCATGTAGGATTGGGGCCCTTCAGGAGGCCATGATACTAATTTCATATTGATTGATGAGGATTTGAGCTCTCCAAGCTCAAAGTTGAGAGAGACTATTCAGGAGAAGAAAGCTGAGATCGACACATTGACCGTCAAGTTGCAGAGAGCCCAATGGATCATAAAATACCTGGAGCAGTGAAACAAACAGTTAGAAGATCAGCAAACAATCATGGAGTTGCAAAACATCCGTGAAAACCGGCAAGCTGCTCGAACAAGCCAAACCGAGATGACATCCATTGAGTGGGAGATTGAGGCTGATAGAGAGACTTGGCTTGAGAGGGTCAATATTCATCTTGAGAAGCTATTGGAGAAGGAAAAAAAAGAAAATAACATGCTCAGGCACATGAAGAACCATTATTGGGCGCGAAATCATGTTTGCAAAGCGAGAATCAAGATCCTGAAAGCAAGGCTAAGGAGGGCACTAAAGCGTCACAAAAGGCATGATAGACTCCAAATTTTGGCCAAAACTTATTTGACCCAGCATAGTGCTTGATGGTGGACATTCAGCCCAAATTTCAAGAAATTTGGGAAACTTTTTGTCAATTTTGAATTTTTTTGGCCTAAACACAGATTTTGCCGCTCGACGCGTAGCGCCACTTGGCGTGCGCTTATAATTGCCAGCTTCTTTTGAGGAAAATTTGCATTGCTTGATTTTTCATCAAAAATTATGCATGCCTACCCTTTACCTAAGGATTTTGACAAGCTTTGGGTTGCCTAAAGTGTCAAAAACACCCTAAAAATGACCTTTCTGCCACTTTTTGCACACACAGGAAGCAGTGTTGGGAGATTTGATTTTGGGAGGGGAAAATAGAAACCCAATTCCGAAATTCCACTTGGGTTGGAAATTAAACAGGTAGGGATTTCCAACGAGCTAGTCTGCACTCAATTTGGACTTCGGGAAGGCCCTCAAAATCAGCCTCAAAGTTGTGCTACGCATAGAGATTTCAGGTGCGACGCATTGGGAAATTTGGCCTATTTTTCACTCAGCAGCTCAGATTTTCTCCTAGTTTTGGATAGTTTGAATTTTTCATGTAAATATTGATGTAATTTCATGTAATTTCATGACCATGATGTAATTTTGGCACATTTTTACTCATCTTAGTGGATTAATTCACCAAAAAGTGAAATGTAAGTGAATG